>CM065811.1:43816000-44185000 GCA_033398695.1 Orobanche coerulescens
AACTCCACGGGCGAACTTATGACAGCATGAGAATTTTTCGATGGTGGATGAACGGATGTTGAAGACGGCATATTCAAATGCCTAAGATATGCGACTCGCTCTTCATTTTTATTAGACGTCGGAGCAGTTGAAACGGATTCTGAACACTTCGACCGACAACTCTCTCAGTGTGCGTCTTTCTCAATGATATCAATTTGTGAACACTTCTGGTCCTTGCTTGGACACGGGAGAGATCGAAACACTTTGAATGTGACTTGCTCATCTTCAACCCGAAGTATTAATTTACCCTCCTGAACATCAATAAGGGTCCTTCCGGTAGCTAAGAACGGTCTACCCAATATAATCGGAACCTCATGGTCTTCTTCCATATCAAGCATAATGAAATCAGCAGGGAAAATGAATTTATCGACCTTGACCAAGACATCTTCTATTACCCCTCTCGGGTACTTGATGGATCTATCGGCTAGTTGTAAAGAGACCGTAGTGGGTTTCGCTTCCCCAATTCCTAGCTTCCTGAAAATAGAAAGAGTCATGAGATTAATGCTGGTGCCGAGATCACATAACGCTCTATCAAAAGACAAATTTCCAATAGTGCACGGTATAGTAAAGCTTCCTGGATCCTTCAATTTAGGCGGGAGCTTTCTCTGCAAGATTGTGCTTCACTCTTCAGTCAGTGCCACCGTTTCATATTCCTCGAGCTTCCTTTTGTTAGATAAGATTTCTTTCATGAACTTAACATAGCTCGGCATTTGTTCCAAGGCATCAGCAAATGGAATGTTGATGTGTAGTTTCTTGAAGACGTCGAGAAACTTGGAAAATTATTTGTCCAATTTTTGCTTTTGCAATCGCTGCGGAAACGGGATGGGTGGCACATAGGCTGTCGGATTATCTGGAAACAATTTCGAGGATCTAGAAATTTGTGATTCCTCGGTCGCCGAACTTTTCTTCTCCTCATCCTCACTTCTCTTTTTGTTCCTCTCAGACTGGTCACACACTTCCTTCCCGCTTCTCAAACTAATGGCATTAATACTCTCTCTGGGGTTCGTCTCAGTTGTACTTGGCAACGTACCCTCAGGGCGGGCTATTAACACATTTGCTATTTGGCCCAATTGGACTTCCAAGTTGCGAATAGAAGCGGAATGGTTTTGCAAGGTTTCTTCCGTACGGGTCATGAACTGACTCGTATTTGCTGCTAATTTCGCCATTGCTTCCTCTAGAGAGATTTTTGGAGCGGGAAGAGGTTGCTGTTGGTGTTGAGCAAACTGAGGTTGGTTTAAGTTTTGTCCGTTTTTCCACGAAAAGTTAGGGTGATTTCGCCACCCCGGATTATATGTGTTGGAGTACGGATTGTTCTGCCGATTCCCATTCCCCACAAACTGAGCTTGTTCCATCGGGTGTTGCTCGAAAGGATTTCCAACTTGGCACTCTGCGCTAGGATGAGACCCATTACACCAATTACATGATTCTGTAGTGATGGTAGAAGGAGCATGTGAAAAAGCTTGAAGTTGCTGAGTCAAGGCGGCAACTTGGGCCGATAGTGTAGATACTGGATCATTATTGGAGATTTCCATTACTTGTTTCGGGATCACTCGTTCGGAAGGCCACTGATAAGCATTTGCAGCCATCGCCTCCAATAGAGAATGAGCTTTTGCCATCGTCTTTCCCATTAACGCTCCTCCAGCGGCTGCATCAACAAGAGTGCGTGTAGAAGCACTCAATCCGTTATAGAATGTCTGAATTTGCAGCCAATCCGATAGACCATGGTGTGGGCACCTCCTTAACAAATCCTTTATCGCTCCCAAGCTTCATGAAGCGACTCCATATCAAATTGCCCGAAAATAGTTATCTCGTTCCTAAGTCTCGCCGTCTTTGATGGTGGAAAGAACTTAGCCAAGAAGGCTTGTGCTAATTCTGCCCAAGTCGTGATAGAGCCCGGCGGTAATGAATTCAACCAAAACTTGGCTTTGTCCCTTAGAGAGAAAGGGAAAAGTCGCAGACGAATAGCATCATCGGTAACACCATTATTCTTGAAGGTGTCACAAATCTCGAGAAATGAAGCGATGTGTGCGTTGGGATCATCGTTTGCCAGTCCACAAAATTGGCTTTGCTTGCACCATCTGAATAATAGCCGGCTTAATCTCAAAGTTGTTCGCTTGGATGGTTGGACGCCGAATCCCCGAAAAGTTTGCATTGATTTGTGGCATTGCGTAATCACGGGGTGCTAATGCCGGTTGAGCTTGCTGAATAGGGTTGTCTACTCCGTGATTTTCCGTGTTATCGGCCATGGTGTCTTCTGTTGGTAGCTCGCGCTTTTCCTTCTTGTTTTTCCGAAGAGTGCGCTCAAGTTCGACATCCAAAGGTAGTAGGCCTTCGTTACCGAATTTTCTCATGCACTAACCAGAAATTCCTGAAAGGAAAAACAAATAAAAAAATTATGCAAAAATAAAATAATGTTCAAATTAAGACTAGAAATACTGAAATCGATATTAGTCAAATAATCAGTCCCCGGCAACGGCGCCAAAAACTTGTTTCGAGATTTGGTTGAACGCAAGTGCACGTTGTCGTAAACAAGTAATAAAGTGATAAGTAAGATATTGTTCCCACGAGGACTGACTTACTAACTACCAATTTATGAGTATTCTGATTTTATCTGAACGATCGAAATTGGAGGTGCAAGTAATAACTAAAAAGAATAAATAGTAAAATCGATTGTTTGAAGAAAGAAAATCAAATAAGGAATTAATCTAGGATTGTGAATCCACCTCGGTTTATCCGAATTACTCTCGGTTATATGAATTTAATGATTTCCCAATTTATTGAAGGCGAAGGTTGCTAAAATAGTCTACCGCCTCTCCCGAGGTCAATAGAATTTTCTAAGGCGAATAACACAGTCTATTCCTAGGTGAATTAGTTCGACAATAGACAAAAAGCAAGAAATCTTCAGAAAGGTCACGTAGTTCCTATGAGTATATTCCTATCTCACAAGATAAAACGGTTCTCACCAATTTTTCCTACCAACTCTCCTCTCCCGATTCGAGTTGCGTAATTGTTAGGTGTATTTTTATGCGTTTTTATATCATTATTTTATATCCATCTTGAGCCTAAATCAGCATAAATGAGCTTTTAATGCATTATTTTTATATGTTTTGCAGAAAATCGGAGTCCGGAAGCCAAAACGATGAAAAACGGGCGAAAATAGCATTTTTTTGTCATGAGCCGCGGCACACACCAAGTGAACCGCGGCACACGAAGACAACCAGCGAATGATGGGCACACTGTACTGTGTGCCGCGGCACACACCAAGTGAGCCGCGGCATAGAAAGCGCAAAAAGACTGCCAGGGGTCTAACAAATGTTTGTTGAAAAATAAGTATGCTGTGGGCCGCGATCAGCTTTGGGCCGCTTGGGCCTTTGTTTGTGTTTGGCCGTGAGGATCACTTTGAGGGAAGGAGAAAAACCACTGGAAGGAATTGGAAAAGAAATAATATAAAAAGGCTATGGATGAGAACAGATTTGGGAGATTAGAGAGCAGGACAGAGAGTTGTTTTTCGGCGGAGGAAAGAAAAGAATACAAGGTGTAGATTTGTGGGGCAACGACAAGACCACGGATCCCTACGGTTTTTCTGCATCTTAGTTTTTTTCGATTTATTCGAGTAGGATTTTGATTGTAGCCAATTTCATGACGGTTTGATTACTTATTATTATTTCGATTTACTCGTTATTCTATTGAATTGGATTCTTCTTAATGTTCTTAATGCTTTTTAATTGTCCGCAACATGATTAATTTGTTTTGAATGTCTTTATGGATTCGGGAGATGAAATTTAGGCATAGTTCTTGTTAGACGAATCATAATTTTCGTGAGATAGGGATATACTCATGCGAATTGTGAAGCCGGTTATTGTGGGAATTCTTGAACTATTTTAGCTATTAATTATCTGATTCGAATAGGGATATATCGAGTTAGTAATTCGTAGTATTTTCTATCGACCTTGGGAAAGGCTTTAGAATAATTTAGGAATTCCTGGCTTACAATCAATTGAATAACAGTGAATTGAATCGAATAAATATCATTCCCGATTGTTTGAGGTGAAAATCATAATCCTACCCCTTATTAGTATTATTATTAGTAGTAGTAGTAGTAATAGTACTATTATTTACTTTCTGCAATTAGTTTAGATATAAACTCTATTTAATTGTTCTTCAAATAAAATTGTGAGTTGACTATATTTTGGTACTTAGTGAAATCAGTCCTCGAGGAACGATACTTTACTTATCACTTTATTACTTGTTGACACCGTGCACTTGCGGCATATTGTGAGGATTTTCCCGCAACAAGTTTTAGCGCCGTTCTTGGGTGATTTTCGCTAATATCAATACCAAGCGACTCTAATTTTAATTTGAAGTTTCTTCTTTAGTTTCTATATTTTTATTTTTTCATTATGTTTTCCTATGAGTATCGTGACCCTTGGCATTTCATAAATCCCAATGTTCTTAATAATTCGCCAAATAGGTCGATCGGCCCCTCCCCCAAAACAAAAGACCATGCTTGAACAATGTGTAGACGTTCTTAAAAATCCTGATAGTAGCCTTTTTGAGCTAGCATGTGCACATCGTGGTCTTGAGGTTCACTACGGTTATTTTCCAGCTCATTTATTTAGTAGTGAAGTTGAGGGGGAGGTCGAGAAGAACGACATGTTGAGTTTTAGGGTCGATCCCCCAGCACCCAATGATTTCATAAAGTGTGATGAGCCTAGAGAAGAAGTTATCATTGATGATGTTTCCAAAGAAATTCCATTAAATTGTCATCAAACTTCGACTAATAAGGTGAATACTTTTGTGCCAAAAATTTTATTAACGGTGCCACGCATAATTTTTGCTAAATCCATAATGGGAGAGATTGACCCCATTACTCATGATTTTGTTGAGGCTGATTCTTCGAGTTCTAATGAGGTTGTGCATGATAATTCTTTATTATTTGCCCATTCGAACTCTGCTTATTTTTTCATGCCTTATCATTATTATATTCTTCCATCATTTTTTGGTTGTCCGCATAATTATTCTTATTCATTATTTTTGGCAACCGGGCATGAGCCAAAGCCTCCCCTATGGAATAAGAGGCTTATTGATTGCAAGAAGGGGGTATTTGGCAATCTCCTAGAAAGAAGCCACGTTAAATTCTTTTTGCCACGTCGTGCTCAAGACGTAAAATAGAGCGCTGGATGGGAGGCAACCCATCATTTTTACTTGCTTTCTAGTTAGTTGTTTTTATTTGATTTTTCGTTATTAATTTTTTCTTTGTTTTTGTTATTTCATTTGGATTCGTGTATTCTTGTTGGCCCTTATTTCTCCGATATTTCTTTATGACCCCTATGAGTTATTATTCTTCATATTATAGTCTTTCTTGATTTAATGTCTATTGTTATCTCATGACTAGAGACTAAGTTTGGGGTCCTCGTGATCTCGAGCGTTATTTGAAGTATGGATTGATCGACGTTTCCACTCGGACATGTCTTTGGTGTTCAAGAAGACATTTGGAATAAGTTTCACTTTTCCTTATCTCTTTTATTTTCACATGAGTTTTATTATTGATAATGTTATGTGTAGTGGACTTTATTTTGCATGCTGTTGATGGTTTTTGCAAGCTTGAATTTTTCGTGAATTTTTCGTGCTTCCATGTGTAAAACTGATGTTACGATACTGATTTCTCTTGGAAGAAACGGTTGAGTTTTAGTCGAGTTGCAATCAGCGATATCTGTTTCTGTTGAGTATTCAATTAGGTCCGAAATTTTATCATTTTTGTAGAAATTTTAGCAGATAAGAAAAGAGACATACGTGTTTTCAAATCACCGTTTATACGTTTGGTTAAACTTTTCACGTAGCTCGTCGTCCAGTACCATGAGTCTTGTTGGCATTTAAATTGAGTTTAGAGTCGGACAGTTTTTCCCAAGAAAAAGTCGAGATATTAATTGTTCTATGATGGGAAGTTTAGTAACAGGGTATTCACGTGACCGTTGTTTACTCTCGCGTAAAACGACGACCACTGAATAGATTAATAATTTAGAAATATCGCATTACGATGATGGGAAGCCTAGTAAGGGGTATTCACGTGACCCGTTGTCTACTTTCGCGTAAACGGCAACCTTGACATGCGGGACTTGCTATTCGAGTTTTTCTCATTGTAGAGGGGACTTAGTAACTAGAAGCATCCATGTGCCCCATGAGTGTGTTTTACGTCAAACGGTTCCCCGATACATGAGAATGGAAATCCACCCTAGGATCATCCCGATGAAATATCCCGAGAGCCGAAACCTAGTGGTTAACTCGAATCATATTATTGATCATACATAGGGGAATCTTGTCAGGAGTAAGTTTAATAATGAAACTCTTGAATTTTGCCTCTAGACTGTGGGATTGGGCGAATTGGCTTGTTTAATCTAACCCTTCATATTGACGGTCGGTTAAATTCACGCTTGTTAATCTTTGAGCTTGATTTTCTCCATGAACGATTGATTAGGACTGAAATTGGTTACTTAGTGGAATCAGTGTCCTGGATGTGACTCACTATTACGATACTTGTATTATTCTTTGAGATTTTCAGGGTAGTATTGATTAAATTGAGCACTATGGATTTGCATGATTATTCACGATACATTTTGTTTAAAATTGAAATTTTTTGCTTGAGGACAAGCAAAGACTCAAGTTTGGGGGTATTTGTTAGGTGTATTTTTATGCGTTTTTATATCATTATTTTATATCCATATTGAGCCTAAATCAGCATAAATGAGCTTTTAATGCATTATTTTTATATGTTTTGCAGAAAATCGGAGTCCGGAAGCCAAAACGTTGAAAAACGGGCGAAAATAGCATTTTTTGGTCATGAGCCGCGGCACACACCAAGTGAACCGCGGCACACGAAGACAACCAGCGAATGATGGGCACACTGTACTGTGTGCCGCGGCACACACCAAGTGAGCCGCGGCACAGAAAGCGCAAAAAGACTGCCAGGGGTCTAACAAATGTTTGTTGAAAAATAAGTATGCTGTGGGCCGCGATCAGCTTTGGGCCGCTTGGGCCTTTGTTTGTGTTTGGCCGTGAGGATCACTTTGAGGGAAGGAGAAAAACCACTGGAAGGAATTGGAAAAGAAATATTATAAAAAGGCTATGGATGAGAACAGATTTGGGGGATTAGAGAGCAGGACAGAGAGTTGTTTTTCGGTGGAGGAAAGAAAAGAATACAAGGTGTAGATTTGTGGGGCAACGACAAGACCACGGATCCCTACGGTTTTTCTGCATCTTAGTTTTTTTCGATTTATTCGAGTAGGATTTTGATTGTAGCCAATTTCATGACGGTTTGATTACTTATTATTATTTCGATTTACTCGTTATTCTATTGAATTGGATTCTTCTTAATGTTCTTAATGCTTTTTAATTGTCTGGCCAACAGTTAATTTGTTTTGAATGTCTTTATGGATTCGGGAGATGAAATTTAGGCATAGTTCTTGTTAGACGAATCATAATTTTCGTGAGATAGGGATATACTCATGCGAATTGTGAAGCCGGTTATTGTGGGAATTCTTGAACTATTTTAGCTATTAATTATCTGATTCGAATAGGGATATATCGAGTTAGTAATTCGTAGTATTTTCTATCGACCTTGGGAAAGGCTTTAGAATAATTTAGGAATTCCTGGCTTACAATCAATTGAATAACAGTGAATTGAATCGAATAAATATCATTCCCGATTGTTTGAGGTGAAAATCATAATCCTACCCCTTATTAGTATTATTATTATTAGTAGTAGTAATAGTACTATTATTTACTTTCTGCAATTAGTTTAGATATAAACTCTATTTAATTGTTCTTCAAATAAAATTGTGAGTTGACTATATTTTGGTACTTAGTGAAATCAGTCCTCGAGGGAACGATACTTTACTTATCACTTTATTACTTGTTGACACCGTGCACTTGCGGCATATTGTGAGGGATTTTCCCGCAACAGTAATCAAAACAATTCAATTATAGGCCACACAATTGAAAGCATTAAGAACAATTGGGGAAAACTCAATAGAAAAGGGAATTATATTGATAATGCAAAATCAAAAGTTAATTCATCAAAACCTCGGTTTCATCAAAATCCTAGAATAGGGTTCTAGCCTAACATGCTAGAAATTAAAAATACAAAAAGAATTAAAGAAAGCATAAAAATCAAACGCAGTCGAAGAACTTGGATTCCTCCGTTCTCTAGCTTCCGCGCTCTGCTCCTTGGTGTTTTTCTCCTTCTCTTCGATTCCTCGATGATTCGATCCCCAGACTTTTAATCTCTATTTATAACCCTCATTCGTCTCCAAAACGCGTCCGGGAATTAGGTTGAGAACAGGCTCCAAAAATGGCCCAGAAACACGGCAAAATCGCATAACCGCCCCGCGGGCCACGGCTCAGTAAGTGCATGCCGCGACCCTTACTGCTCAGCGCCCTATGCCTGGGCGCAGTTTTTCTTCATGGGCTGCGGCTCAGTAAGTGCATGCCGCGGCCCCCGGTACAGTGTGTTCGGGCTCATGTTGTCCGTGCGTGTGCCGCGGTTCAGCGTACGGGTGCCGCGGCCCCTAGCCAGAAATTGTCGTTTTAGCCCGTTTTTCGTCGTTTATGCTTCCGGACTCCAATTTCCTTCAAAACATATAAAGATAGTGCATCAAAAGCTCATTTGTGCAGATTTAGACGTAAAATGGATACAAAATAATGATAAATAAGCGCATAAAAATACGCCTAACAAAAATCAACAACTGAACAGTGAAATGAACTGAGTGATTAATGAGTTAACATGATCGTCCTGATCAAAATGAATGATGATGAGGATTGTTGACTGTTGAATGATGAATGAATGATTCTCGTTGCCAGAAATTATACCATGGCGTTAGAAATCTTACAGTTCTTTCGGTCTGAGGGGCTCGGCATTTGCACAGGTCACACGTGACGCGAAGGTCCAATGATACTAGTCCGATGATGATGATTTCAAATGAGACATGATTCAGAAGGTAGTATTCAAAACCACGCTCCGATACCAACTCTGTAACACCCCAAACTAGGCGACTATTACAGTGCCGTGGACCCCCGACTGGGACCCACCAGGCAATTGAAAATTAATGACTTAGATAACATAATCGCAGTACTGAACCACATTATATCATCCATTACTCGGATAAGGAGTTTTAGTTACAACACACCCAAGATATTACAGAATACATGTATATTTTATATGAAGATAAAATATACGACACTGAATGAAACGGAGTATCCAAATGGAAATCTGCAGCGGAAAATAAATGACGATAACATGAAGGACTGAAAGGATTGGGGCCCCCTACTAGTATCACTGGGACTCCTCGCCGTCAACGTTCTCTTCCCGTGCTTTTGCCTTGCCATGACCTGAAAACAATATCCCCCAACGGGGTCAGTTACACAGAACAACAATCCTCAACAGTTGAATAAACACAATCATGATATATCTCAATTATGAAATTAAGCTGAAGAGGGGCATCATAGTACGCCAGTAATGGTATGTGCAAGTGCACAAGATGAGTGTACGGACACACCCGCCCTTGTACCTAATTAGTCTCATGGAGGCGTTACCATGTGCACAGTCCAATGTGTCAGTGAACCCAATACCGGTGAAGAATGTCCTTCCACGAACAAATGTCCTAAATGAGATGTTGGTCGCTCGAACAACCTTGAATAAAACAATTACCAACAATCCGTTCAACATATGAATCAAACACGATAATAACTAACTCAAAACGTCGATACGACTAAGCCAAGTTCATTGGGGCATTATATCAAACACGTTGTAACCAATCTTCGATTGTTTACAACCAATCCTTATATACCAAAATCAAATCCCCAAGGAGTTTTCCAAACCAACAAAACATCCTCAATACAATCAATAATCTAATATGAACATCCAAATTCGTGGTTACAACAACAACTAATCGAAAACCCCCAAATCCAACTCAATATTCAAAGTGTTCTTGAATAACCCTTCAATAATCCAATGAATATTCATACAGACTCATAATCATATGTATATCTCTTCATACAACATGATTATAATGTCCAAAACATCATATCTCAACACAAAATCGAAATTCAAGATGTTGAAGAATATTACCTTTGAAGATCCAAATACTTTGATCCAATGAACACGCGTTAGATCGACTATCCAAGCTTCACAAACGAATGAAGATGATGAAAACCGAACACCCAAGTGATTGATGATGAAAAATCTCTCCCTCAAGCTCTCTCTCTCTCTCTCTCTCTCTCTCTCTCTCTCTCTCTCTCTCTCTCTCTCGGAACAAGGTGAAGAAATGATGGAAATGAGCTCAAGGTCCCGTCCAAGTCCTTTAAATACATCCATAGTTACGGCCGTAACTCGGCCAACTTACGGCCGTAACATCCCAAGTCAATGGCCTTACGGCCGTAACCAGCCACTTCATACGGGCGTAACTCGCCCTCGTCCGAACACCTGCCGACAGTCATACGGCCGTACCGCACATGCCTTACGGGCGTAACTAGCCTGTTACGCCGTACTCGGCAAGGCTTACGGGCGTACGACACCTTCGTCGAAACTGAACAGGCACCCTGCCTGCAACGTACGGCCGTAACCGGCCAAGCCTTACGGCCGTACTAGCCTCATCTTACGGCCGTATGCCGCAACTCTTATGGCCGTAAGTCCTATTCATCCGAATTGTCCTGAAAACAACGAACGCATGTTACGGCCGTATCCGACAATCCTTACGGCCGTAACTCACCTTCATCTGAAACAACCCTGAGCCAACGAATGCACGTTACGGCCGTAATGCCTGACTAGTTACGGCCGTAACTCGCTGCTGGAAGTGACAAAAATCCGACAACTCCGTCTACTCACTACAAACGGTGAATGATCTGACAACAAAACTTGTATGAATGTAATTAAGTCCAATAACACGTGATAGATGATACTTCCCACACAAGACTATATTCACGATGATTATGATAATACTCTCGCCTCGATTCTCAATTGGAGATGAATGACGATCGGTAACTAATACACGGTTATAAAATGCCAACGATGAATACAAATGAATGAATCATGAATGATGAGTGATTATTAATGAGTGAAATTACCGAGTGACCATTACTGACTGATAATTACTGAAGGATAATGAATGAATTACAATCTGGTATTACAGGCCCTTTCGGCCTGGTCATCGGGTCGGCCCCGACGGTTCTGTCCGGTCCGGTCTTTAACGGACCTGGGAGTAAATTTGATACGTACTCGGTCGGTCCTTCTCGTTGCTCTGCTCGGTTGGTCTATCCGAAAACCGGTTCTTTTGCCTTTTGGTCCTCTCAATCATGACGGTTGAGCTGGCGGGGAGCGCTTACGTGGATGCCAAGGCGGATGGACTGTTAATAGATAACAAAATATATATCGTTGTGTTGAAGTATTCGCACAAAAATCATCAAAATTGTTCAATAATTTTATACAGATAATTATCTATGGTTGAAAATAATTTCTAACAAAAATATGGACTATAAAATAAAGAGTGGATTACAACTAGGTACAAAGTAGAAACATGTATTACTACTAGATACAAACTTTAAAATGGCATTACTAATAGGTACAAAAACATTACTACTAGGTACAAAATTATATTTGGTAGGACAACTTTACCCTTCTGCAGCCTTTTTTGTTATTTTCATTTGAAATTTGAAATTTTAATTTATTTGAAATTTAAATTTTACATATCTAGAATAAAATTAAAAAGTACATATTTTAAAAATCTGTTGCAGACCTTCATCTTCTTCGTTGTAGACTTTTATCTTCTTTGTCTTTCATCTTTCGCTATATACCAGTGCATGCACATGTTCAAAAAAATATACACCCGTGCATGCACCTGTGCTCCAATTCATGAACCGGTGTACTAATTCATGAACTCCCAGTCCCCAAATGAACCAAAAAACAAAAAAACAAAAATCAAACCCAATTAAATCCAAAAGAGGGAAACCAAATCCAATAAAAAGGTACCAAAATCCAAACGACTGTTCTCATAAATTTTAACATGATCTGCAACCATTGAACAATTTTCTTAAAAATTCACAATTTCACAACAATATGACCATTAATCTCCAGATCTACACATTCAAATCTAAAACCTCGATCGATCAAAATAAACGAACCAGCACTACCGACCGCCGCAGGAAGACCAGCCGTCACATGAGGATGGAAGATTCGAGTTCACGCCATAATGTTCGTTTCATTTTTCTGAATCTACCCTCAAAATTTCAGCCAATTTCGACATCGTTTGCCCCTTGAACGATCGACTGCAAGTTCTGATTTACACCTTCATTTCGCACACAGTTTCGCCGGCGGGTCTTTTGCAGTTTCCGGCGGCGTCAGGCATCCAATCGATGGCGCTCCACTTGCAATAGTCTCCTGTTATCATTCCGATCAGAAACCCTCTAGGTGCTGCCGGCAATTCCTCCTCCACGGCATCCAGCGACGATTTGGATTTTTCTTCCTTCGTTCGGTATGTTGTTGCCCAAAATATTATCCGAAGATGAATATTGCTGGAATGGTCGAGCAATAGCAAATTGCGAGAGCACGTCCGTGGGGGAATGAATAACACAAGATTTGCCGGGTTTGTTAGGCCCGGGCTTGAATGCTCTCGCGAGATGTTATTAATAAGAATACGTTTGAGTACAAATATTAATGTAAGAATGCGATTACAATGAGTGTAAAAGATTCTATATATCTAGCTGTTGAGTGCTTGCCGGAAGAACTAGAGTTGCTCTGAGTTCTTGAACTGCTGGGAGTTCTGGTTTTCGTCTCTGCCGACCGTCTTTCGGTCAAGAGGTGCTGAGAGAGAAATATGTCTGAAGTCTATAACTTCTGCCAAGAGAGTGAAAGCCAAGTTATGAGCTGAAAAGCCAGAGACTTGTCCAAGTGTTGGCAGCCTTCTATTTATAGGAGCTAAGATTCCTTGTTCTGACGGGCGATCGCCTGCCTTGTAATATAATAAGGGGCGATCGTCTTTAAGCACATGGGCTTTCTGCCTTGAAGTCAGCGGCTGCTGCTGGCAGCCAGCTGTGCGGTCCAATGAGGAGCCTACACACGTCCTGAGTCGCTGTCCAGGAGGTCCCACTGTGCACCTTTCGGTGAGCCTGTCGGTAGGTGAAAAGATGCTGACAGGTTGTGGTCAATGATCCATGTTCTGTGGCGCCTTTTCCGGATCTGCACATGGGTCTGTCCTGAGCTTCAGCCTTTGCCGACTAGACGATCGGTGGCTTTTCGTGGCTCGAGGCGGTCGCCATTGGTGGGCACCAGAGTCGATCGCCAGGTGCCAAAAGACGATCGCCTTAGATGTCGATCGCTCGGCACTAGGACTTGACCTGGGACCCTCGATCGGCCAATCTGCCTTGGTGTTATCTGGCTCTGGCTCGGTCGCCCGGTCTCTAAGGCGATCGCCTCTTGAGACGTATAATTCTCGACACAATAATTGCCCCCCAGCTTGCTCCGATGTTGAAGACATGGGGCGAGGTGGTTCTTGCTGGCGATCGTTGAGGATAAGGACGGGTGATCCGTCGAGCGGACTTTGGTCTCGGACTTGGGCGATCTGATCGATTGGCGAGCTATCTTCAGTCTTGTACCTGCAATTTTCAAATTTGTCGATCCCTCGTAGAAAGTTGATTGTTTCGTCGTTGAGGAACCGTGCACAGTCGCGGAGTTCGATGGACCGACCTCCATGACCGTGTCTTATGCGCGAGCGACATTGTCTATATCGTGACTCATTTTATTGTGAGGGTCCTCCGTTAGGCTGCGCCTCACCTCGTATTTAAACGAAGGGCGTGCGGTCTCCGTCTGGAGGAGTCCTTGCGCGGGGCGTCGTCCGATTAATCAGCTCCACGTCCGCGGCTTGTTAGCTCTGCTTCTACCTTGGGCCGCCATTAAGATGGTGACCCTCGACAGTATACGTTGAGATGGGGGTAGGGACGCGTCGCACTGTCCGGGCTCACCAAGTTAGATGACGAACCTTTGAGGGCGGGCGAGCGTGTCCACTGATTAGTTTTGGAGGGCCCTCAAACTACGCCGGCCTCGTACTTAAACGAAGGGCGGGCGATTATGGCCCAAAGGGACCTTGTATGGCCGAAGTAGTCGGTTCCATCGACCACCAGGACCATGGCTGCACTCTTCTACCTCGGATCGTCATGTTAGATGCCGATCCTCGACGGTGTACGTTGTGCGGGGGAGGTGATCTCGTGCCTTAGTCCACCATGTTAGATGATGAACTGTAGATGGCGAGCGAGTCCTCCGTTTTAGGAGATGTTGCTTGATTCTAGCGATCGGGTTGGAAGACTGATGATCGTCGTTTGGTTGCCGATCGCGTTACTCATAGGTGGAAAAGTAACCTTTGCCTGGCCAAAAAGTCTGCGGTCTTGGCGTGGAAGATCGCGTAGGTCGGGGGAATGTCCTTCGTAAGATGCCTGAACATAGGTGAAAGACCGTCAAATCCCCCTAGGACCGAGTATAGGGCGATCTCGTCGCTCACGGGCTCGCCATTGAGGATTATCTCATCCACTCGGTCGATATAGTCTGCATCGGACTCGTCTTGCCCCTGCCTGATTTGCATCATGCGGTGGGGGCCTTCTGGTCGAGCGACCTTGGCGGCGAAGTATGACGTGAAGGTGTTTGCCAGTTGATCAAAGGAACTGATGGATCGTGGTGGCAATGAGATGTACCATCTATGGGCCAGGTCGCCCAGCGTTAGCCTGAACATTCGGCACCTGGTCGCGTCTGATGCCCCGCACCCAGTCATGTAGATCCGGAACTTGCTCAGGTGAGTCTCGGGATCTGACCTCCCCTCGTACAGAGGTGTTTTGGGAGGAACGATCCTACGCTGCACGGGGGCGAGCTCGATGTGGACCGCGAGTGGCTCGCTCGGCTCGGCGATCTTGCTATTGGCGCCTGCCCCAGTTTCTAGGAGCGCCTTCATGTCATCGAGCTGGCGTTGCATCGCGGCCATTGCTGTAGCATGGTCGCTCATGGTTCGGCTTTCGGAGCGGGAGCCGAGGTGATCGTGTACCGATCTCCTGACTCCATGGTCGTCGATGGCGGTTCTTTGGCGAGGAGGAGCCAGATAGTTGGCCTGCTTTCTGGGAGTTGGGTATGCCGAACTCCTGGTGACGGACTCGGGCTCCGTCGTCTCGTGGCTGGGGCCGGACTGCCCCGGTCGCCAGGATGGATCGCTGCCTAGGCGGCTGAAAAAGGAGGTGTCCGGCCTTGAGGACGCCTTTTCTTGCGAATCGGGTCCTCCTGGCAATCGCTCGGCCAGTAACCCCTTGAACTTCCGTTTGCTCACGCGGCGGATAGCCGAGGGGGTTATAGCGGGCACGTCGAATGCTCTCCGTCGCTCCTGTAGGATGGCCATGGCCTCTTCGATCTGTTCCGCAGTTTGGAACTGATCGAGCGAGAGGCTTGGGCCGTCCCTTGGGGGCGGGATTGAGAGTCTCGGGTCGCCGTGGCTCCCCTCCGCCATAGGCCGGGGCTCGGATTGAATCGGAATGAGGCGTCCGGCGGATCGGCCAGTGGCTTTCTTCGATGTGGAGGCAGAAGTCATGATTCTGAAAGCTTTTCTCTGAAGAACAGTGAGTGTTTCTTCAGGTATATGCCCCGTAGAACAGTGAGTATTCTTCGAGACGGTAGGAGTAAAAATGAAGGTTTATATGCCCTCGTTCTAGCGCCAATTGTTGTTACCCAAATATTATCCGAAGATGAATATTGCTGGAATGGTCGAGCAACGGCAAATTGCGAGAGCACGTCCGTGGGGGTGTGAATAACACAAGATTTGTCGGGTTTGTTAGGCCCGGGCTTGAATGCTCTCGCGAGATGTTATTAATAAAAATACATATGAGTACAAATATTAATGTAAGAATGCGATTAAAATGAGTGTAAAAGATCCTAGTTATCTTGCTCTTGAGCGAAGCTCTGTATGTTCTTGTTCTCATTTCTGCCGACCGTCTTAGGATTAAGAGGTTTCGAGAGTGAGAGATGAACAGATGTCCGAAGTGTATAGCTTTTGCCAGGAGAGAAAGCCAAGTTATGAGCTGAGCCTGTGTACTCGTTGAAAAGCTGAGAGATTTCCAAGTGCAGGGTGCCTCTTATTTATAGGAGCTGAGATTCCCTGCTCAGACGGACGATCGCCTTCCTTGTAATATAATAAGGGGTGATCGTCTTTAGGCACATGAGTTGTCTGCCTTGAAGTCCGCGGCTGCTGCTGGCAGCTAGCTGTGCAGTCCAATGAGGAGCCTGTACGCGTCCTGAGTTGCTGTCACGGGAGGTCCCACTTGCACCTTTCGGCGGGTCTGTCGGTAGGTGAAAAGATGCTGACGGCTGTGGTCAATAATCCATGTTCTGCGGCGCCTTTTCCGGATCTGCACGTGGGTCTCTGTCCGAGCTTCGGCCTTTGCCGACTAGACGGATGCTGGACTCGCGTGGCATGAGGCGGCCGTCATTGGCCGGGCGCCAGAGTCGATGGCCAGGTTCCAAGAGACGATCGCCTTAGATGTCGATCGCTCGGCACTTGGGCTTGATCTGGGATCTCCGATCGGCAAGTCTGCCTTGGTCTATTCGACTCTAACTCGATCGCCTGTCGTCTGTACCGATCGCCTGTTGAGGTGTATAATTCTAGACACAACACGATCAACGCTTGATTCCGGCCAACTCCGGCCAAACCACGATCGCGGACCACCGGAAAAAGCATTCCCTCGTCAAGTTGGTCAGATTGCACCCACCCTCGACCGGTGACTTTCTCATTTTTAGGGACGACTTGATTTGAGTGCAAGCAAGCAGATGAGAGCGGGGACATCTTGAGAAAAAGAAAGGGACGACTGGACAGATGAGAGCATTTTTATTATTAATAATGTTGGACAGATGAGGGCGGCGGACAGATGAGAGCATTTTATTATTAATAATGTTGTTTTCATTTTTAACATTATAATATAGATGTTTTGGGTATTTTGAGTTGGAGGGTGTTTTGGGTATTTTGCATCATGTTTTGTACCTAGTAGTAATGCAAAAAAAAAAAAAAACTTATACCTAATTGCAATTGTGTTCCAAAAATTATATCTAATAGTAATTATTTCTAAAATAAATAGTAGCTATGCGCATTTGAGTAAATTCATATGAAAAAAAAATTAATCTATATAACAAAACCAATCAATTCACTCAAAGATTTTCATTTTTTTCAAATATGGAATTATCTATTTTGCATGTTATATATTGGAATAAATTCATTGGAAAATTTCAAAGAAAGAAGTTGGTATTTTCACCAATTTACCTGTATGGAATTTGTTGTGCGGCGATTAATACGCCTCGATGGCGAGCGGCATAACGATCAGAGAGCCGACCATAGAAGACATACTCTCGGCAAACACCCAGCAGTCGGCACCCACGGCGATCGTCTTTTGGTATCCGGCGATCGTCTTTTGGTATCTGGCGATCGTCTATGATGTCCAAACAGAGACGATCGTCTCGTGCCACGTATGAATCCAACATCCATCTAAGTCATCGAAGACCGAATCTCGGACGGTGACCCATGTGCAGATCCACAAGAGGCACCGACAGATAAGACCTTTGACCCCAGCCTGTCACCTACCTCACCTACCAACAGGGCCGCCGAAAGGTACAAAGTGGGACCTCCCCAGACAGCGACTCAGGACGCGTGCAGGCTTCCCATTGGCTCGCACAGCTGGCTGCCAGCAGCAGCCTTGGACTTTAAAGGAACAGCCCCACGTGACGGGACGATCGGCCATCTTATTATAATATAGAAAACGGCGGTCGCCCGCGATCGCCGGAGAGGTCCCAGCAACCTTGTCTCCTATAAATAGGAGGCTCACAACGGCAGCATCATGATCATCATCATCATCATTGTGAACACAGTACAAAACATACAGAGAGAGAATCAAAGACTCATCTGGGAATTACTTACACATTCATAGTGATATTCATACACACTTACAGTACATCAATAGCAAGAACTCACAGAGCTTCATATCTGGTTCTTCCGGCAATCTACACGCTCTATAGCTAAGATAATTAGAAGTCTTTACACTCATTGTAATAGATTCTAACATTAATATTTGTACTCCACAGTATATTTATTAATAACATCTCGCGAGAGCATTCAAGCCCGGGATTAACAACCCCGGCAAATCTCGTGTTACTTATTTTCCCGCGGAAGTGTTCTCGCATTTGTTTGTTACTCGATCATTCCAGCAATACTATCTGTTGGGTATGGGGTCGGATATTTGCGCCATTTGCGGAAGCGTAAATATCAAGTGCGGAAAATAAAGGACACGAGGATTTATAGAGGTTCGGCTATAAACGAGCCTACGTCCTCTCTTAATCTTTTTCAATAGGTTAAAGATAGCAACCTCTACGCCTCTCTTCTATCGGTCGAGGTATAACCGTTACAATCATGTCTTCTATTGGTCCGTGATAAACCACTCGTACTTGTCTTTGCGTCGGTCCAAGTTAAACCGTTTTCCTTTTCTATCGGACAAGGAATCAACCGCTCTAGCTTTCTATGGGCACTAGATAAGCCTCACTAAGATAGCGATTGCGATTCTAACTATGTCGGATCCTTGATCCTAATAACACCGAATTCAATCGTATCTTTTCTTTTACCACTCGTGTATATGTTGAATGTATAAACACTCAAACTAACAATTAAGCTCAATATTACAACAACAAGTATATCAATATGAATCTCTGATCAATGAGTTGTTTGCTTTGTGTTGTTGTCCTCAATCAATACCATAGACATGGTATTTATAGCCTCCATCTTCAAACTAGCCGTTAGCTGCCAGGACCTTAGTTACGTACGCTATATCCATCCCATTACGTACGTAAGCATCGTTACGTACGTTAACCATCACGGGTTACGTACGTAAGCCTCTTTCAGATTCAGTCCAGGGAGTTTCGTCATTTTGAGTTACGTACGTTAACTTTCCTATGTTACGTACGTTAACATTACGTCACTGATGATGTCATATATCCGTTGTATGCTTCGCTGACTTTGACTTCTCCAACGTTCACTTGGTTTGAACTACATTACGTATGTTATATTACTTCCATTACGTACGTAAGGCTGCTTCATTTACGTACGTTAATCATGCTGAGTTACGTACGTTAGGCTTGTGCAGAACACTATTTTCCAGCTTCGTTTTCTTCGATTCTTGGCTTCGCCTCTTCGTTGTTTTGTTTTGTTTAGCAACTTAAATCATCAAAACATTATTAAATTATGCATGGAACAAAATATTCCAACAATCTCCCCCTTTTTGATGATTACAAAACAACACTTTGTCAATGGGATTTTTCTGCAAAAAAATATAAATATATGTATATGTGTACAAACCAAAGTTTTCGACTTTGTCCGTTTCGTTAGTTTCTTCTCCCATTTCTTTTTCGACTTCTTCTTTCTCCTTCTTTCCTTTTCTTTTTCTTTTCGACTTTTCAAATTTTCATCATCTTTTCGATGTCTCCTCATTTTTCTTTTTCTGTCATTTTTTCGACTTCTCCTCTTCATTTTCAATTCCTTCGTTTCTCCCTTTCAGGGTAAATCCCATTTTCCTCCTTTCTCTCCCCCTTTTTGTTTTCATCAAAATGTAAAAAAAATTAAAATAAATAATACCAAAATATAAAATATGCATGATACAATTTATGAATATTTGCATAAAGGGTAAAAACTCCCCCTGAGAATAATATCTCCCCTTAAAAAATATACTCCCCCTGAATAAAATACAAAAATCAATTTTTGGGGATCCAACCTATAGTTGGTTTTTGTTTCGAGACATTAACAATATTTGAAATATTTGTTCCTTTAGGAACCCAAATTTTGTTAATTTTTATCGTCCGGCGAGGGCTTTTGCAATTTGAAATGTGATGCCCGATTTTCAAACACTTTTCGCAATGGGGTATTTTAAAATTAACGGATTCATTTTTCGAACGTGGTTTGAATCCTAACCCCTCTTTATTTAAAGTATATTTTTGAACACATAACATTTGTTCAAATTTATCGTTGCCGCATGAGAATTTTCTTGTCAAAGATTTTAGTTCATCTTGAACTTTTAAAAGATCATTCTTCAAAATATTCTCATTTTCAATGCATTTCGAATGATCGATTTCGACAAATTTTCCCTTCTCGATAATTTTGGAATTTTCAATTTCCAAAGATTTAATTTTAGATTTAAGGGATTTAATTTCGGATACAGTATTTTGGAAATCCGTATGTAATAACTCAAATGCATCAAAAATTTCGTCACGGGAGGATGTACTTACTTGGCTTTCAACGTCGCTGTCGTCGAACGAACTCCGGGCCATGAGAGCGAGATTATTTTGATTGATAAAATC
Organism: Orobanche coerulescens; assembly: GCA_033398695.1. Lineage (NCBI taxonomy): Eukaryota > Viridiplantae > Streptophyta > Magnoliopsida > Lamiales > Orobanchaceae > Orobanche > Orobanche coerulescens. Next base: position 43,836,441 of record CM065811.1, read on the forward strand.
GTCGTCTTCGTCTTCATTGCTCCATGTTGCCACGAGAACCTCCTTTTTCGGTTTGGCTCGGCAATGCTTAGCGAAGTGGCCTGGTTTTCCACATAGTCGACAAGAATTGTCGAACTTCTTAGATTCTCTCGAGATATCCTTCTTCCTCCGGTTTAATAAAGTTTGGAATTTATTAATATTCTTGGCATAATATGCCGCTTCTTCGTCGCTTTCCTCCACCGGGATTTCTTCTTTCTTCCTCGATATCTTAGCCTTCATGGCTAACGATCGTTCCTTCGACTTCGGCTTGACACTTCGTGATTTTAATACAATCTCATAATTGATTAGTGAACCAACAAGGGCACTAAAATCGAGCGTGTTGAGATCTTTGGATTCCATAATCGCGGTCACGGTGCCGTCCCATTCGCTAGGTAGTGATCGTAAAATTTTCTTAACTTTTTCACTACTAGATAATGGTTTTTCGAATGATGCAAGTCCATTTGTGATGACCGAGAATCGGTCGAGCATATTGGTGATGAACTCGTCACCTTTCATCAGGAATAACTCATAGTCATGGAGAAGCATATTGATTTTCGTCTCCTTGACTTGAGTCGTCCCTTCGTGTGAGATTTCTAGAATTTCCATATTTCTTTCGCACTCTCACACGATGAGATTCGATTGACTTCTTCCGGATTTAAGGCACAAAATAAGAGTTGAGTAGCCTTACAATTTAGATGGTCATTTTTCCAATCGGCATCGTCGTATTCTTCGAAAGATTTGAGCGTACCGTCGGATTTGATAGGAACTTTTGGGCCGAGACAAATAATCTTCCAAATCTCTATATCGTAGGCACGAATAAAGATTGACATCTTTTTCTTCCATGTCAAATAATTTGAGCCATCGAAGAATGGTGGTCGGTTGAGAGCAAGGCCTTCGACAGGAGCAAATTGAAATGCCATTGTGGATCTTCTCCTCGGATGTTAAGCCGCGTATTGGAGTACCGCTCCGATACCAATTTTTGGGTACGGGGTCGGATATTTGCGCCGTTTGCGGAAGCGTAAATATCAAGTGCGGAAAATAAAGGACACGAGGATTTATAGAGGTTCGGCTATAAACGAGCCTACGTCCTCTCTTTATCTTTTTCAATAGGTTAAAGATAGCAACCTCTACGCCTCTCTTCTATCGGTCGAGGTATAACCGTTACAATCACGTCTTCTATTGGTCCGTGATAAACCACTCGTACTTGTCTTTGCGTCGGTCCAAGTTAAACCGTTTTCCTTTTCTATCGGACAAGGAATCAACCGCTCTAGCTTTCTATGGGCACTAGATAAGCCTCACTAAGATAGCGATTGCGATTCTAATAATGCCGGATCCTTGATCCTAATAACACCAAATCCAATCGTATCTTTTCTTTTACCACTCGTGTATATGTTGAATGTATAAACACTCAAACTAACAATTAAGCTCAATATTACAACAACAAGTATATCAATATGAATCTCTGATCAATGAGTTGTTTGCTTTGTGTTGTTGTCCTCAATCAATACCATAGACATGGTATTTATAGCCTCCATCTTCAAACTAGCCGTTAGCTGCCAGGACCTTAGTTACGTATGCTATATCCATCCCATTATGTACGTAAGCATCGTTACGTACGTTAACCATCACGGGTTACGTACGTAAGCCTCTTTCAGATTTAGTCCAGGGAGTTTCGTCATTTTGAGTTACATACCTTAACTTTCCTCTATTACGTACGTTAACATTACGTCACTGATGACGTCATATATCCGTTGTATGCTTCGCTGACTTTGACTTCTCCAACGTTCACTTGGTTTGAACTACATTACGTACGTTATATTACTTCCATTACGTACGTAAGGCTGCTTCATTTACGTACGTTAATCATGCTGAGTTACGTACGTTAGGCTTCATGCAACACTATTTTCGGCCGTTTTCTTCGATTCTTGGCTTCGCCTCTTCGTTGTTTTGTTTTGTTTAGCAACTTAAATCATCAAAACATTATTAAATTATGCATGGAACAAAATGTTTCAAAACTATCTCTGGATAATATTTTGGGTAACAATTGGCGCTAGAGGAAGGGGTTCAAAACCTTTATTTTTATTCCTACCGTCTCGAAGAACACTCACTGTTCTCCGGACATATACTTGAAGAAACACTCACTGTTCTTCAAAAGAAAAGCCTTCAGAAAAATGACGTTTGCTATGACCTCCAAGAGAACCACCCTACGATCCGCCGGAAATCTCATTCTGGCCCGGACCGAATCCCAGCCTACGGCGGACGGTGAACACGGTGATGCAAGACTCTCACTCCCGCCCCCGAGTGACGGTCCTAGCCTCTCACTCGATCAGTTCCAGACCGCGGAACAGATTGAGAAGGCTATAGCCATCCTCAGGGAGCGACGGAGGGCATGCGACTCGCCCACCATCACTCCTTCAGCCATCCGCCGGGCAGGCAAGCGGAAGCTCAAGGGGATATATGTTGAGAAATCGACGGAAAGCCCCGAGCCGCAGGAGAAAGCTCTCGTTAGGCGGGATGATTCCATCTTCATCCGCCTAGGGAGCGATCCCTCATGGCGACCCGGGCACTCAGGCCCCAGTCGGGAGACATCGGAATCCGAATCCTTTACCAGGAGTTCGGCATATCCGACTCCCAGAAGACAAGTCGGTCAGCGGGCTCCCGCTCGCCCAAGAAATGAACCCGCTGGCAGGGAGCTCATCATTCACCATGGGGCCAGGGGATCAGTGCATGATCGCCTTGGCTCGCGCCCCGGGAGCCAATCAGCGAGCAGTCAGGCTACGGCGATGGCCTCCATACAGCGCCAGCTCGACGAGATGAAGGCGCTCCTAGAAACTGGGGCAGGCGCCAGGAGGTCCATCGCTGGGCCAAGTGAACCACTCGCGGTTCAGATCGAGCTCGTCCTAGTTCAACCAAAGATCTCTCCCCCCACAAACACCTCTATATGAGGGGAGATCGGATCCGGAGACCCACTAGAGCAAATTCCGGATCTACATGATCGGATGCAGAGCATCAGATGCAACGAAGTGTCGAACGTTCCCATTAACTATGGGCGACCTCGCCCACAGGTGGTACATCTCACTGCCACCTCGCTCAATCAATTTCTTTGAGAAGCTGGCGAACGACTTCACGTCGCACTTAGCCGCCAAAGTCGCTCGCCCTGAAGGCCCCCACCGCATGATGAAAATCAGGCAGGGGAAGGACGAATCAGATGAAGATTACATCGACCGGGTAGACGAGATAGTCCTCACCGGTGAGCCCATCAGCGACGAGCTCCCTCTCTATTCAGTCCTGGGGGGATTCTGCGGCCACTCACCCATGTTCAGGCACCTCACAAAGGACATCCCCCCGACCTACTCGGTCTTCCGCGTCAGAGCCACCGATTTCCTGGCCAGGCAGAGGATGCTCTCCCTCCGCTTAGGCGAGGGACCCTACGAAGAAGGGAAGACGCCATCCCATGTCCAGAAGAAGGCGGTTGCCAAGCCCAGAAAGGCGGTCGCAAAGCCGCCTGGTGAGTTCAAAGCCTTCGAGGATGTAGAGGTTCACCTCCTCCACAACCTCAACCTATCTCCGGCCCACATCTTCAACGCAATCAAGGGGCACGAGTGGCTTTCCAAACCAAAGCCGATAAGGGACCACGGTCATCTAGACCGCAGCAAATTCTGTGCCTACCACAAGAGTCCCGGCCACAACACTAGCCAATGCCGCGACCTCCTCAGACAACTCTGGCGACTCTTTGAGGAAGGCAAATTGGACAACTTGGTCACCAAGCCAGAACCTAACACAGAGAGGACCGGAGGGCGCGAGTGCCGACAAAACAAAAGAACCCCTCCCAATCCGGTCGCCAGGATCGAGCATGAGCCGGAGTACTCTGATGAATCAATCCCTCCGATCAACCCTGGCGGCCGGATCAATATGCTTTAAGCAGGAGGTGGAAACCTCAGGGGCCTTTCCCCGGTTTCCACCATGTCAAACAGGAAGCGAAAGGCCGAACTGAGGGCGTTCGCCGGGGTCCATGTCGTGGTACCTCCAGAGCCGACCATCTCTAAAGACGCGCTCATCACCTTCTCCAACAAGGACAGGGAGGGAGTTCAATGCCCCAAAGAGGATGCATTGGTGATCTCCGCATGTATCCTTGGTAAAATAGTCGATCGTATGCTGGTCGACAATGGGAGCTTCTGCAATATAATATTCAAATCCGCCCTGGACCAGCTCAGCAACTTGACCAAGTTCATCAAGCCATTCGACACCATGCTCCTAGGGTTCGGCGACAGCACAGTCCACGCCTACGGAAGGATCAAGCGCTCTGTCGAGCTAATATGCTTTTATGATCCCAAGGTTAGGATTACTAGGAACCTAAATTTTGTAATCATAGATAGGCCCAGCATCTATAATGGGTTCTTAGGTCGCCCCTTTCTAGAAACCTTTGAGGCGGTCGCCTCTTCTTTCTTTTACTGTATCAAATTCCCCACTGCCGATGGGACGGTCGGTACTGTAAAAGGAGATCAGCTAATGGCAAAGAAATGTTTGAACTACTCCTATGTCGTAACTTCTTTCGATACTTCCCATGCTACGTGTAACATTGAAACGGTCGACGATCAACCCATGGAGATCGACGAACCAAGCACATCGTACCAACCCGACTCAAGGGACGCCATCTCACATCGATTGACGGACGACATCGAGCCAAGGATCGGTTTCGAGCCAAGTCTCGACATCAATCCTAGGATCGAGTCCGGAAATCGTTCCAAATGAGAGGCGACCGTCCCCTTCGAAGAGTTGGAGAGTATAACGATAGATCCGGCTCGTCCGGAACGGGAAGTACAGATCGGCGCAAGCATCGACCGCGAATTAAAAGGGGATCTGATCAATTTTCTACGTAAGAATATCGGAGTCTTTGCCTGGTCGCATCAAGATATGGTTGGCATAAGTCCTGAACACGCTTTCCACTATCTAAAGATCGACCCGGCAATGAAGCCTGTTCACCAGAAACGTAGGAAATTCGGTCCCGAGAAATACGTGGCGCTCGACATAGAAGTCAAAAAGTTACTCAACAACAAATTAATCGGAGTAACTACAGACGAACCACAATGGGTTGCCAATGCGGTGCTCCTCAAAAAGCCAAACGGCTCCTGGAGGTTATGCATTGACTTCACCGACCTCAACGCGGCATGTCCAAAAGATCACTTTCCGATGCCTCATATTGATCACTTGGTCGATAGTACTACAGGCTGCGAAATGATGTCGTTCATGGATGCCTTCGCCGGATATCATCAAATCCCAATGGCGGAGAAAGACATAAAGCACACATCTTTCCACACGGAAAAGAACATATACTTTTGGGTCCGAATGTCGTTCGGCTTGAAGAATGCGGGGGCAACCTACCAGTGTCTAGTCAACGGAATGTTCGCCAATCAGATCGGCAAGACCATGGAGGTCTACATTGACGACATCGTGGTCAAAAACCTCAAGAAGGAAGATCACCTCAATGATCTCGCCGAGACGTTCGCCATTCTCGAGAAGTTCAACATGAAACTGAACCCCAAGAAATGCAACTTCGGGGTGAGCTCCGGAAAATTCCTGGGGCACATCATGAGCTAAAGGGTGATAGAGGCGAACCCCACCAAGATTTAGGCGATCCTCGACATGCAGGAGCCACGGAACCTCAAGCAGGTGCAACGCCTCACAGGTTATCTAGCCGCCCTCAACCGTTTCATATCTCGGCTCGGCGATAAAAGCAAGCCTTTCTTCGCGACCATAAAAAACAAGAAGTTCGCGTGGACGAAGGAGAGTCAAATAGCGTTCGCCAAAATCAAGGAGTATCTGTCCAGCCCACAGATCCTGGCAAAGCCGATCCCCGGTGAAAAGCTATTCCTCTACCTGGCAGCCTCGGAGGTCGCGCTGAGTGCTGTTTTAGTACGAGCCGAGGGACAGACCCACTTGATGATATACTATGTTAGTCAAGCGCTCCATAAAGCAGAAACACGTTATACACCATTGGAGAAGATCGCCTACGCTCTAGTCATGAGTGTTCGCAAGCTAAGGGCTTACTTCTTCGAACATCAAGTGGAAGTTCTGACAACTCTACCTCTAAGGCAAGTTCTACACCGACCGGACACCAACGGGCGACTCCTCAAGTGGTCACTGGAGATCGCCCAATACGGTATCACATACGCTCCTCGCACGGCGATAAAAGGCCAAGCTCTGGCAGACTTCGTGGTGGAATTAACATTCCCTCACAGTCCAACCCAGATCGGCCGACCTGCCTGGAAGCTATATGTGGATGGCTCGGCGACCAACTTGCGAGCAGGGGCAGGGATTGTCCTCATCAGTCCCGATGGGCAAAGTTTCACAAATGCTGTGCGTTTCGGTTTTCGTGCGACCAACAATGAAGCCGAATACGAAGCCTTTGTAGGCGGGCTCGATCTAGCCCTCGCCCTGGATGTTCGTCGCCTCCATATCTTCATGGACTCCCTCTTGGTCGTGAATCAAGTCAAGAGAGAATATGAGGCGCGCGGCGAACAGATGGTCAAATACCAAGAGCTGGTCGCCGAAATGTGCACGAAATTTGAGGAAGTGCTAATCGAACAAGTCCCGAGAGAGCACAACTCCCAGGCCGATGCCCTATCCAAACTAGCGTCATCAGATGGGGCATCCGATTTCTCTAATATCCAAATTACAAAATCAGCAAGGCCGGCGATCGACAGAAGCCTGGTTACCACAGTTGTTGTTTCCGAGGAGAACTGGATGACTCCGTTCATCAAATAGTTAAAGGACGGAACGGTCCCTGACGACCGCGTCAAAGCTCGCCAACTCCAGCTCTGCACGACCAGATATACCCTATTGGATGACCGGCTTTACAAGCGAGCTTTCAGCCTTCCCCTCCTCAAGTGTATTACACCGGAAGAAGGTCGGCTCGTTTTAGCCGAGATCCATGACGGGATCTGCGGAAACCATGCTGGCGGGCGAGCTCTCATCCATAAAACAACCAGGCAAGGTTTTTTCTGGCCGTCACTTCAGAAGGATGCGATCGCTTATGCCAGATCGTGTCATAGGTGTCAAGTAATTGGACCAAACATCAAACTCTCCCCCGAGCAGCTCACTTCAATGTATAGCCCATGGCCTTTCGCCCAATGGGGCATCGACCTTATAGGTCCCTTGCCGACCGCGCTAGGGGGGTGTAAGTTTGCCATCGTAGGGGTCGACTATTTCACCAAATGGGCTGAGGCCGAACCACTCAACAAGATCGGCCAAGAGCAAGTAACCAAGTTCATCTGGAAGAACATCATATGCCGATTCGGTCTACCCCAGGCTATCATCTCTGACAACGGAAAGCAGTTCAACAGCTTAGAAGTCATGCAATTCTGCGAGAAGTGGGGAATCAAGAAGTTGTTCTCGGCCCCCTACCACCCTCAGACGAACGGGCAGGTAGAAGTCGTAAACAAAATCCTCAAACACACGATTAAAGCACGACTCGAGTCCAGGCAAGGACGGTGGACGAGCGAGCTCCCAGACATTTTGTGGTCTTATCGAACGACGACCTGTAATTCAACCGGCGAAACCCCATTCGCCCTCGCCTTCGGAACAGAAGCGGTGATCCCCTCGGAGATCGCCGTCCTCAGCCATCGAACCGAAGAAGAGATGACGACCGAGAATGATGTGGCCCGGCGGATCGACCTTGACATGCTCGAAGAACGACGACTGACCTCGGAAATGAAGAACACTATCCACAAAAGGAGATCCGAGAAGTTCTTCAATTCGAAGGTCAAGGAAATACGGTTTCAAGTGGGCGATCTTGTCCTCAAAAAGTTCCAGACCCACACAGGTGTCTTTGGTCCGAACTGGGAAGGCCCCTTCAGGATATCTAAGTGGCTAACTAGGGGAGCCTACGAACTTGAACACCCTGATGGCACTCCGGACCAATATCCATGGAACGCCGTACACCTGAAGAAATACTACCAGTGAAAACTTTGTATTCAGTTTCTACTACCCTATGTACAAGGAATATAATGAGATTTCTCCCTATCCCATCTATTCTAGCGATCGCCCCACCAGCCATATCGTATACCGTCGAGGATCGTCGTTCAAACATGGCGATCCGAGGTAGAAACAATGCAGCCATGGTCCTGGAGGTCGATGGAACCGACAGCTTCGCCCATGCAAGGTTCCTTTGGGCTGAGATCGCCCGTCCTTCGTTTAAATACGAGGCCGGCGTAGCCGAAGGACCCTCCAAAATAATCTGTGGACACGTTCGCACGCCTTCAAAGTACGTCATCTAACATGATGTACTCGGACAAGGCGGCGCGTACCTACCCCGTCACAACGTATACCGTCGAGGGTCGCCATCTAACAAGCCGACCTGAGGTAGAAAAGTGCTTACAAATCCGCGGACGTGGAGTCGAATAAACCGACGACGCCCCGTGCAAGGACTCCTCCACACCAAAATCACCCATCTTTCGTTTAAATACAAGGCAGGCGCAGCCTAATGGAGGACCCTCACAATAAAGTGAGTCGCGGGAATGTCCCTCGCACACAAAGACACGGTTGTGGAGGTCGGTCCATCGAACTCCGCGATCGTGCACGATTCCTCAGAGTCGGCAAAACTGAAGATAGCTCACCAAGCATACCATTTTTGTTCCCTTACTTACAATAAGTAAACAAAAACAAGGGGCATAGAAGTGGAGCTAGTCCTAAAGGCGATCGGAAGAAAGAGACGGTACCCGATTGGCTTAGTTCAAACACACGCAGGACGATCGGTTTTGTTCAACAATATTTACAAGTAAGAATTTCCAAACATGTCAATACATTCAACATTCAAACAATCGGTCGGGTGAACAAGGCATCGGAAACAATCATATATACACTTGTAAAAAATTCACATGCAAACATTCAAAGGTGATCGTACATGAAAAGAATCAGGTGCGACAAAGGAATATTTTATTCATGACAAGGAGTTCGTACAATACGAAGCCCGAAGGCAATACAAAGAAAAAGCGGAAAATTACAAGTAAAAGAAGACAAGAAATCACTCAAGGTCCCTCCGGCTGGTCTTCGCCCCCAAGTGGCAGATCGGCATGCGCTCCCCCATCGGCCTCACGATAAATGAGTTTATCCAGAAAAAGATACCAACTCAAGTCGATTCCCAAGTCGACGAGGTCAAGGATCGGCAGGGAAAACTCCGGATGCAAAGGATGCTCGAGTGCATAGGCCTTGAAGCTTTCCATCATAGGACCGATCTCGATCCCTACCTTCTTGGCAGCTCGGACAACGTCGGCGTAGGCCACATAATAGGCAAACTCGCCGACGAGTGCAACATTGAGGTAGGGATCGGTCTCGATCGCCTTTAGCTGCCCTTTCAACTCCATGGTCGTCTTCTCAGCCTCCGCCAGCTCGACCACCTTGGCGGCCATCTCTCCCTTAGCCTTCTCCAGCTCTCCATTTGCCTTCTCCAGCTCGCTGTTGAGCCGATATACCATCACCTTCAGCCCGGTTGCCTCCTCCTGTGAGGCCACATGCATCCAGCGAGCTTCTTTCTCCTGGTCGCAGAACCGATCGGCCACTTCCTTGGAGCACCTCAGCTCCTGCTTCATCCGGTTGATGTCCTGCTTAGCTCGTTTGGCCGTCTCTAAGTATTCCTTCTCCATAGCCTGGATCCGGTTGGCAAATTCAATGTTTTTGTTCCGAGCGGCTTCGAGGTCGCTATGGAGGCGAGCATTAGAGGGTCGCCCCTCAAAATCCTTGGCGGATTGGACGGCCATCGTCGCCGCTTGGAGAGTCAGGGCGATGGTCGCCTGCATGGCATCTCCAGACCGCCGACGAGCGATCGCATCGAGGTCGGTCGTCCAAGCCTTAGGCAGAGAGGCGACGGCCTTGGAGACGTAAGTAGGGATATCAAGGGACTTCTGCGGAGACTTGCTCGCCAGGAAGTCCAGCACCATCGGCGAGACGTCCGGATCAGCAAGACGGACCCTGCAGCACAAACAAAAAGAAACAAAGGAGTTAGTCTATACCTTACTCAAATTGCCTAACTCAGAAAGTTCAATCCGATCTTACCTGTTGACCAGCTCGGGATAGCGGCCAAAATAGGGCTTGCCCCGAGAAGTTTCAGCTTCGGAGATTGCTGTAGCCTTCAAGAAGCCGGCCGAGGACCTGGAGCCAGATGCCGAGGGCCTAGGGCCAGACCCCTCTACCATCGGAACAGCAGAGATGGTGGGAGTGGCGACCGGCGGCTCCAAAATAGTCAAGTCCACCTCAACTGCCGGCTGGGATCCCTCCGGACTCCGCCTCTTGCGGTTGCGCTGGAGTTGCTCTTCTTCCTGAATTGCTGGCTCGGCGACCGACATCACAGCGGGCCTCACCGCAGGGACAGGGCGTGACGTCGACGCAGGAATGCGACCCGTATTCTTCCCCTGGTGAAGACGACCAATGAGACCAGGGTTAGACATGGCGATCTCTTGCGGTGGCTCGACGATGCGGGGAAAATAGATCTCTGTCAAAGAAGAAACTCAAACAAGTTAGGCATCTATTTCAAATGGACGATCGTCATGCAGGAAAGAGGAAATAAAAATCCATACCTGGGGCCTTCAAGTGGCGAGGGTAACGAAACAGTCGAGCTCCCAACCGGTGAAGTTCGTGGCCGACTGAGTGAACGTCTATGTAAGAGTCCGGCAAGGCGCGAATCTGCTCCCAGATGATCAAGAAATCAAAAGGGAGGTCGCCGATCGCTGGAACAAGAGATCCTGCAAAAAGAAGACCAAATTAGATCAGTTCAAGGTGTGTCCAAATAAAGGGAGAGTTTAGAACCCTTACTCGGATTCCTCTCCCGAAAATTGGTAGAGATATCCAACTCTTCCTCCGGCGCATCACTCGATGCCGACCTCCACGCTCTGCCGACCCAGCACCATTTTGCCAGATCGCCCCGAGTCTTGTTCAGCACCCCGAGGACCACTCTTCCCAGGCGACCTTGAATATGATGACCGCCGACCGACCCCTTCTGCGCAGCCAGTTTGAAAAGATAGTTCATTTCCGGCCGGAAGGCGAGCAAGCTTGGCCGGTGACCGCCGAGCAGTGTCAAAGTGCGATGATCTGCCGGGCGTTCGGCGTCAATCGAGAGCGCGGATTCAGCGATCAGCAAATACGAGACTGCGAACGGCAGGGGAAACCGCAATCCGGCCGCCAGGGTCATTTCATTAATGGCGACCAGACCCTCGGGAGGTTGGTCGGCACGTTCGTTCTCCGAGGGGACGTGCAATGAAACATCGGAGGGAATATGATATTTGTCCCTCCAGCGGCTCAAGTCTTTCCGGGTCGCCGAACTCCGGATCTGACCAAGAGTCCACTGAGACGAGTCGGCGGCCCGAAACGCCGTCCGCTTCACATGTTCGTAGGGATGAGCGGCAGAGTAAGCTTCGAAATCAAATTCTGGACAGGGTCCGGTGATCCCCTCCATAAGCTTGGCGAAAGCCATATAGGCGGGGCCGAACACGCTATCCCGTTCCCAGGACATCCGAACCAGTTCATCTTCATCCACCGGAGAGCCCCCCTGCTCCGCTGTCGCCTCCGTTCTCGCCACTTCGTCCTCGTTGAAGAGCTCTTCAAGTTCTGCGGGTGCAATCCCCGCACGAATGGCCTCAACGGCCGTTTCCATATGAAGTCCCACGGGAATCTCCTCCCGGTCAGGTGAAGCCGTGGCGGCGGAGGTGCTTCCGGTCTCAAGGTCTTAGATCCTCCAGACATATTATAAAAAGTAAAGGGAGAAAGAAGATTGGTTTTCTTACCTAAAAAAGGAGGACGATCGGCACAAGGAGCTTCGGAAATTTCTGCAGAATATCAGCAAGAAGGCAAGGGTGCGTGAAGAGTAGAAATGGAGTAGCCCTAGCCCCTTTTATAGACGGAAGCGGGGGTCTCTGTGCAAATAGGCGAAACCCCGAGGGCTGGAGTGCAACCGTCGGGGGGGACACATTAAATGCAGCCCTCGAATCCCGCGTACGCGTCTTTTTGAGGGCATGCCAGGCGACAAGTCTGACAAACCGTCGGACTCCCCCAATGGTAGCGCGACGCGTTTCCTTGCAGCGTTTCGAGAGCCCGCCTTCATTTTCCGCTGCTCCCAGCGCAAAAGGAGATCGTCCAAATTTGAAATCAGATCGTCTGACCGTCTAAACATTGGCGATCGCCAACAGTGCCGCCTCACCCCGTGTTTTCAACATCGAAGTGAGCTGGGGGGCAATTGTTGTGCGGCGATTAATACGCCTCGATGGCGATCGGCACAACGATCATAGAGCCGACCATAGAAGACATACTATGGGCAAACACCCAGCAGTCGGCACCCACGGCGATCGTCTTTTGGTATCCGGCGATCGTCTTTTGGTATTTGGCGATCGTCTATGATGTCCAAACAGAGACGATCGTCTCGTGCCACGTATGAATCCAACATCCGTCAAAGTTGTCGAAGACCGAATCTCAGACGGTGACCCATGTGCAGATCCACAAAAGGCACCGACAGATAAGACCTTTGACCCCAGCCTCTCACCTACTTCACCTACCAACAGGGCCGCCGAAAGGTACAAAGTGGGACCTCCCCAGACAGCGACTCAGGACGCGTGCAGGCTTCCCATTGGCTCGCCGGTGGGCCCGAGCGACCTCGAGACTTTAAGGGAACAGCCCCACGTGACGGGACGATCGACCATCTTATTATAATATAGAAAACGGCGGTCGCCCGCGATCGCCGGAGAGGTCCCAGCAACCTTGTCTCCTATAAATAGGAGGCTCACAACGGCAGCATCATGATCATCATCATTATCATTGTGAACACAGTACAAAACATACAGAGAGAGAATCAAAGACTCATCTGGCAATTACTTACACATTCATAGTGATATTCATACACACTTATAGTACATCAATAGCAAGAACTCACAGAGCTTCATATTTGGTTCTTCCGGCAATCTACACGCTCTATAGCTAAGATAACTAGAAGTCTTTACACTCATTGTAATAGATTCTAACATTAATATTTGCACTCCACGGTATATTTATTAATAACATCTCGCGAGAGCATTCAAGCCCGGGATTAACAACCCCGACAAATCTTGTGTTACTTATTTTCCCGCGGAAGTGTTCTCGCATTTGTTTGTTACTCGATCATTCCAGCAATACTATCTCCGGATAATATTTTGGGTAACAACAGAATTGAAGAAGAAAGGGAATCTTGTCGAGAGAAGCTTCGGGAAAACCATACCCAGGCCGCCCGAAATCTTCACTCTGAAGGAAAAAGGGAGTCTTGTCGAGAAAATCTTCAGGAGAAGCACACCCAGGTCGTTTGCAATTTTCACATCGAAGAAGAATCGTAGAGTTCGTACGATTTTCACAGTTTTAATGTTGATTCTTTTTTGTGAAGTTTTTAAATTTACCATTTCATCCATATAATGATATTTTATTACTTCATCGATAAAGTAATATTATTACCTTAGATATTTATTTTTACATTATTTGTAATTATAATTTTTTTAAAGAATATTTATACTCCTTATAATAGATTGTATGTACGTAGAATTAAAATAACATAGATACATTGTATTTGAATTTAAAAAATAATTTGAAGATTATGTACGAGACTCTATGACATAAATAAAGATATTGAAAGACTAAATGAGGCCATCTCTAATTTACGCTATAGAAATGTCATGGATGTCGAGCATCTCCTAAACTATCCAAGTGAGAATGATGCAGTTATGGAATCACCTACAAATGAAGAAATTATTCAGTCGGTGATGAACACTAATGATGAAGAGACTGTTCCCGAACCGAATGATAGTAACATCCCAAATGTGTCATCAAGGGAAGCATTTCAAGCAGTCAACACCTTGAAGAATTATTTGTTGCAACATGAATAAAATATACCAGAGGTCATGTATGCTTTATAAAAAGTCAATGACGAGGTTAATTTTAGTTTTGGTGGAATGAAGAAACAAGTGACTATAAATTCATATTTTAAAAAGAATTAATATTATACAATGAAATTATTACTTTATATATTTATCGGGTCTTTAATAATTTTAAAATTTCTTATTATCTTATACATTTAGCAAAATTATTACTTTAAACATTTGTCCAAGTCGACCGAACAAATTTATTACTTAGGGCTTGTTCTCTCCAGCTTATTTTGATTCGATTCGATTTAGTTGATTCGATTCAATTGATTTTGATTCAGTTCGATTCGATTTTTGATTAAGTTGATTCGGTTTATTTTATTTTAGGATTATTAATTATTATTTAATCATTTAATTGATATTATTATTATTATTATTATTACTATTATTATCTTCGTTGATTAGGGGTGGGCGTTTGGGTCAGGATCAGGTGTTTCGGGATCGGGTGATATTTTGAACTACCGGAACCCGTCCCGAATTTTTTTTGAAATTTAATGCCCTAATAATTATTAGAACTTCGCATAAAAATAGTCGGGTGCCTAATCGGGTACCCAAAATTCAAATTTGAATACCCGAATCCCAAACCCAAACTTTTAATCGGATTTGGGTACCCGTCCTCATTTTTTTTTTAAATACATGATCCCGTACCCGAATTTTTTCCGATAGGATACCCAAACTACCCAACACGAATGCCCACCCCTAATTATTATTATTATTATTCCTATTATTGCTAGTTATTATTATTATATTGAAAAAGTTAGTAAATAAAAAAAAACAAGAACAATAACCACAATAAATCAAATATTTAAATAATTAAAGTATTGGACAAGAACATTTTAATGGTTGAAGTATCGAGCAAAATAATAATACTATTGAACATTAACTATTATCATCATCATCTTCATAATCGGTTAACTGTTGTTCCTCTCCTTATTCATAAATTTGCTCTATCAACTCCACATTATCCTTGACTGACTTCCATATTTCATCGATTATTGTAAGTCGTACACTATCCATGGATTTTTTTCTCGCGCCATCGTACATGTTATGATCAGCTCTTGATTCCATTACTTCAACTTGGTGTGTGAAAGCAATCCCTAGATCATGTAAACGAATAAAATTGTGAAGCGTAAAACAAGACACGATAATAGCCAATTGATGAGCGTCATCCATTTGTGGCAACATTTTTAAAACCTTCCACCTATTCTTCACAACCGCAAAAACTCTTTCAATTATGTTTCGACAAGAAGAATGTTGGTAATTGAATTGTTCATACTTTCCTTCTCGTGCATCCCCTTTTTGGAATTCAGGCAAGTGGTATCTCAATCATTTTTCTTGATGAGGACTCAAGTACCCGAGTGTATTGGGATACGCTGAATCGACTACAAAGTATTTTCCTGTGCAACAATAATAATATTAATTTTCTAAAGTAGTATAGTTTTCTATATTTTTCATGACAATATAAGTTAAGTAGTACCTGGCGGTGGATGAGGGAATCCAAATTGAGCATCACTTAAACTTCGCCTCCATACGGTTGAATCATGGGCACTCCCTTCAAAGCTGATATTAATAAATGTAACCAACATATTGAGTGAACAAGCGACCATTACATTCCATGTTTTGGTCCTATGACGATCTCTAAATGCCTTACCTTGATCATCTGCAATAGCTGATTGTATAAGAGTACCATCTATAACACCAACACAATCCTAGAAAAAAAACTAAAGGTTAATACATTGAAACTATACAAGTTGTACTATTATATTATATGTCATCAAATGCAAGAACAATTACCTTAAAAAAGGCCAGTATTTGATGTTGTTTTGAATTTCGGGAGGTGTTTCATAAAAACTTTGATAAGGTTTAATTATTTTTATTGACAAAGAAACTAATGCTTGCAATACCTCTCCAAAATACTTCGAAATTGTTGATATTGAATGTTGAAATATTTCTGCAGTATCACGAACAGAAGCAAGTTTGGCCATCATGAACAAACTTAACCCAAGTTGCTCTTCAATGTGTATATATCTACCATCTACTAGCAATTTTTTTTGCTCTAAGGGTATTAGCAAGATTTATAAAAATATCTCTATGTAACCGGAGTTGTTCTTTACACAAGTTATGGTGACCCATCAATAACCTATGTATGAAACCATGGCCCGATTCTCCCCCTGAATGCAAAGGTATCCGTTCTACTTGAGTCATTAATCTCTTCAATTCATGCAATGCTATACACATCAAACTTTATCGCACCAATTCTTTATCCATTGTACAAAAGAACATTAAACATAAATACAAAGTTGATTAAAACTAATAAATATAGGCGTAATGGAAACAATTAACTATAAATAAGTTCTACAATAATAAGACAATGTCAAATAATATCAACCATAAAATCCACAACGAAGATAAATGCTAAATGTTCTACAAGATAAATAATATATGTTCTATAACGAAATCAATAACACTAAAAAACCATAACAATTCGACACAATAAAGTGTCACTTAATCCTCAACCACCATCTTAGTAATCAGATTCAAAATCATCTCTCTGCATGCTTGGGTTGTTGACATTATCTGGAAATTGAATATGCTTCTTCAAGAAGTGGAGCCTGTACTGATTGTTAGGTAATGTGTTGAAAACCTCAACGCAATCCGGAGTACTCCGTATGGTTTCTAAGACATCCACAATAAATTTTGGCCCATGCTTAGAAACATCATCCATGGACTCTAAAATTGTGAATACTTGTTGATATTTATTCGGGGGTGGCGAAGAATGACCTTTAGAGGAACCAATAGACATGTTTTTCTTTAAAATATCAAAGCATAAATTAATGTCATACTCCCTTAAACTTTTCTTAGATGGCAAGGCATTAGTATCACTGCATTTACGCTTCTTGGTAGCAAGATTTTCAGGGAAAACTTTAATTTCACTCCCTTCATTCTTCATGGTTCCAATAATATGAATATCATCAAATACATCATCCTCTGAGTTATCAACATCTTCCTCTTCAATAATCATAGATTCCTTATTTCCAAGTAAACTACCAACACCCGAAGCTGGAGCCCAAGATCTCTCACCTGTTGCATAACCACCACGCAAGATTTTATCCCATTCTGCCTCATTATTTAGTGGAGCCTTAAGAAACACATTTGCTATGGACTTGTATCGCTGCAATAAAATAATATTGCAAAAAGAAATTTGTCAATCGTTTAGTTTTAATAAGTACCACAACTATAGTAAAATATGGATGAATATAACTAAAATGCTTATGAGTTTATGTTTAGTTAAGAGGTACCTTCTGAAAAGCCTTCCATTTATCACTGGCCTCATCAACTACAGGGCAGCCATTTTCGTTCCATCCAATACCGGTCCACTTTTTCAGTTCATTCCAAGCTTTGTGCCTTTCTTTTTGATTAGTGAACCAATTCTTAATGCTATCTGATGTAATCTGTTTTCCTAATCTAATATTCAACATTGCAGCAACCTTACTCCAATCAGTTTTACCACCTGTGGAGGAGATATGTTCCGGCAAGATTGCCAAAAGTGCCGTAACAACATTTGTGGTGAAAGACGCTCTTTCTTTATTCATTGCGAAGTAGCTATTAAACACTTAATAAGTTAAACGGTTGGCAAATAACTTGAAACCTCACGAGCCGCTGCCCTTAATCTCCCATTTCACAGTCAAAACAACATCAATACACATAAAATTTGACCTAATGAAATTACAGCCAAACTACCACATAATTTTAAAATGAAAATTTAAAAAAAAAAATCTTAGTCTGTTATCCAACAGAATTGCAACCAAATTAATTTAAAATCATCTTCAATTAATCGTGAGACAAGAAAATATAAAATATCTCTAATACATTTCAAACGCAAGCCATGAAATATGAACGTCATTATATATCTTCTACCCAAAAAAATTTCAAACACAAGTCAAGAAAAGTAAGTCATTGTGTACCTTGAAGATGCCGTCACGCGTCGCACCGACTGTTGATTGAAAGGCCAAGGCTGAAGATTGCAGAGCACCGAGAAGACGTGAACAAACAATATGCACACATATGTAAAAATAATTAGACGAGATATATGTGTATATATATATATATAATTATCTAATGATTGATTTATTATTTATTAATATAACTAAAAAGATTTTAACGGATTTGAGAAATTATTGTAATATATGTGTCCATATTATTTTCCTGTTATTTTCTTCCATAATTATTAGAATTATATATTATTGTTCCACCTTATATAACTTTTAATTCTTAGAAAATATCTTTCCATTTTTATTTAAAAAATACTATTATTAGATTTTAAAAATATATATACCTACCATGGATTGGCCAACCATATGCATGTTTATATACTATTTCCATATTATGCTACACTACCCTTTTCTTGTACTTTTTTAAAATAATTTAATAATAAAAATTAAATTTCTCAAGTATGTTGAAACCAATTTGACACACATATATTTTTTAATTCCTATTAGTGATAAGATAGAAATTTAATAAAATCATATAGTCGAATTCGTACATAACTCTTCATAACGTTAATTTTACAAAAATGATATATATTTAGTGCTTATCATCAATTCAAATTGTTAATACCATCATTATATAATATACAAAAATGATGTATATACAAAAATGATATACAAAAATGATATACACACACAATATATATATATATATATATATCATTTCATTGGAAACACTTTTATATATATATATATATATATGTATATATATATATATGTATATATATATTAAAATCTAAAGGATTCAATAACTTTATATAAAAATAATCGGGTAATTGAAGTTCAAAGTGGAATACTCGAATTCCGAACCCGAACTTTTTCGGGTATTCGATTCCGTAATCAAACTTTTTCGGGTATTCGATTGGGTACCCAAACTATCCGACTCGAATGTCCACCCCTAGCCACATAAATACCGAAGGGAAAAATAATTAATAAAGAAGAAAAGGTAAACTAAAAAGTGAAAGAAAATTAATAATATATTTATCAACAAGTATTCATCTCCTCGTACTATTTATCAAAATTAATAATATATTTTTTAAAATATTTCTATTGTTAATAGGTAATATTATATTAGCTTATTATTTATAATCATTTATTATTTCTATTAATAATAATATCATTTTTTTATTATTATTACTCAGTTTTAAATTATTAATTATTTTGATTGATTTAGTTAACTTTTTTGATTATTTCGATTGATTCGATTTTTTAGTTTAATTCAGTTCAATTCAGTTCAATTTTTTTCAATACGATTCAGTTCACCTCAATTTAATTCACTTGAATTTGTTTTTTTAATCAGATTATTACTTCATTCATGAGTTTAACTGTATTGGTTTTGAGCGGAAGATTATTTGAACAATTTTGTCTAGTGGAGGTTGTTGGGGCCAATTCCCTATGGAGCTCATTTTCCTGATAATTTTTTGGTGCCGTTATCATTCTGTTGATATGATAAATTAGCTGCATGAGTAGTGTTCAAGAAGAAGAAGAAGTAGGAGGAGGAGGAAAGGAGGAGGAAAAGGTGAAGCACAGCCATGGGCCCGCTTGTCATTGCTCATGGTCAGCCTTCCGCCGGTTTCTTCAGCCTTCGCCGACGCCAAGGTCATGCTACAACGTCGTCGTCTTGTCTTAGACTACGCCCTCGACTATGGTTGAATCCCCATTTTGCCCCTCTCAGGTATCTGCATAGCTTCACTTTTTATCTTGCCCCCTCCGGTTAGCTGGTGATTGGTGAAATTATGAGTGAGGAATTATTCTGATTTTTTGTTGATTTTTTTTGGGGTTACTACTTGGTTAAATTATTCTCAGGCCGGTCCTGACATTTGGTTGCTCCCGGGCGAAGTATGATAAAATAGGCCTTTTTATAATTTAATATATGTCCAAATTATTTTTTAAAAGTAATGTTTAATGAGTCCCATTAAAATTTTGTGGTGTAAAATCTTCCTAAATGGAAACACCATCAAAGAAATAGTACTCCATCCTAATTCATTGCAAGAAATAACGAAGAGTACAAACACTTGATATTAAAACCAAATTGAAGTGGAATCATAGAAACAAAACGACAGATTCCTAGCATGAGAACAAGTTAAAGCAACAACCAACCAATAAATAATTTTTCCTACCATTAGCATAGAATTAGAAACAAAACCGCATATTCCTAATTCCCTAGTATTAAAATGCCCCTAATTCCTAATTTCCCATTTTCTCTTAATCCACCATTTTCCCTTTCTTTCAAAATAAAGGCATTAGAGGAATAAACACAACCAAAGGCACAATTTAAGGTTATGTAAACTACTAAACCTGCATATTATATAACTAATTGAATGGAATTGCTGGAAAGAGAAGAGAGTACCAAAATAAATTTGGAGTTGCTGCCAAGTTGGAAAGTGGAAACAATATTGCCCAACTTTAATCTTTAAATTACAAAATCGAAAGTGGAAACAATCTTGCCCAACTTCAATATTGTTTTTTATACGCTGACACGCCAATCTTAAATGGGTAGGGATTTTTTTTTCAGTTTTGCTTCATATATTGAGTAGGGGTGGTTAAAATAAATTTGTTTGGGCCCCTTTTTGGGTTGGGCCCTGGGCCGGCGCACTCATGGCCTACCCTCAGGGTCGGCCCTGATTATTCTTCACCATAAGTGTCGTTCTTCTAGTCATCCACAAGTGTCAAAGAAGCGTATACAGTAACTCAATTATCAGAAAACAGTCCACTCTTTGCCCCTCATCCTAAACCAACAGAATGTTGATGTGTTACTGAAATGTGTTCATAAAATACATAAGTATACCTTTTTATAAATATAAATATAATTGTATATATAGTATACTCAGTTAAATGCATGAATGAGTTGTTTATATGATCAAGTATATGTGAAAATATATTTTCCCATTAGACATTTTTACCATAATCCCTATAAATTAGTTACCAAATTTAGTATTGATGTAAATAATTATGTCAGATTTATCATTTACTTATGTATCATTTATGTGTACAAATATTCATTCACAACTATATACTACTACAAGGAAACTTTTGTGACCAAATATGCGATCTGTTAGTTTGTTGAGCTGAATTAAATTGTTTCTTTTAAAAAAAATTGTGGCTCCAGTGCTATATACACTTATTATTCTGAGAATGGAAATGGGCTTGAACTTATTAGACAACTAAGGTTTGCGTTGTGCATGTTGAATTCTGGTTCACTAGTTGACTGGCTACTTTTAGCTTGTGTTACGCTCAAAATAAGGTAATCTGGGTGATGTTTCTAATCATTGTAATCATGTTCTGGATACATTTATTATATTTGTAAAATAATGTAATATTTACGGGTAGCCTTTAACATCTTTGAAAGGTTTGCATATCTGGGAAGTGATGCTTGTGTCGTAGGTAATGCTTAAAGTTCTGGTGAATTATTTCTGATAAGAATAGTTGCTTATGCTGTACTTGATATAATTGATCTACCTATTTTGGGACCTCTTTGAACCTATCATTTAAATTTGCAATAAGTTAGCCTGTTCTTTGAACTTATCATGATTCATAATATGGGACTCTTTTATAACCTTTCATCTCAGGTTTATCTTACTTCAAGAGGTTTATTTTCTGTTTCTTGGATAATTTTTTTATTTTTTTTTTACTTTTTTCTTTCGATACTAGAAATTAAGCAGGATTTTCTTATCAAGTATTTATAATCATTCTTTGGGTAACAAAATTTTGTGATCAATTAGGCATGTATTTATAAATCTTATCTGCGAATCAAGCCCTGGGCTTCAGAAAAAAATGCAACGCTAGTGTTTAGTATTTTTTGAATATTCAATCCAAGATGTTCAATTGGGAAACTATTCAAGTTTTATCCTTATTGTTCATTATATCTATTGTTTACTTGCAGGCTTGGCGCATTTAGTTTAAGGTGTTTATTCACTAAGACTGATGTCTACTATTCTGTTGCAACTGATGAAGTCCATGAGCACATCACATCTCTTGATTCAACTTGTTCAGTTCCAGTTGTTCATCTCATATCTGATTCCCTGGAGACAGAAAAATTTATTATACATCGAGGCACTTCTGCAGACGCTGTTTTGACAGAACTGCCTGTAAGTTTGTTTCTTCATTCATCTTACCATTTGTCAGCACCTTGCATATTTGAAAATTCTGATAACCTGCATATCTTGATATTCTTGTTGTTTCCTTGCGAATAATTAGGTCTTATCAGAAGAGGACCAGAGAATCATTGCTACAACTCCTGCTCATCCAGCTGCACTTTATGGTAAGTTCACTCCTGCAGAAAACTAAAATGGCTACTTTTCGACATGATGGAATATTTATGCAACTGAATATTTTTTCTCCAAGTGAATATAAATTTGGACATTCAAAGTTTATTGTGTTAGTACTCTGACATTAAATACAATTTGATAAATAGAAGTATTTCAGAATACGTTGAATGGCTTAGGCTTCCACAATTTTCCATTATCACAGCTTGTAGATTGAACTTGATTTTGAGATGCTGCCGTTTCTCTTCCATTGTTAATTGTTTTTGTTGCATACTAACTAGCACTATGATTAAGGCCATCTTCCATTTTCTGTAGACCTTCGGAGGAAAAGAAACTATTTCTTATTGATTCATGATACATTTAACACCAAATTCTTGAAAGCTCGGTGTTAATTCTACCTGGCCTTTTTTATAGTTGAAGTAGTTTCATCATGTATATTTTACTGTTTGATTTATTTGTATTAGCTTAGCTTCTAATTAAAATTACATGAATAAATAGCTTTTTATGCTAGCTGTTTGGCTGGGAATTTGGTTGAACAGCTTTGGAGTTTCACCTGGCCTGCTGCCATTGCATTGATCCATTCGAGTCTTCTTCCTGTTGCTGTCATGAGTTTCTTTGTGAAGGTATCCGTCCATATAAATAATCACAGGGCTTTCAAAATAAGAAGCACATAGGCTTAACTATTAAACCACGTGCATCTTAACAGCTTGCCGTAATTGTTGGAGGGCCTTTGTTAGGACAACTTATGGACCATTTTCCAAGAGTACCTGCATATAACTGGTTGACTGTTATCCAGGTATTTTTCCTGCGGCTGCAGTAACATTCAATGTAAACCTCTTGTCTGAAAGGTACTTTCTCATACTTTTTTATTCCAGGTAGCTGCTCAGTTATTATCTGTTGGCATGATAATTCATGCCCATAACATCCACCCCAGTTATGTGTCTTCTGTACTTGCCCAGCCTTGGTTTGTTGTACTTGTAATAGCTCTGGCTATTGAAAGACTCTCTGGACTGGCCCTGGGAGTCGCGATGGAACGTGATTGGGTTGTTTTGGTATTGCCTTAGTCTTTTTTTTTTTTTTTTTTTTTTTTTCTTATTTATGTTTTTTTTCCTATTCCTTTTCTTGTCTCTACATTACACTTATACGCTGTTCATGTGTTATTTTCAGTTGGCAGGAAGAAATAGACCAATTGCTCTTGCTCAAGCAAATTCAGTTCTTAGTCGAATTGATCTCCTATGTGAGGTGACTTTTATGTATGATTTTCTAATTAAGCCTATCTTTGTATTATTGAGTATACATGTTAAATAAGATCATGATATCTGGTTTTGATTATGTTTGTGCTGGTAACTACCATGTTTTCGTCTGTTGCAGATTGCTGGATCATCATTATTTGGTATTTTCTTAACTAGATATGAACCAGTGACATGCTTAAAGATGGCTGCTAGCTTGATGGTGTGGTCGTTGCCTGTTGTGGTAGTATCTAGACTCTCTGTTCCCAGTGTACCCAGTTATGAAATGTGTTAAATTTCTGATATTCTTGTTGTGCGACATAGGTTATTCTTACATGGTTAACCAACAAGCTTTCTGCTGGAGTCCTGGAACGTGCCAAATGTCCACGAAATGGCTACGGTTGTTTATCTGCAGGATCTTTTCTACATACTGGAAATATATGTCAAGTTGAGAATATATGTAAAACTTCAACTGATCTTTGTTACCTTTTGGACGGGTGACTTGCTTCTTATTGCACACACTGATACTGGCTTTGTTGTACATAGTGGCTACTAGTGTCAAAGCTATCAGGCATGGATGGTTTGAATACATTAAGCAGCCTGTTCTGCCAGCAAGCCTTGCTTATGTGTTGCTCTACTTCAATGTGGTTCTCGCTCCTGGCGTCTTGATGACTGCTTTTTTAACACAGCATGGTACATTCTGGACCCTTTGATTTGTGCGACTAATTTCATAGGTGGGACTTGTCTGGATATGGGGTTAAGCTAAACGTTTTAGTGCATGTCATGTTGGTCCTCAAGTTTTTGAATTTCTTGTTAGCCTTTGTGTTGATAGTGAGATTTGTGTATGAACATCTGAAAATTCACTAAACATGGTCTAATAGGGTTACATGGGAAAGGATCCAGTGCTTGAGCCTTCCATGCTTAATGTGCTCGGACGAATAAGTACTCCAGTATCTATCTACTCGATCAAATGAGTACACGAGAATCCGCCGCAAGTCTTTGATTGGTGGGGGCATTTTACTTACCCTAATATGTATGGGTGCACGAGTACTCATGTACTCGGCCAAATAGATATCTGAACCCAGCCAAATGAGTACACAAGTACTCATGTACGTGGCCAAATGAGTAGACGAGTACTCATGTACTCGGCCAAATGGGTAGGCGATACTCATGTATTCGGGCAAATGGGTACACGAGTACTCATGTATTCGGCCAAATGGGTACATGAGTCCTCATGTACTCGGCCAAATGGGCACGCGAGTCCTTATGTACTCGGCCAAATGAGTATATGTGTACTCATGTACTCGACCAAATGAGTACAATAATATTCACATGTGTTACTACAGGATTCGAAGAACGAAAAACTCAAGAACAAATAAATAATTGAAAAAAACAATCGACAAGATAACGTCTCGCCCCAAGCCAAAGCTCGAATAATACTAATTCTCCATGATCATCCTTAACCCTAATAACATTAATTTATAGACTCGCTACGTCTCCATATTAGGAAAGAGATCTATTATAATCATAACTCCAACCAATAAATAATAACAGTAATAATAATACTCAAATAGATAACTAAGAATTATTCCTCGGACTACTTGACCGCGGACGTCTCGAGTACACCCGCAAGTGTTCTGATCCATTCCTGCCGCTGCTCGTCCTCGACTCAGGTTGGCTCGGTCATCTCTTGTTTGGTCTCCTGCTCGATTTCTGGTGGGGTCTGCTGGTCCTGGTTCGGGTCGCCTGAACCCCTCCGGTCGGCCTGCTCTATAACAACTTCCTTCCCTTCAAAAACCGCCTTGTCCTCAAGGCGGAATTCCGGGAATTGCAATTTAATTTCTTCCTCATCTACCCATGTCGCCTCATCTTTTGACTGCCCCCTCCAATGAATTAATACTTGCCAGACCCCTCTGTCTTGTTGCACTTTTTGACCGCCATTGAAGCACTTTGAGGGGCTCAAATATATCCGAACCCGAAATCTCCAAGCTCGGAGGAAGCTCGGATTCCACCCGAATGATTACCCTTCACTTTCTTAAGTTGAGATACACGGAGGACCGGGTGTATGCGACCCGATTCTGGAGGCCGAAGCCGATACACGATCTTCCCAATCCTTTCCTCGACTTCAAGTCCACTGTAATACTTGCCATTTAACTTATGATACGACGTTGCGGATGCCGAACCTTGCCTATACGGCCTAACTTTCAGTAAAATCTCATCACCAATTTCAAACTCAACCTCCCTCTGTTTCTTATTAGCAAAGTGAACCATCATTTGTTGCGCCTAGCGAAGTACCTCATCCCTGCCTCTACCTCATTCCTACCTCCAAGAACCGACCCCACGACTTACACTATGTTGGCGCGAACACTTCCATTTGTTTTCCAGAATATGGTCACGATATGGACACGATATGTTGATACGCGTGTCTGACACGCGAAAATCCGTGTCCTTGACTTTTTAGTTGTTTGACCTATCGGACATGATTAGGACACGGTTTTGGCACGGCGGGGCCAAAATTGAAATTTGTTTTGAGGGATTAATTGCAAAAGTTTGACTTTCTGGGGGCAGATCTGAAAAATCCTCAAATAAATCCCTAATTGTTGCCTAACCAAACAGGAGTCTCTCTTCTTCCCAGCGTAACGCGATCGAGGGTACAATCTCTGGCTCCTGTCAGCCGAGCGCACATGACCGACTTCTTTTTCCCGTTCGACACTGCGAAATCTACCTATTCCCCTCCCTTCCGGCCGAACTTCTCTTCTCTCTTCCGTTCGGTGAAAGTCAGTAAGTCTTCTCTTCAGTCCTCAGTTTCTTTTTATTTATTATTTTTTTGAAATTTTTTCGGGAGACTATTGTTCTCGACGCCTACTTTAGTTTATGTTCTTCTCTCTTGCCGAAATCTTGCTGCATTCATTTATTCTCTCGACCCTAATTTTCATACTAAGTCATGTGTATATATATAATATTTATTATAATTTTTTAGTTGCCATATCCTAGGTATCATGTCCTATATTTTTAAAATTTGTCGTGTCGCTGTATTGATATCGGTTACGATACCCGTACTCGTATTCGTGCAACATAGGCTATACACCATTTCGAACGGTGTCATCCCAGCATTCAACTGATAGGAGGTATTATACCAAAATTCAACCCATGGCAACCATCATCCCATCCACTTCCGTGGCTATTCTGATGACAAACATCGCAAATAGGTATCCAAAATACGATTGTACCTCGGTTTTGCCATCCGTTTTTGGATGGTAGCCCGAGCTGAACGTCAATTTTCTCCCGGGCATTTTAAACATCTCTTTCCAAACCGAGCTCAAGAACACTGGATGTCGATCACTCACAATCTAATGAGGGACCCTATGCAATCGAATGATCTCGCGAAAAAACACCTCGGCTACCGAGCAGGCCGTGAAAGGCGAATACAATGCCACAAAGTGCGCATACTTAGACAATCAATCCACTGCTACCATGATACAAGAGTACCTTGCGACTTGGGCAGACACGTGATGAAGTCTATTGAGACATCCTCCCACACTACTTTCGGAATGGGCAACGATTGAAGCCATGGTTATCACGGCGCCAAGGCGAGGCGAGGCGCTCGGCTACCGCCCGGACGCCTAGGCGCCCGCCTAGGCGACAATTAGGCGTTAAATAAAAAATATATTTAATAAATAATAATAATTAATATTTCACTATTAAAATTAATAAACAACATTATATTAAGTCCACATTTTATAATTAAAGCCATAAAATTCAACACAAATAAATAAAGGGTACGAAGTTCACATAAGTAGCAAATCTGATAACATAAAACACAAGCTCTCATCTCTCAAATATCATCAAAAATCAAATCATTAGCATATCCTTCATTGCCCTCATTCTCACTATCATGAGCATTGGTAGTCTCTTGCCATAATCATCATCAAGATCAACATCATCATCGGAAAACCATCATCTTCTTCTCCATCTTCTTCATCACGTAATCTAGAATTAGTACTAGTTCTACCACACCGAGCATAAATTAGTACTTCACCACCACGCGAACCCTGCTCTCATCAAATTGAGAGTCTAAATGAGATCTCCTAGAAAGATTACGGCCTTGGAGATTATTCGATGCACTGTTGCTTCATCAACATGGCTCCATAAAAGATTATCGCCGGATGAACAACCTCATTGTCGACCCATTCATTATCCCATTGAAATCTTCTATGATCAATGGATTGAAACTAGCCCCTTCTTCACGACGCTTTTGGAATCGATTGGCAATCTTAGATTATATTGAATATACACCAAATCATTGAGTCTTTGATGCTCAAGCCTATTTCTCTTTTTGGTGTGGATCTAAAAAAAAATAATAAATTAAAATTCAAAATTTATTTACTTATTAATGACACTTAGTACTTACAAATTCAAATGTGCTCCAATTTCGCTCGCATCCGGAAGGCGAGCAACAAAGACCAATGATACGCTTTGCAAGTAATTGAAGCTCACTTGCATTTACAGAAGGCATTCCACCAATCAACTAAAATGTAAAAAAAAATTGTTACTTCTCACCAAATATAATTTAGAAAGAGAGAACATACATTTTATAAGTTAAGTTGGATACTTACGAGGAGTCTTAGTCTTTTGTTGCTTGATTGCTAGTTGCTTCCCGAAACTCCCTCGCATGTGCTCGTAATCATCAACTTGATTACTTATCTTGATTTGTAAAGCCTCATCCGTCACCATTTTTTCAAGCACGTCATTGAACATCCTCGTTGCTTAGCCGCATAGGTTAGGTCATTTTGTTTGAGGTCAAAATATTTAGAAGGATTTAAGAACAAAGCCGCTCCATATAATTTGACCTCCATTTGAACTTCCCACCTCGTCTCAATAATTTCCATCACACTATCCAGCAGTCTCGCTTATTTGCAAATGACTCGAGATTGTTTTTTGCATGATCCATGGCCACGGTAAGTTCGGGCATTGCGGGTGTCTCATCGGCATCAAC
The DNA here is from genome assembly GCA_033398695.1 of Orobanche coerulescens. Lineage (NCBI taxonomy): Eukaryota > Viridiplantae > Streptophyta > Magnoliopsida > Lamiales > Orobanchaceae > Orobanche > Orobanche coerulescens. Next base: position 43,864,920 of record CM065811.1, read on the forward strand.
TATCCTCATCACAATAAGCGATTGTGAAGCTCTTATACAATTTTCAACAACATTCCAAAATCGAGAAGAAAGCACAATGTCGCTCACTCTTTTGCCCGCTCGTAGCGCCAATTTGGACTAGTCGATCCTCACTAACAAAAAGCAATCGCAGGTGCATCCTTGTGCTTGTACAAACTTTGCAAAGTAAGAAATGATGTGGCAAATCGGGTAGCTCTGCCTTTAACAAGGTCTCGCCATTAGTCTTGTCTCTCATTGCTTCACAAATTCTTTTATGCCGATAGATGAATGTAGTGACGCCGCGCTCTTCCATTATTACTCTTGAACTCCGTCAACTTTGCGATATGCTACATCATTTAGTGGATCCAAGGTGCAGCTCATGGTGTCCTAATTAGTGTTGGGATTCTAATCTCAAGTAGTCTGCCCGATGGCTTGTAATTAGCACCATTGTCCGTCACAATTTGTACAACTTTATCGTGGCCAATTTCATCAATCTTTTTTTCAAGCAAATCGGCCAACATAGGCGCATCTTGGCATTGACTAGATGCATCGACAGAGCCCAAGAAAAATGTCCCAAGTGGACTATTCACAATAAAGTTGATCAAATGCCGATTCCTTCTATCATCGACCATCGACATCAACGTGCATCCATATTCCTTCCAACCGTTTTCTTGCCTTTCTTTCAATTTTTGGTCTCTTTTTCGCCTTCTCAAGACAAGGGCCACGCAATTCATGAAAGCTTGGAGGCTTTAGTCAGGGACCAAATTGACGATTGACTCCACCATTATCTCGTAACGAGAGTTTGCGGCATTAAATGGAATGCCACATTCATAGAAAAAATTGGCAATATGCATCTTCGCTCTCTCTTTCTCCTCGGGACTCTTTGTGCATTGTTGATTGTCGATTGAGTGGGCCCTTTACTATGTCTTTCTTGATCACTTCCTCTGGTGATTTTCTTATCATTGTGACCACCGACTTGCTTTGTTTCACCATTCTTGGTTGTTCAAACATTTTTGATAATGATTGCTTTCTTTTTGAAGGTACATTAGGAGCTAGGATGACTAGTAGAGTCCATTGATGATGGTATTGAACCAAGTTGAACCGAATCATCATCATGTTCATCATCATCTAATATGATAGGCTTGTTTCTCGCATTTCTCTGTAAGTATTCGTGCATCTCTCTCATAATAACCGGAGTCGTCTTCGGGCATGATTCGACATCTCCGAAACCTTTAGCCAAATGTTGTTTCAATCTCTTCACTCCGGAGAACATTTGCTTATGACAAAGCGAGCACTCAATCAAATCCTTGTTGCTCAAGTTGGGCCAAAAACCATATTTCCATCCCGGATCATTGGATCTTGCCTTACGTTTAGGATCTTTCGATGGATCGTAATTTGGCGTGTTCTCGGAATCTCCCATAATATATCTGCAAATTAAAAAAATAATAAATTTTTTTTAGCAAAACATTTTCAGCATTATATATATTTAAGAAAGAAAAGTTGCACTTTAAATACCTGCACTGTAAAGAAATATTTGCAGTTCACATAAAAATCCCATTTTTTAAACCAACAGTTGCACTCTCTTATTTGTAACGAATTGAGACAGCACACCAAAAATAAAATATCTTTGAAACCCACTTATTTAAAAACCCATACTTTAACACCCATATTAAATCCCATTTTCTACAACCAATACTTTAAAACCCGTTTTCTAAAACATAAGCTGTACCCTTAATTAAATTGCAGGAACAAATATCGAAATGAGAAAAAAAAAATGTAAGAAAACGGAAAGAAGAAAAAGAGAAGCAGAACGGGAAGAAGAGAAAGACAAAGGGGTGATATCATTACCTGAAAGAGGAGCGGCGGACGGCGGCAGCGTGGATGGATCGGACGGGCGGCGCGGAGACGGCGGGCCAAAAAGGAGGGCTAGGTTTTTCTCTGTGTTCTGTCAGGTAAGGAAGGAAATCCGTGTTCCGTATGTTTGGTTTTGGTTGTCGACTGAATCTGTAGCCTTTAAACAACAGTTTTTTTTAATTAAAACAAGAATTTACCTGTTTGCCCTTGAATGAGGCGACAAGGCGTCGCCTTTCTCGCCTAGGCGTCGCCTAGGCGACGCCGCGCTCGCCTAGGCGACGCCGCGCTCGCCTAGCTCAAATCTAGGCGAGGCGATGGATTCAGGCGGCCTGGCCGGACCGCCTTGCCGCCTAGGCGTCGCCTAGGCGTCGCCTAGGTGACGCCGTGATAACCATGATTGAAGCAACCCGACGCCTTCTGACATACTAAGCAATTCATAACATATTCCTGCACCCTTCGAAACATACCTGTTGGGTGCGGGGACGGATATTTGCGCCGTTTGTGCGGAAGCGAATTTAAAGTGCGGAAATAAAGAGCACACAAGGAATTATAGAGGTTCGGCTATAAACGAGCCTACGTCCTCTCTCGGTATCTTTTTCAATAGGCTAAAGAAAAACCTCTTCTCCTCTCTTCTATCGGTCGAGGTATAACCGTTACAATCACGTCTTCTATTAGTCCGTGATAAACCACTCGTACTTGTCTTTGTGTCGATCCAAGTTAAACCGTTTTCCTTTTCGTAGGACAAGGAATCAACCTCTCTAGCTTTCTATGGGTACTAGATAAACATCACTTAGATAGCGATTGCGATTCTAATAATGCCGGATCTTTGATCCTAATAACACCGAATCCAATCGTATCTTTTCTTTTACCTCTCATGTATAATGTTGAATGTATACACTCAAACTAACAATATAAGCTCAATATTACAACAACAAGTATATCAATATGAATATCTGATCAATGAGTTGTTTGCTTTGTGTTGTTGTGTATGATCAATACCATAAGCATGGTATTTATAGGCTCCATCTTCAAACTAGCCGTTAGCTGCTGCACACTGCATTACGTACGCTATCACATTCATATTACGTACGTAAGCATTGTTACGTACGTTAACCTACATAGGTTACGTACGTAAGCCTCTTCACAAAACAGTCCAGGGGTTTTCGACATTTTGGGTTACGTACGTTATCATTTCCTTTGTTACGTACGTTAACATTACGTCACTGCTGACGTCATATATCCGTTGGATGCTTTTCTGACTTTGACTCCTCCAACGTTCATTTGTTTGAACTTGAGTTACGTACGTTATCTCTCATCCATTACGTACGTAAGATTCATCATATTACGTACGCTAACGTTGTGTTGTTACGTACGTTAGCTTTGGTTTTCTCCAGCATTTTGCACTTCGTTTTCCTGCGATGCTTGCTTCGCTTCTTCGATGTTTTGTTTTGTTTATCGCCATTAATCATCAAAACACTTTTAATTTATGTATGGAACAAAATTTTCCAACAATCTCCCCCTTTTTGATGATTACAAAACAAAACTTCGTCAATGGGATTTACCTGCAAAAATATAAATATATGTATATGTGTACAGACCAAAGTTTTCGACTTTGTCCGTTTAGTTAGTTCTTCTCCCATTTATTTTTCGACTCCTTCTTTCTTTTCTCCTTTTCTTTTCTCATTTTCAATTTTTCATCGTCTTTTCGACGTCTCCTCATTTTTCTTTTCCTTCATTTTCGACTTCTCCTTATTTTTGTTCAACTCCTTTTTTTCCAATTCTTTTTGTATGCTATCGATTTTCTTCGATTTTTCTTCCCTTTCACGGTTAATCACATTTTCGACTTATTTCTCCATTCTCTATCTCTCCCCCTTTTTGTATTCATCAAAAAATGCAATAAAATACCAATAAAAAATTCAAGAAATAATGAAATATGCAAAAATAAATATACGGGTATTAACTCCCCCTGAAAATATTATCTGATTTTTAAAAAAAAATTATTCCCCCTGAGTAAAATACCAAAAATCAATATTTGGGGATTCAACCTATAGTTGGTTTTTGTTTAGAAACGTAGACGATATTTCCTTTAGGAACCCAAATTTTCTTAATTTTTATCGTCCGTTTCGGGCTTTTGCAACTTGAAATATGATGCCCGATTTTTAAACACTTTTCGCAATGGGGTATCTTGAAATTAAAGGATTCGTTTTTCAAACGAGTTTTGAACCCTAACCCCTCTTTATTCAAAGTAAATTTTTGAACACCAAGCATTTGTTCAAATTTCTCGTTTCCGCGCGAGAATTTCTTTGTCAAAGATTGAAGCTCGGTTTGAATTTTAGCGAGATCATTCTTCAAAATATTTTCCTTTTCAATACACTTTGAATGATCGATTTCAACAAATTTTCCCTTTTCGATAATTTTGGAATTTTCAATTTCCAAAGATTTAATTTTCGACTTAAGGGATTTGATTTCCGATAATGCATTTTGAAAATCCGTGTGCAATAATTCAAATGCATCAAAAAGTTCATCACGGGAGAATGTACTTACTTGGCTTTCGACGTCGCTATCGTCGAACGAACTCCGGGCCATGAGAGCAAGATTATTTTGTTCAATAAAATCGTCGTCTTCGTCTTCATCGCTCCATGTTGCCACGAGGACCTCCTTTTTGGGTTTAGCACCGCAATACTTAGCGAAGTGGCCTGGTTTTCCACATAGTCGACAAGAATTGTCGAACTTCTTAGATTCGCTCGAGATATCCTTCTTCCTACGGTTTAATAAAGTTTGGAATTTATTAATATTCTTGGCATAATATGCCGCTTCTTCGTCGCTTTCCTCCACCGGGATTTCTTCTTTCTTCCTCGATATATTAGCCTTCATGGCTAACGATCGTTCCTTTGGCTTCGGCTTGACACTTCGTGATTTTAATACAATCTCATAATTGATTAGTGAACCAACAAGGGCACTAAAATCGAGCGTGTTGAGATCTTTAGATTCCATAATCGCGGTCACGGTGCCGTCCCATTCGCTAGGCAGTGATCGTAAAATTTTCTTAACTTTTTCACTACTAGATAATGGTTTTCCGAATGACGCAAGTCCATTTGTGATGACTGAGAATCGGTCGAGCATATTGGTGATGGACTCGTCACCTTTCATCATGAATAACTCGTAGTCATGGAGAAACATATTGATTTTCGTCTCCTTGACTTGAGTCGTCCCTTCGTGTGTGATTTCTAGAATTTTCGATATTTCTTTCTCACTCTCACACGATGAGATTCGATTGACCTCTTCCGGATTTAAGGCACAAAATAAGAGTTGAGTAGCCTTACAATTTAGATGGTCATTTTTCCAATCGGCATCGTCGTATTCTTCGAAAGATTTGAGCGTACCGTCGGATTTGAGAGGAATTTTCGGGCCAAGGCAAATAATCTTCCAAATCTCTATATCGTAGGCACGAATAAAGATCGACATCTTTTTCTTCCATGTCAAATAATTTGAGCCATCAAAGAAGACTGGAGAGAATTGAAACGCCATTTTTGGATCTTTTCTATTGGAGTGCCGCTCCGATACCAATTGTTGGGTGCGGGGACGGATATTTGCGCCGTTTGTGCGGAAGCGAATTTAAAGTGCGGAAATAAAGAGCACACAAGGAATTATAGAGGTTCGGCTATAAACGAGACTACGTTCTCTCTCGGTATCTTTTTCAATAGGCTAAAGAAAAACCCCTTCTCCTCTTTTCTATCGGTCGAGGTATAACCGTTACAATCACGTCTTCTATTGGTCCGTGATAAACCACTCGTACTTGTCTTTGTGTCGGTCCAAGTTAAATCGTTTTCCTTTCCGTAGGACAAGGAATCAACCTCTCTAGCTTTCTATGGGTACTAGATAAACCTCACTTAGATAGCTATTGCGATTCTAATAATGCCGGATCCTTGATCCTAATAACACCGAATCCAATCGTATCTTTTCTTTTACCTCTCGTGTATAATGTTGAATGTATAAACACTCAAACTAACAATATAAGCTCAATATTACAACAAGTATATCAATATGAATCTCTGATCAATGAGTTGTTTGCTTTGTGTTGTTGTGTATGATCAATACCATAAGCATGGTATTTATAGGCTCCATCTTCAAACTAGCCGTTAGCTGCTGCACACTGCATTACGTACGCTATCACATTCATATTACGTACGTAAGCATCGTTACGTACGTTAACCTACATAGGTTACGTACGTAAGCCTCTTCACAAAACAGTCCAGGGGGTTTCGACATTTTGGGTTACGTACGTTATCATTTCCTTTGTTACGTACGTTAACATTACGTCACCGCTGACGTCATATATCCGTTGGATGCTTTTCTGACTTTGACTCCTCCAACGTTCATTTGTTTGAACTGACTTTGACTCCTCCAACGTTCATTTGTTTGAACTGAGTTACGTACGTTATCTCTCATCCATTACGTACGTAAGATTCATCATATTACGTACGCTAACGTTGTGTTGTTACATACGGTAGCTTTGGTTTTCTCCAGCATTTTGCACTTCGTTTTCCTGCGATGCTTGCTTCGCTTCTTCGATGTTTTGTTTTGTTTATCGCCATTAATCATCAAAACACTTTTAATTTATGTATGGAACAAAATGTTCCAACAATACCCCGCCAATACACACTAGCCGCGATTTGTTGGTAAGTTCGGAGGGCTCCCCGCATCCCCTCCTACTGGAGTGTCGTGGAACTCCTGTAGTATAGGGATCCATCCGGATGACCCCGACAACACCAGTCTACTCATATATTAACTTCCCTTGCTCTACTGTGAACCCCAATCGACTATTCCCATCCTCTAGATCCTTCATCACCGATTGCAAAAACTCATCCCCACTTTGCTCCTCGAAGACTGCCTCCCAGTCGGGCCAAATCGGCCTACTTCCTGCCGAGAGCGCGCCCTCCTACTGCCTTTGCGAGAGGTGGTCGGTAGCTAAATTTACCAACCCTGGATTATAAATCATGTCAAAGTCGTATCCTATCAACTTAGCCAAACCAAACTTATTGGGCCGGCGTCCCAATTCTTTGTGCCAATAAATATCTGAGACTGTGACGATCAGTCCGTATAGTAAGTCGCCGTCCAATGAGAAATGGCCGCCAATGTTGCACGGACACCAAGGCCATCAGCTCCCTTTCATACATGGATTTCTTTTTAACATCTTTTCCGCAAATGCCTCACTAAAATAAACCACCGTTCGCTCTTCCTGCATCAATATCACACCAATTCCAATTCCCAAAGTGTCCCATTGTTGAAAGTATCGGTAAGTATTTCAAAATCACTTATGAGGTAAGGTAAGATTAGAAATTGTTTCTTGCCTTAGTGAAGTAATTAGAATCACCATCCTCATACTCCATGTGATAAGAACACATTGAATGCTATCATGCAATTGACTGTTTCATGCTTTGGGGATGTATACATGTATGTTATTGCATGAAAAGAGGAGAAATATTCTTGAAATATGGCTAATCGCAAATATGGTTTGGTCATGCTGGATCTAGATTGTGATCAATCAATAGAAGACTATCATGGGAATGTTATCTTTGGATATTTAGAGATACTTGTGACTGGAATTATTAGAGAAAGTGAAAAGTAAGAGATTGTGATATTATAAAGGGGAATTCTGATCCAACTTCAAAGATGTTAGCTGAAAGAATATTTGAGAATTGTGAGGAGTTGCTTAACCGTTGTCTGATTAAAGCAACATTGTTTGATGAACTTTCAATTGAAGCTCCAATAATTTTTGTGAAGGATGACCTTGAAGATTCTAATTTGCAAGATGATCTCATTTTAAATGGTAATCCAAGTCTTTATATATGTTGATATATATGAGATTGCTTCAGGTCTAAATCCTTCAATTATTGGCGGCTTCAGTGGATTGTGTGCTTTTATGGGTGTTGCGGCGACGTTTGTGTCTGCAGAAATGGTCGAGCGACTCGGGATTCTCAAGGTTTGTATCTCATTAAATATCGGCTTTCTTTGTTGAAACAAATTTTCTATTATTGCTGTTAAACATTTTCTCTAATGTTTAAAGAGTATCTTGTGCCAGGCTGGAGCAGCCGGCTTGATCTTTCAGGCTGCCCTTCTAACCATTGCAGTTGCTGTTTATTGGATTGGTTCCTTCTCTCGTAAAATTCCACTTGTATTCTTCTTGTCTTTGATTGTGAGTATAGCCTTTCATCATTTCTATGATCTGATCCCCATACGAGTTTCCTCTTATAATTTACAGAATCTGAAGCTCAATATAGGATGGATAACAATTATGAATTTATCTCGTCAGTGTGCTCATTCCTTTTTTATCCTACAAATTATATCGGATGCAGTTTCATGGTCCATGACTCTTTAGTTAGTTATAGTCATTGAATCCAATGTTCTTTATCTATGAACAGAACTAATTATATAAGGAAAATTTGTGAGAATATTAATAGTGTGTTTCCCTCTGGCAGCTCTTTCCCCCATGGTCATATCCCTGATGTAATTGGAGTGTGTGTACCCGATTGTCTATTTTGTTTGCGAACTTGTGCTTGCCAGTAGAAATACTTTACCTAACAGATCAAATATCAGTCATCCATTGAAACCCTTTAGATGTTACATAAATACATCTACGGTTTATTTATTAGAGTATTAACATTCACGAGCATAATTTACTAAGCCATATTCTTTATGGACTCTGACAGTATTTAAATAATCTTCCTTCCCTAATCAGAGAAATTACAGCACAAATTAGAAGTAATAGTCAGTATTGACTCAAGTCCTTGACTTAGTGACTGTTGAAGCAAGAATAGTTCGTTGAAAAAATTAAAAGTAATTGCTTTGGGCCCTTATTTATTTGCTCTGGTTATGGATGAACTCACTAGACATTGTTTTAGTGGACGAGACGAAGACAAGTGTTAATGCAAAGTTGGAGATATATATAGAGAGAAACATTGGAGAATAAAGGATTTGAAATAAGTGGTACTAGGACGTAGTATATGCACTGTAGTTTCAAGAACAGAGATGCAAGTTCTACACCAAGTAAGTATCGGAGCATGGAAGATTCTTGCAAAGGACAAGTTCTAAGTAGTTGGGCTTAATTTTTCAGAATGATGGGGATATGGATGTAGATGCTCGTCATAGGATCCAAGTATGGTGGAACAAATGGAGAAGTGTATCAGGAGTTTTATGTGATAAAAATGTTCTTAAGAAGGTCAAGGGTAAATACTACAAAATGACAATTAGACCAACGATGCTTTATGTATCGGAGTGTTGGGCACTGAAGTACCAATATGTACAGAAGATGGTGTTGGCAGAAATGAGAATGTTAAGGTGGGTGTGTGGAGTCACCCGCAGAGACAAAATTAGATATAAAGTGATCCGGGGGTAAGTTAGAGATGGCCCTTATTGAGGACAAAAAGAGGGAAAATCGACTAAGATGGTATATCAATGTGCAAAGAAGACCGTTAGAGGCTTCAGTAAGGAGGTGTGAAACTATAGACATCAAATGGGTTATGTTGTTGCCCAAAATATTATCAGGAGATGAATACTGCTGGAATGGTCGAGCAACAGCAAATTGCGAGAGCACGTCCGAGGGAATGGAAATAACACAAGATTTGCCGGGTTTGTTAGGCCCGGGCTTGAATGCTCTCGCGAGATGTTATTAATAAGAATACGTTTGAGTACAAATATTAATGTAAGAATGCGATTACAATGAGTGTAAAAGATCCTAGTTATCTTGCTCTTGAGCGAAGCTCTGTGTGTTCTTGTTCTCGTTTCTGCCGATCGTCTTAGGATTAAGAGGTTCCGAGAGTGAGAAATGAACAGATGTCCGAAGTGTATAGCGTTGCCAAGAGTAGAAGCCAACCCGTAAGAAAAGCCTGAGTGAAAAATCAGAGAGTTGTCCAAGTGTAGGCAGCCTTCTATTTATAAGGGCTGAGATTCCCTGTTCTGACGGGCGATCGCGTTCCTTGTAATATAATAAGGGGCGATCGTCTTTAAGCACATGGGCTGTCTGCCTTGAAGTCATGCTGCTGGCGGCCAGTGTGATCCAGTGAGGAGCTGCACGCGTCTGAGTCATGTCCGGGCGGTCCCACGTGCACCTTTCGGCGGAGTGCAGCCGGTAGGTGAGAAGATCTTGTGCAGTGTGGTCAATGATCCATGTTCTGCGGCGCCTTTTCCGGATCTGCACGTGGGTCTCTGTCCTGAACTTCGGCCATTGCCGACTAGACGATCGTTGGCTTTGCGTGGCTCGAGGCGGTCGTCCTTGGTGGGCACCAGAGTCGATCGCTAGGTACCGAGAGACGATCGCCTTGGATGTCGATCGCTCGGCACCGGGTCTTGATCTGGGCCCTTCGGTCGGCCAATCTGCCTTGGTCTATTCGGCTATGGCTAGGTCGCCTGGTCTCTGAGGCGATCGCCTGGTCTCTGAGGCGATCGCCTGTTGAGACGTATAATTCTCGACACAACAGATTCAAGAGAATAGAGGGCGGCCCAAGAAGAGTTGAAGGGAAACTACTAGAAGGGACATGCAGCAGATGAACTTAACAGAGATGAGCCATCGTAGAGCTGATTGGAGACGTCATATCCATATAGCCGTCCCACCATAATGGGATAAGGCCTAGTTTGGTTTGGTTTGGTTGTTGTAAGTAGAAAATTATGTGGAGTAATTTATCTTTCCTGAACTCAAATCTCTTGCGCGAAGAGTATGTTTGCATAGAAAATACCTAGAGCTATTATTATGAAGACTTTTCTTTTATTAGCATCAAGTACATCACAAATTCCTCTCTACCAAAACTATTATCTTCTAGAAATCATTACCTTGTAATTTAGAGTTTGATTGGTTTTGATATATGATCAACTATCATGTGGTGAATAAATGCACTTTTGCCTCAAATATATAACTCAACATATGCATACTAGATGTAATTATCTATTGCTAGTACGGATGTATGAGTTCTGTATTGCGCTTATATGATAGTCTTTCAGCTTCATTTGGACCTTGCTTATGTGGCACTCATAAACAAATATATTTCATTTCGACAGGTCTTGTCTAGATTGGGACACATGTCATATGATGTCGTAGGGGCACAAATCTTACAAACCGGGATTCCCGCATCTAAAGCAAATCTTATTGGGACAACAGAGGTTTCAATTGCTAGTTTGGCGGAATCAGTAATGCTAGGTGTTGCGGTAATTGCAAATGATGTTTCGCATTTCGGCTTCCTGGCAATGCTTTCACTTTTATCAGTAGTTGGAGCAGCCTATTTATACTGTAGGTGGCTGAAGAACCCAACCGATATTCAGAGGAGTCTCTTTTCTTTTGAGCCGCGTTAAGTAAAGATTTTTATGCAACATACTACTTTAGTTGATGAGCATATACAATAGTGTAGATGTACTCTCCACCAAGGATTCTCTGCTCAGTTTTATATAATAAGGTCGTTTTCAGTTAAAGGAATTTGAGAATCTGTTTTTATTTATGGCTCCAGAAATTAAATTTACCCCTCTACAAGATTAGCTGTGGCATGCTATTGGTTGCCCTGTTATCCTTTGATCTAGGTCCATAACGCTGTAAGTTGTTCTTTTTAGGTCAGAAAGATAATCCTTGGTTTGATTCAAAATCAAGAATTCGGGAACAAAGACTCGGTTAAGGCGTAAAGCGAAATTATCTATGTCGCTTCATCATTTAGTTATCTTGATTTGAATTCCATTTTTTAAGGAGAAATATGCATGAATCATGTTTTCAAATTGATTTCTTGTTTATGGTGATTTATATTATGATGTGGATTCAAGTTGCTTTGTTTGAGAACATCAGTAGGTAGTTATCAGAAAACAGAAGCATTTGTGATGAAGTTATTAGGTGGCAGACTGAAATCAGGGGTGGAAATGGCATTCACATGTATTTTGGACATAATCCGTTCATATGGTCCCCTAAAACTAAATTTTAATAAGAAAGAGAAAACTCAAAACCCCTGAAAAATGGTAAAAGAACAAAAAAAAAAAGGGAGAAAAAAAAAATCTAAAAAACAAAAAAAAATCTGAAAAATTTTGGACTATATCAATCCGACACAAGTTTTTACCATTTCAAAAACAAGGAAATGATCAATCCTAAATTGCCGATTGGCATTTTGGGTCGTGATATCGAGATCTAGGATGCGTTGGAACAAGGAACACGTAAATAAATCCTGAATCGCCATGCGCTTAGTATATTAAATATTCAAAACCCAAAAGAAAGCTGACCTAGCTAAGGAGTGCTTTTGTTGATTTATTTATTTATCATAAATTTTGTAAAAACAATAGACTTTAGGATGGAATACTACATTATATAAATAGGTTTTGGTTATTCCTGAATAGTGTATGCTAATTTATTGTTCTGCTCTTAAACTGCAGCTGCAAAGGGTGAATGCAGCAAACTGACTGGAACCAGATTTCATACCTAGGGGACTGTGGTCTCAACTTGCAAGGTAATGATAAGATGGTCAAACTCATGGTTTGCATATATATATATATATATATTTATTTGACACTTTTGTCCACACAAGGAGTTGATGAGATCACTATTTTTCCATAGGCAGGCAGACGGGCTGTACAATCATAGTGTGTAAAGAAAAAAAATGATCATAAACTGCAATTTTTGGTCGCGAACCCAAATGATTCTCAAGTTATTATTTGTTATCGTTCAGTAAGCACAATCTATTTTGTTGTATATGCTAGAAACCTTTTACGAACGAGTGGCCACAGTCATGATCATTTTTTTTTTCATTGCTCACCAAACGATAGCATAAAAAAAGGGCAAACTCCATGCGCTAAGCAGCCTTCCCCTTGCATATCTGCAAAGAGGCAATCTCCACGACTAGACCCCGTGACCTGCAGCAGCCTTCCCCTTACATTTCCGCAAAGAGGCTATTTCCACGACTAGAGCCCGTGACCTGCAGCAGGTCACCATTGGAGCATCTCACTGTTGTGTTAAAGCTTGGCCTAAAAAGATAGAATATATATTTATATATATGAGATAATGTTTATTTGAATCATATATATTTCGACCGGCTACCGTTTAGATAGTTGGGGTGCTTTATTTTAATATCTATAGACCTCTCCTAGTTATGATAGGTACCCATGAGACATCGAACTCAAAATCTCCCTCATCAAGTAAGAGGAGCAATCTAAAATTGATTTTGTTGTTACTATTATATTTGTACTCCTTTTGTTCCACTTGGAGTAGGGGTGGACTCGGTTCCATTCGATTCGGTTTTTGACCGAAACCGATAACCGAACTAAATATTCGGTTTCGGTTTGGTTCAGTTCTTTTTTAAGTTCGATTTGGTTAAATTCGGTTTTATAAATATTCAGTTCGGTTTTGATTTGGTTTGATATTTTTTCGGTTCTTCACAATATAAATTCAAATATTATAATCAATAGAATAAATTATATATAACAAGCCAACAAAGTTATATATATGCTCAAGATAAAAGATAGACTTGCATAGCAATTTACAAATATCTCAGAAGATATAACAATCACAAATCACAATAGCTTATTTTCTAAACCTAAATTAGTTGAATCACGAATTACATGCGCATATTATCGGTCCTCCCTGGATCCACGAGGGTCTTAAAAAAGAAAAATAAATTACACTAAAATCGCAAACACATAAAACTCACAAAGCAATGTTGTTTTAGTATGTGACTTTGACTTCGGTCTATTTTGGTTCGGTTCGGTTCTGTCCGACCCCGAACTGAGAATCGAACCAAACCAATTCGGTTCGGTTATGTTTTTCTACTTTTCGGTTCGGTCTTCTTTGGTTTCGATTCTTAGGTTCTTTTTTTGGATTTTTTCGGTTCGGTTTTTAATTTTCGGTTCCGAAATGCCACCCCTAATTTAAAGAGGGTGTTGGAAAAATCAGTTAATTAATGTTTTGACGGCTGAAAATTTAATTTATGTACACTAAATGTTTTAGGATTAATCTAAGTTTCGAGTTGATAATGGTAGTACATCTAATTTCTCAAAAATGGTTATGACTGAGTGAGAAATTAAAGAAAGTTTGTTATTTGAAAGGATATTTACATTGAATGGAATATGAAGAAAGCTATCCTATATTGAATATTTGATGACGTTTATGACACTTGATAAATTGAAGAGGGTTGGGGAGTTGAAACATTGATCAAGATCATGCCCCTAGTCTTGGGGATGGCTTGGCATAAGTGCACCCGCGCGCCCGCTTGACATGGGTCCCGTCATGGGCTAGAGTCGTGGGCCTTGCGCCTTGGCTCTTGGTTCTTGGAGTTGGACGGTCTTGGTTGGACTGGGTTGACTTGGTCTTTCCAAATTACCATCCAGCATATTTGGTTGCCTTTATTGGTTAGAAGAGATTGATTATCTTTCTCGTATGTGATCGAAAAATAGAAGAATCACTCATTTGGTACAATAACGCTCGTGGTTCAGAAGAGTTCTCTTTTGGTTTTCTGGTTCGCTCCTGATATCTAGAATTTAACTCTTTTGGTGATTGTTGATTAACCTCTTAAGATTTATGAATGTTGAAATGAAATGGTTCGTGGTTACAAGACCTTAATCGTGTGTCTTAAGTATGTCTTAAATAGGTAGTTATATGGTAATTAAAACACCATAAATCTATCATTTATGCTCAGGTTTAACCCCCTACCTGATGGAAGTACTTTTTAAGGGAGATCATTATAGGCTGCATTTCATATGAACAAAACATATAACATTCTGCATTTAGAAAACATAGCCTCATGCATCTATAGTATTTAGTCAAGTTCTCGCATGGTTCCAATTCATCAGAGCTTCATTTTTTCGTATGCTACATAATCTAAGATGTTAGTCAATGTATTTTTGGGGACAATACGTCTAACTCGTCAGCACTACGTAATTGACTTGCAGAAAGACTTTCTCGCCTCGGCTTCTTCTGCAATTTTTGGTTTTTATTTTTCTCTTTCATTTTCTGTTCTATTTTATTTTAGTAAATCGAATTGGAAGAACAATAATGCTATTCAGTAATTATCCCGTTTGCAATTCTCATTCAACCGAAGAAATCCAACTTCCGCAAGACAATTACCGAAGAGGTTTAATAGTTTGAATGATTCGTCTTTTGATTCGAAGAAGTCGGAAAGTTTCAATGGTGTTGATTTCAAACGCTGACAACAGAAGATGCTACTTTACCAGATCACCCATTGTTTGGAAGAATATTTAAAATGGTCATTTATGAAAATGAGACTAATGTTGAGATGTGTTGTATTTGATGCTTGGACGCAAGGTGATTACATTAGCCAAAACTATGTCTTAATTGGGTAATGAACTGTACAATGTGTACAATAATGTGATATCTTCCAAGGAGCTATGGGATTCTATGAAAATGAAATATAAAACTGAGGATGCCAGAGCGAAGAAGTTCGTCGTCAGCAAGTTCTTGGACTTTAAGATGGCCGATTCAAAGATGTCTTATCTCAAGTCCAAGAGTTACAATTAAAATTGCATGAGATTTATGTTGAGGGCATGACCCTAATTGAATAGTTCCAGGCGACATGTTATTGAAAAATTGGCACCGGGTTGGAAAGAATTAAAAAATTATTTGGAACATGAAAGAAATGAGATATCTCTTCATGATTTGGTTGTCCGTCTTCGTATCGAGGAGGATATCACAGAGTCTGAAGCTAAGTCGGGTAAGTCTTTTATTCTGAATGAAGCTTGTGCTAAATTGAGGAGCAGGGCAACTCCTTCGAAAGAAAAGCACCACAGGCACCAAAAAAAAATCCTGCCAAGGTTTGGAAGTTTACCCAATTTTCAACTGTGGCAAGCCAAAATATATGGCGAAGGATTGCAGAAAGCCTCAAATACACGTACCGAAAAAGGAAAAAACAAGTGGCCATATTGCTCAACACTGTCATGTACCGAGTGATGAAATGATTTTGAAATGTTTGTTATGGTGTTTAAGGCATGAGATGAGCAAAGTTATGTTGTCGAGGATCTGTATGATTATGACAAGACAACAATGGTTGCTGAGGTCAACATGATCGATAACTCAAGGGAGTAGCTTATTAACACTGGGCCACTCATCATGTTTGCTCCAAGAAGGAGATGTTCCACCAATTTACACCCCTACGACTAGCAGAAAATTGCTTATGGGAAATTCCTCTTCTTTTGAGGTGCCTGGAGTTGGAAATGTGGTTTTGAAGTTAACTTAAGGAAAAGAACTGATTGCGAAAGATGTGGTGCATGTCCCAAACATCCGCAGGAATTGATCTCGGGCACACTACTGGTGGAGCATGACTAGTATTTGAGTTTAAGAAGTTTGTTCTTAGCAAGTTAAAGTTTTATCGGTTTATAGATCGTAGCTATCTTTACTACGATCTACCCCTGAATAAACTGTCTGAATAACAGAAATGACCGATTTACCCCTGAATATGAATTATAAACTGTTTTATAAATTGCTGTTTATTTTTAAGTCATATAATAAAAAAGAGTCATTTTGTCCCCGTATCAGTACCTTAATTTAACATATTATATTTATTATTGAAAATACATATATAATTACTAATATTATATATAACTCATAAAAATTATTAAACTGATTTTTACTAATTAGAACTTATTTTTACTGAATTTATTAATAATTGAAACTGATTTATACTGATTAGAATTTGTTTTTATCGAAATATTAAGTGTACATTTTTAATTAATTTTATTCCTAACCTCTTTTATTTATTTAAGATTTTAATGATTTATTTGTCTGTAATATTATAATTTTTTAACAAAAAGAAATATTTAAAAATTTAAATCGATATGTTTGTAAATGAAGAAATTGAAATTAATTAGAGCATCTCTAATATTTTGCAGTCTCGTTGAGTTCATTTTTATTTTCAGTTTTTTTGAAATAAATTTTTTATATATTTTTCTGTTTTTCTTTTTTGAAGCGTATTTTTTATTTTTATTTTTATTTTTTTATTAATATAATTGACGATATAAGTTTGGAAATCCATAATTAACAGAGGGGTAGTAGCTGTCTTTTCGGTGTCTGTATGGGGACAAGAGAGGGGGAGGCAACTGAGCGATTAAGACACTAACTAAGCGAATAAGTCATAGGTAAACACTTCAAAACGTCCATTTTACCCATTAAACTGATTAAATCACATATAAATAGTTCCTAATACAATCCCCATATTCTTTTCTCAATGCGAACGACCACACAATCACCTAGAAATTCTCCTTCCATCTTATTTTTTAGCTTAATCTTAATAAAAATTTCATGGCTGGAAATGCTCTTTCGGTTGTTGCTATCAAAACTTGACAGATCAATATGTAAAGCATGGGAAGAATTTGATTCTCTTGTTTGAATTAACTATGGACATAACTCACATATAGAACTCGAATTCTGAAATTGAAATTTACCAAAACAAGTTATCAAAGTAATTATTCTGATATTATGTTTGGTAAATTTTCCAAAACTCTACTCCAATGAATTTTGTTAGTAATATTTTGACTTATAAAAAAAAATTACTAAAAAGCTACTCTAAAAATTATTATCAAACGCATCTAAATTTTGTGCTTATTTATTTTATAAACCCAAATACTCAATTACCAAATATAGATTAAAAAAATTAGGTCCGCAACCTTGTTCCACCACTGGACTTTCCCAACGGATCCACCATGGTTGGATCTTGCCGGAGGAGAGCACGAAAAGAGGGTGAAACCGACAACAATCAAACATTCTTATGTGGCAATTAATGGGAGCCCAAGTGGTAAAATTGAGAAGTGAACAGTCTTATACTCAATACTCCCTCCTTCCCAATTTAAGTGGTAAGTTTCTTTTTTTTTTATTTCTTTAAAATTAGTTTCTCATTTAAATATTATTATTTTTATATCTAAATTATCTTTCTTTCTCAATTTAATTTTATGGAACTACAAAAAACATAATTTTGCAGCTTATTTTCATAAAATATTTTATGAAACTACAAATGTCACCCGTATTTGTTTGAAAATTATACTTATTGTTATGATTATGAGTTGTCATTGATTTTTGATTTAGAAAAACTAATGAATTTTTTGATTTAAGAAAATGTGAATTCCATGAGAATCCTAACATAAGAGGTTGCCTCAATTAAGATTTTTTTAGTTCCATAAAATAATCCATAAGAATAAACTGCAAATTTTTTTGTAGTTCCATAAAATATAATGAAATACTTATTTTGAAAATTAGGAAAGAGTAAAACCTACCACTTTAAGTGGAAATGAGTGGATAATATGTCAGAGGTAAAATTAAAAAATCATGTACTATAAATTTGCAATTCTTAATAATTAAAAAAATAAAAACCTCCCACTTAAATTGAGAAAGAGGGAGTACAAGAATCATTGATGCGGAGTAATAAACTATTTACCGATCCCTTTATATAATTATTAAGGACATACAAATAAAATAAATCTCCTTAATAAGATTTTAAAAAATCTAGGTAAATATTCCAACATAAATTAGGAAATGACGCTTTGGCAAAAATTGAAGCCACGTTAAACGTCCAACTGAATTAAGGGCCAATTTGACATTAATGTAACCAACAGAACATGTTATGAGAAAAAATAAACGTGGAAAAGTGTTTTGGAAGAAAATTAATAAGTTCGGTAAATATATAATAATTTTTTTTTTAAAATGAAGACAAATATAAAAAATAATATTGTATGAAAAGTTACGACTATTTTTGTAGAAAAAAAACTAATACGCCATTTTTCCAAAAAGCTACAAAATTTAGGGTGCGTTCTGTTTGTATTTTATTTTGTATTTTTATTTTGAAAAATGTTTTGTATTTTTCTGTTTTTATTTTTGTTTTCAAATTGCTGAAAACGTGTTCTGTTAAATTTGTTTTGTAAAATATTTTTTTGTAATATTAATATTAAATTCATAAATCTTTATTTTAGAATTAGTTTCAAATTAGGATAATCCAAAAAAAAACTCAAAATACATTTTGAGCATTTTGAAGATTTTTTGTTGAAATACACACAAAACGCTCAAAACAAGGTTTTGGGCGTTTTGCGTTTTGTGTACAAATATTTTTTTTGTTTTCCAAAATGCATTTTCGAAAATGATAAAAAGAACACGTTTTTAGTGTTTTCGAAAATAAAAACAGAAAATGAACTCAAAACAGCAAAGAGAACAGAACCTAATAATTTCTTCTAAAAACAGCTTTCTCAAAATTTCCAACCTTTACGAAAAATATTGTTGTGTTTACCAACCACACTTTTGACTGGGGAAAGCTGGTCTTAGGGGACGGAAAAGCAATACCAAACAAGATGGTGTGGATTAATTCAACTCATTTAATTATCTTAGACATATGGTGCCAATATATTTAAGAACTTCACAGTACTAAGAGACGGTACTAAGAGACCACCTTGTTCACCTCACATCCATGAAAACAAGTGCGCTTGGACAGACCAGAGGCCATAACATGTATACTAACCTTTGATAACTTTACATTATTAGTTCATTTTAGACTCTCCATTAATTGATGAATTAAAGAAAATGACTATCTACATGACACGACGGCAATGAAATACATGATCTCTCCATTTAGAAGCATATCAACACCCATTATCTAATATAATATACGTCAAAATTTTTTTGAAGCAAAATAGGAATGTGCAATGAGTCTCGTTAAAACCTTATGGCGCAAAATCCAATTAGGAAAAACACCATTAAGGAAAGAGTACTCTACCCCAATTCATTGAAAGAAATAACAAAGAGTACAAAAACTTAGAGTACATAAAATCAAACCCAAGTGAAAATTTAACAAAGATTCCTAACGTCCTAAAAAGCGGTTTCTTCGAGCAATTTGAGATGCAAAATCACATATAATCACATCAATATCAATTCTCTCCAACATATTCTTTTCAATTGACAAAATTGCCAAACCAGTCAGTCTCTCTTGTGACATTGATGACCTCAAGTAGTTTTTTTTTCATTTTTCAACACCAGATTTGTATTTTTTAGGATACACCTTGATCGAAGTACAACACAACACTAGCAAATTAGCAAATAGCAATTAGCAAGCAAACCAAACAAAACGAGATAGGAATTAAAAATCACAACAAAAGAGAGCAATTAGCAAATCAAACAAAACAAGCTAGGAATTAAAAATCAGAACAAAAACACCTTGGCCTCGCGGCTGCAACGGATGGCAGAGGCCTTTGCTCCTCGCGGCGGCGGCGCCAAACAGAACAGATGGATGCTTGGAGCACCTCGGGCTTGGCAGAACAAAACACCTCGGTCTGTGATAGTGACTCCGTGGTCGCACAGTCGCACTTCGCGGCTCGCGCAGCGCCGCAGTAGAAGAAGTAGATGGAGTTCGGAGCGTGACTTTTCTGCTTAGGGTTAGGCTGCGGTTCAGACTTTTAAGAGTTGGGGGCGTGACTTTTTCTTTTTAAAAGTAATAAAAAAATATGCTTGAAATTTTTGGGAGTTGGGGGTAGGAATGGCAACGGGTCGGGTCGGGTGCGAGTTTCATACTCCCCAAACCCACACCCGAACCCAAACCCAAAGGATGTTTGGGTGGCAAAACAAAACCCACACCCACACCCATTGAGTTCGGGTTTTTTCACCCAAACCCAAACCCGCAGTTTGATCAGGCAGAATCAAAATTCAAGTTTAGTGCTCATCCAAATTCAAATTTGATAAAATGCAAATGTAGCATAATTTAACATAGTTTGCAAATGTCAATAAAATAATAAAATAATTTACAAATGACAATACAATAACAACATAGTTTAACATAGTCTTCAACATAGACTCTCAAGAAATTAAATTACAATAAAATACAATTATCATAGGCAGAGTGAGTCGTGAGATGTGTAGGAAAGGAATGGATGAAAAGTGAAAATCCTAATTTACACATATATATACATAGGATAATTAAGTAATTTAACATATAACTGGGCGGGTGTCTGGGTTTCGGGTGTGGGTTTGAGTGATCCCAAACCCGCACCCGTAATATTGGGTGTCGCCCGAACCCAAACCCAAACCCAGTCAACTCGGGTTTCGCCCGTTGACTTGGGTTCGGGTTCGGGTGGGCCCCACGGGTTTGGGCTTTCCGGGCGTGACTTCAGCGGGCTATAACAGTAATAAAAATATTTGGGCCCCTTTTTACTATGGGCCCTGGGCCGGCGCACTCCTCGCCTACCCCCAGGGCCGGCCCTGCATGTGGGCTACAATGCTCGTGCTACATATTTTCTTAGAAAGATGTCACTCTACTCATACCCGTAACTCTACTAGGATTCTGTCCTAGCTTGTGATCGAAAGGAGTTAAATCACGAGGAAATACAAATATAACAGAGAATCAAATTTCAGGCATCACAAAAGAAAACTTTTCCGTCCGATCAACCAAAAGTGAAATTCTATATTCCATGGACAGGTTTACTACAAAAAAAAAAAAAAAAAAAAACATACAAATCAGGATATTTATGTTCTCAAAGTTGTGTGGTTTCTTATGGTGAGAAAGAAAGCAATAATCTTTGCACAGTTTCGACGTGGAGTTTTGTTATTTTATGCTGTGAACACCACCAGCCCTCGTGTAGAGGTCAACGCTACCGATTTGAAACCGGGGAGTTGATTTTACATCTCTAACTGCTAGAAACCTAAACCTGCAAAATTTACGAGAATCAGTTGTAAAATATCACTTCATTCAAGTTTGTGACTGTAACTTCTATTTTACCTGAAGGTATTTGCCAACATTAATGATTGGGATTTCTCGACTTGAAATGTTCTCCTCTGGAATCGCTTGCTAAATATCTGTGAGGTTCGCTTATCTAGAATGTGCCAGCTGGAGCCTCCATCGTCACTTCCTTCAAGGATCCTACGAGTGCAGTTGGAGTCACCACTCAACTTTCCACACAAGAAATTTGATACACAAAATAATACAACGCATACAGTAGGCCATGTACTATTAAAGAGAGAGATGAACAAAAAACACAAGCACGTGTAGAAACACCGAACCTCAGACTTGCATAAATCATCATTTTATTGCGGGGAACGAAGAATAGTTATTAAAGCCTCAGAGGAGTTCAACAATGACGAAGAAGTCGAGAGAAATAAAAGCACTCTCTGACAATGCATAACCATGCATATCCACATAAAGGACATTTAGATACTTCTTCATCCATATTGAAATGTTCGCTGATGCAATGGTAAAAGCGGTACGAATACAACAAACAACTCTTTGATCTATGTCCCAGCTTTTTAAAGAGAATTATCGGCAAATGTGCAAAGACACACACACACACACACAGGGAGAGGGAGAGTGAGGGGGGTGGGGAGGGAGAGAGAGAGAGAGAGAGAGAGAGAGAGAGAGAGAGAGAGAGAGAGAGAGAGAGAGAGAGAGAGAGAGAGAGAGAAACACAATGACCAAAAAAGTTATATTGATTTTTAGTTTTCTTTCTAGGAGGTACTCATTGATATTGCAGGCCAACCATCACTCCCTTAATATATAGAATATATTATAATCAGCAGGCCAATGTTATCGGGTTACGCGAACCACGTTATGGGACTTTCTACATTCCATACTCCCAGTTGGTGGTACACTGGGAATAGGCTTAATCTGGACGCACTACGCGAATTAATTATATGCTTTACTTTATAAAATAGTTAAATTTTATATATCATTTGGTATAATGCAAAGAAACCAAGGGAAAAAAGAAAGAAAAGGAAAATAGTTAAATTAAATCCACCCTAGTTTCCATTAGTATGTTGGTCATAAAAGTAATCATCATCATCATCATCAACAGCACCTTAATCCCAACTATGTTGGGGTCGGTGGCATGAAGATTATAGTGTCGTTTAATTGTCTAAAATTAGTTAACACCATAACTCATGCAAATAACAAAGTGACAAAGTTTTATGCCGGATGTCCTTCCTGTCGCAACCTTCATATGAAGGAGAAATAGAACGAAATTCCAAAACCGTCAACATCATAGTTTTTTCCATTTATATGGAAAATATCATGAGACGGCGATGAGTTTGAGATAATTGCTATTGTCATGTCACAATACGTGATTGATATTGTAAAATCAACACATACATCATGGAACATGACTCACATAAAAGTAATCATGTAAAAGAAAATAACGGAACAGAAGAAGAAAAGGAAAATAGTTAAATTCAAGATTATAAAATCAATACAATTCCGAACCCTAATAAATAGATCCGCCGCTGCAAAAATCATTCTCCTCCTTCTCCAAAAGTCGTTCTCCTCTCGAAAAATCTGCAGTGCTGCCATCTCTACTCTGCTTCCTCTGCAAAAATCTGCAACCCTCCGCTATTCCTCCTTCACCCACCACAATTTGGATGAAGATATGGTGCTTAAGCCCTGATCTTTAGCGCGATGCTTAAATATCCATGAGCCTTAAAATCTGAAAATGAACCCTAAGAAACTGAAAATGAACCTTAAAAAACTGAAAATGAAAAAAAAAGGAATAATTAAAAAGTAAATTACTACAAATAAACCCTAAAACTGAAAACGAATTCTTTTTAAAATAAGCGTAAAACTAAAAATGAACCCTATAAAACTGAAAATGAACCATGAAAAAGATGAGCATAGGCACGGTGCCTAAGGATAGGCAACTTCTGAAGAAGGAAAATGTCCACTAGAAGGGAATAAAAATATTTAAGCAAAACAAAAATAAAAAACTTGCAGAAAAATAGATGACAACAAGGTTTATAGAGGTTCGGTCCAAAACGTGACTTACGTCCTCTCTTCGTTCCCTTTCTATTGGCTTAGGAGCAACCCACCACTTTTCTTATCTTCGATCGGTTCAAGATAAACCGTTACAGTTCTTGTCTTCAGTCTGTCCAAGATAAACCGTTACAATCCTTGTCTTCTATCGGTCCAAGACAACCGTTTACAAAATAAGCAGGTTTTTCTAGTATTCTATGGGAACTAGAAAACCTCTCTTAACTTTCAAGAAGATACATAATGAAATAAAATGTAAGAACTTCAAGCTTGTATCTTTTTCAACACAACAAAGGATGATATTAATGAATGGAATAAGATTTTTCAGAGCTTAGAGTATATGTTTGCTGCTTTGAGCTGTGTATAAATGAATGTAGCCGAGTGTAGTTGTGTATCATTGAAGTCCTCAATGAATGGGTATTTATAGCCTTCTGAAAAATGCCTTCATTAGCGTGCGCTAATACTCCCTTTAGCATGCGTTGTCGTGAAAATAAGTTCGACCAATCAGAAAAGGAACGGTCTTCTTTTCGGCTCTAACGGTCATAAATCCTTATTAGCGTGCGTTATCCGTATGAATAGAGCGTGCATTAACTATTAGTCAATCCTGAAAATCCGGATATGTGTGATCTTGAAGCAACAGTCATAATCCCAACTTTCATATGGATAATGGTCATATTTTGAATTCAGCGTGCGTTAATCATCATAGTGTGCGTTAATCTTGCTTGGTTTTGACCTTCTCTGTTTGATGACATAACGTGCGCTAGAGTGAATGACATAGCGTGCGTTAATGTCATTGTTGATCTTCAACTTAGCTCTCTGGAATTCTCGATAACGTGCGTTATCCCTTACAGTAGCGTGCGTTATTGTCATTGTTGTTTTTTCCAACTTAGCTCTCTAGAATTCTCGATAACGTGCCTTATCCCTTGTAGTAGCGTGCGTTACTGTCATTGTTGTTTTTTCCAACTTAGCTCTCTGGAACTCACGATAATGTGCCTTATCCCTTGCAGTAGCGTGCGTTACTTCATTGTTGTTTTTTCCAACTTAGCTCTCTGGAGTTTTTGATAACGTACGCTATCATAACAAGTAGCGTGCGTTAATGTCTTCAATTTTGCTCTCTGGAATAGTTCGATGACGTGCGCTATGTTTACTAGTGATCTTGAATTTAGCTCTCTGTACTGCATTCATAGCGTGCGCTGGTAATAGTGGTAGCGTGCGTTAAGCTTGCTGATAAACTTCCTTTCAACTCTCTGTTCAATGTGCGATAAATTATCCATGGTGCGTTATGATCCTTTATCATTTTACTAAGTGTGTTTGAAATCATAATGGAGCCGAAGACTCCTTATTCTTTGGTTCTGGATTATAATGGAATAAACCAAAATGACTCACTAAACTGGCTGCACTTCTTTTTCTCATGAAGTACTAGTCATTCCATGCAATTCTCGATGCAATTTTCATTTTGGATCATCCGGAAGCTTGACCTGTGTGTTAAGACAGGGGGTAAAGTGCTGCATCCGATCCCCCTTACCAGCTTTTGCAGGAGCCGTTGAGGCATTGGGGTAATGTTGTTTGAAATCATCATCAAAACTATATTTGTTCAACAATCTCCCTCTTTTTTATGATGACAAACACTTGGTAAAAATTCCTGCAAAAAATTTTTTTGGTAAATTTTCGAATAAAAGTTTTTGACTTTGTTCTATTTGAAAATATTTTGATAAGGAATTTTCACAAAGACTTTCTCCCCCTTTTTGTCATTAGCAAAAAGGTTATAGCAAACAGGTTACCTCCCCCTTACTGATGTAATCAAAGATCATATATATAGAGTATTTACGATCATCATAAACAAGAATACCAATAATGCATTTCAAAGCAAATGATACCAAATCCAAAGTTTTAAACACAACCAAAAAAAGTAAAAATTCAAGATAACATCAAAATTTTCGAAAAATCAAAACGGAGATGAATTTAAGGATCTTGATTTGAAGGCGAGGCAGGAAATTGGAAGCTCGGATTAGTGAAACGAATATAGCTCTAAAGCACGGACTCGCCTGGAGAGGGAGAGTGTCCGAGTCCAGTGCGTTTTGGACTCGGACTCGCCGCAGACGCGGCTCGGGTGCGTGTCCGACGCGGTCGGACCGCGTCCTGCTGACGTGGCATTTTGGACGCGTTTGGGACGCGGCGGGGACACGGTTCGGCCAGCGGTTGTATTTTTAGCGTTACAAAAGGAGGCAGGCGGGACAGGAATAAAATTAAAGAAAAGAAAAAGAAAACGGGAAAGCAGAAGAAAAGAAAACGAGAGAAAGAAGAGGGCGCGGCACCAGACCACTAGGCAATGACGGCGATCAGACGCGAACCACAGGTCCGACGCCAACCCTAGGTCCGACGCGGCGAACCTACGCCACTCACCTCCATCTCATCGCGGGCCGCGGCTTTCCAGCGAGGATAGTCTTCTTATCTTTTATTTCTCATTTTTCCGTTGATTTCTTGCTTCGCACCGCAAAAAAGAAAGTGTTGATGCTTATCAAGACCAAACAAATTGAAAGCAAATTTTTTAATTGGTTTGTATGCATTCGATGTGTGCCTTTGGAGGAGTCGAGATGTAAAAGTGTCGATTTTTTAATTCAGCAGGTTTGAAAGCTAATTAATTTTTTATGAACTCATGGTTTATGAAAGTCTTGTTATTGTGATGAGTTTCTATTGATTCTACTATTATATATATATTTTTTATATTATTTAATTTGCCGAGTCCTATGCCGTGTCCGAGTCCTATTTTTTGAAGTTTTTCCGTGTCCCCGTGTCCGTGCTACATAGGAATATAGGCTTCTAGAAGTGTTTTCACCGACTCACTTCTTCCCGATGATCGTTTCATTCAGAACAAAGACCTTTAATTTCTTCCTTGATTTCAAATTGTCCCGTCTCCAAGCTACGCATTCGGGCGACCAAGTCGTCTTCCTCTTCAGTCACACAAGTTCCCTCTAGAATCGTCTTCTTTCCTTTGGCTTGAGCTTCTCGTTGAAATTCGCCGGTCTGCATCTCCCTCATGGTCTCCGGTCCTCTTCGAGTAATTCTCTCCTTGGGTGTTCGAAGGCGTGTACCCTTCGGCACCCGGTCATCTTCACGAAGATAAGAGAACAAGATCCACCCACGACTGATAGTTTGAACATAATGCATTGCTTTTAGCGTGCAGTCCGAATCTCGTGACCTCTAGATACCGGTATCGAGACTTCACCTTGCAAGTTTACCTTATGAAACTTAAAAATCTCCATGAGAATGCATCCAAAATGCATTCCGGCCTTTCTCGTCCGAGAAGCATATTTCTTCAAATGAAATAGTTCGCCTTTACTCTAGTTAAAAACGATCTAGGCAAAGTTCACTTGTTCTTAATTCAAAACATGATAAACCACTTGCTTATCAACATCAACAATCTTGTATGTTGATTTTCGGCACAAGACACTTCGTAAGAGCAACCAAGAGCAGACGAATATCAATACCAAAGTCATTATTCTCATAAGCATCATCGGTGATATCAATCACCGGTTTCGAACTCAAGAATTCTCGAATATCAAGTTCATTCAAATTCGACTCATCTTCATCATCTTGAGACGACCCATCACACATAAATCCATCGCAACTAAGATCAAACATCTTTTTCAAAATCTCATATGAAACAAACACCTTCTACCACAAACAATTGAAAACAAAATCGACGATTTTGAAGAGGAGTGTGTTCCGACATGTAAATTTGCATAAAATTCACGCATCAACTCAGAATAAAATTCATGCATCAACTCAGGATAAATCGGGCCATTTGTAAACTCATTCCCTTTCGATTTTCTTCCTATTTCTCTTCGTTTTTCTTTCGAACAAATCCATAAACACCGAATCCTTCTTCACCGAATCACTATCATGGCTAGTGGATCAAAGACCACGAAGAAGAAACAGTACAAAAGCTTCAAGCGACGGTAGACGGACGAACTCGACGTCTCCCGTCTTCCGATTGTCAAGAGGTATTCTACCAAATCATGCCTCAAGAGCAAGTCACTGATTGCTATTACTTCAATTTTGCTAGTCGAGAAAGAGTTGGCATAAACATTCGGGAATTTTTTGGTAAGTTGGGGATATCTAAGTTTGTTGAGATTAAGGGCCCGATTTATCCTGAGTTGATGCGTGAATTTTATGCAAATTTACATGTCGGAACACACTCCTCTTCAAAATCGTCGGTTTGTTTTCAATGGTTTGTGGTAGAAGGTGTTTGTTTCATATGAGATTTTGAAAAAGATGTTTGATCTTAGTTGCGATGGATTTATGTGTGATGGGTCGTCTCAAGACGATGAAGATGAGTCGAATTTGAATGAACTTGGTATTCAAGAGTTCTTGAGTTCGAAAGCGGCGATTGTTATCACCAATGATGTTTTTGAGAATAATGACTTTGGTATTGATATTCGTCTGCTCTTTGTTGCTCTTACGAAGTGTCTTATGCCGAAAGTCAACACACAACACAAGCTCGTTGGTGTTGATCAGCAAGTGGTTTATCATGTTTTGAATGAAGAACAAGTGAACTTTGCCTTGATCGTTTTTAACTGGAGTAAACACGAACTATTTCAATTGAAGAAATATGCTTCTCGGACGAGAAAAGCCGGAATGCATTTTGGATGCATTCTCACGGAGATATTTAAGTTTCATAAGGTAAACTTGCAAGGTGAAGTCTCGATTCCGGTATCTAGAGGTCACGAGATTTCGGACTCCATGCTAAAAGCAATGCATTATGCTCAAACTATCAATCGTAGGTGGATCTTGTTCTCGTATCTTCGTGAAGATGACCGAGTCGAAAGTACTAAGAAAGCACAACCGACCGGACAGTTAATCAGTCCGGTCAATCGACATTTTGCCTAAATCCGGGTTAGGTGGATGGTCAAACCCGGAAAATTCGGGTCCAGTTACCCGGTAAATATAAAAATACACAAAAAATATTTTTTATCGTAATTTACCCTCAGTGGTGATGAAATAATGATGATTAATGGCTCGATTATGATTGCACATTATTTTAATTAAGTTTATTTATCCTAAAATATTGTTGAACTTGGGAGTTCGGTGACTAAATGAAGATATTAAGATTAATAACTGTATTTTATGGGAGTATGTAAAGAAGAAAGCATTTTTGATGTAATATCAGGAAACTTAATATGCAAAAAAAAAAAATCACTAAATCGGGCTAAAACCGGGCCAGCCCGGATTCCGGGTCCCGGGTCAGCATTTTGCCTAAATCCGGGTTCCGGGTCGAACCGGGTCAAAACCCGGAAAATTAGGGTCCAGTCCAGAACGACCCAGTAAATATAAAAATATATGAAAAATATTTTTTTATTGTAATTTACCCTCAGTGGTGATGAAATAATGATGATTAATGGCTCGATTATGATTGCACATTATTTTAATTAAGTTTATTTATCCTAAAATATTGTTGAACTTGGGAGTTTGGTGACTAAATGAAGATATTAAGATTAATAACTGTATTTTATGAGAGTATGTAAAGAAGAAAGCATTTTAGATGTAATAACAGGAAACTTAATATGCAAAAAAAATCACTAATACGGCTAGAACCGGGGCAGCCCGGACCGAACCGGTTTTACCGGGTCCGGATCGGGTTGGCCCGGTTCTGAACAGGTCCGATTTTCGGGTCGATAAAGTCCGACCATTTATATTCCGGTCCATTCCGGATCGGGTCGGTCCGGGCCGGGTCAGGCCCGGTGCTCGGTCCTAGTACACGCCTTCCAAGAACCAGAGGAGGGAATTACTTGAAGAGGACCGGAGACCTTCAGGGAGATGCAGATCGGCGGATTTTAACGAAAAGCTCAAGCGAAAGCAAAAAAGACGATTCTAGAGGGAACTAGTGCGACTGAAGAGGAAGACGACTTGGTCGCCCGAATGCGTAGCTTGGAGACCGGACAATTTGAAATCAAGGAAGAAACTAAAGGTCTTCGTTCCGAATTAAACGATCATCGGGAAGAAGTGAAGTCGGTGAAAACACTTCTAAACGCCTATATTCGTCTCACTAATATGAGCTTCCCATTTCCTGCCTCGCCTTCTAATCAAGATCCTTAGATTCATCTCCGTTTTGATTTTTCGAAAATTTTTATGTTACATGAATTATTACTTTTGTTGGTTGTGTTTAAAACTTGGTATTTGGATTTGGTATCATTTGCTTTGAAATGCATTATTGGTATTCTTGTTTATGATGATCGTAAATACTCTAGATATATGATCTTTGATTGCATTAGTAAGGGGGAGGTAACCTTTTTGCTAATGACAAAAAGAGAAAGCCTTTGTGAAAATTACTTATCAAAATATTTCAATATTTTCAAAATTAACAAAATCGAACAAAGTCAAAAACTTTGATTCGAAAATTTACTTAAAATATTTTTGCGGGAATTTTTATTAAGTGTTTTTTACATCAAAAAGGGAGAGATTGTTGAATAAATATAGTTTTGATGATGATTTCAAACACACTTAGTAAAATGATAAAGGATCATAACGCACACTACATGGATAATTTAGCGCACGTTAAACACATTGAACAAAGAGCTGAAAGGAAGTTTATAACGCACGCTACCACTGTTACTAGCGCACGCTATGCATGCAGTACAGAGAGCTAAATTCAAGATCATTAGTAAACATAACGCACGCTAATCCAAATATTAGCGCTCGTTATCAAGCTATTCGAGAGAGCAAAATTGAAGACATTAACGCACGCTACTTGTTATGATAGCGTACGTTATCGAAAACTCCAGAGAGCTAAGTTGGAAAAAACAACAATGACAATAATGCACGCTACTGCAAGGGACAAGGCACGTTATCGAGAATTCCAGAGAGCTAAGTTGGAAAAAACAACAATGACAATAATGCACATTACTGCAAGTGATAACGCACGTTACCAAGAATTCCAGAGAGCTAAGTTGATGATCAACAATGACATTAACGCACGCTATGTTATTCACTCTAGCGCACGTTATGTCATCAAACAGAGAAGGTCAAAACCACGCAAGATTAACGCACGCTGTGATGAAGATTAATGCACGCTAAATTCAAAATGACCGTTATCCATATGAATGTTGGAATTATGATTGTTGCTTCAAGATCACGCGTATCCGGATTTTCAAGATTGACTAACAGTTAACGCACGCTATGCATACCGATAAGGCACGCTAATGAGGAGATATGACCGTTAGAGCCGAAAAGAAGACCGTTCCTTTTCTGATTGGTCGAATTTATTTTCACGAAAACGCACGCTAAAGGGAGTATTAGCGTACGCTAATGAAGGCATTTTTCAGATCAAGTTGACTGGATCAAGGCTATAAATACCCATTCATTGAGGATGATACACAACTACAAAACTATAATCGGCAACATTCATTTATACACAACTCAAAGCAGCAAACATATAGTTTAAGCTCTGAAAAATCTTAGTCAATTCATTAATATCGTCTTTTGTTGTGTTGAAAAAGATGCAAGCTTTGTTCTAACATTTTATTTCATATTGTATCTTCTTGAAAGTTAAGAGAGGTTTTCTAGTTCCCACAGAATACTAGAAAAATCTGCTTATTTTGTAAACAGTTGTCTTGGACCGATAGAAGGCAAGGATTGTAACGGTTTATCTTGGACAAATTAATGACAAGAATTATAACAGTTTATCTTGGACTGATCGAAGACAAGAAAAGTGTTGGGTTGCTCCTAAGGCAATAGAAAAGGAACGAAAAGAGAACGTAGGTCACGTTTGGGACCGAACCTCTATAAATCTTGTTGTCATCTATTTTCTGCAAGTTTTTAATTTTTGTGTTGCTTAAATATTTTTATTCCACTATTCAACCCCCTTCTAGTGGACATTTTCCTTCTTCACCTGCTCCAGCGCCCACAATTAACAAAAGTCTTTAAACTTTAACCCAAGTTATTTCCCTTTCAAGGAGCGTCTCAATCTGTCATCTCCTCTCGCCTCACCTGAAGAGACTCGAGATCACCAGGAGTACCAGTGCGGGAACGCACCACAATCAGGGACGCACAATCTGGTTCGTGGGACGAGGTGGGTGGAGCAAATTAGGTAACACTGCAGTAGGCTTTCACTAATATATTTCAACTCTCTTTATCACCCTAGGTATTACCCAAGTTACAGAAAATATCCATAAAGACCTTGACTGGGAACTAAATATGAACTATGAAGAAGAATAGGTGGTCATCTACCTAAATGCATCGTCATGAGAGAACTTGTCTTTTTCTAAACATCTTCAGCTTCTTACAATAGTTTTTTGAATAAAAAAAAGATACGGAAGCCCAAATTGGCAAAACCTCATAAATGCAAATTTCAATAACTAGTTAAGTTGTGCTAAAAGTAGCATGGAGTATGCTACCCAATAATCACACACACACACACACACACACATATATATATATATATATATATATATGGGCGCGTTCTATGCATTGAAATTTTGATGCACGAAATGCATATATTTCATGCATAATTAGTACAAAACGCATGCATAAATTAGTACTGTAAAGTACTGCATCTAATATTGGTACTGCATATATATATATATATATATATATATATATATATATATGTATATATATATATATATGTTTAAAGTTGACAAACATTGAGAATTTCAGAAATAACACACCAGTCCATTGGGTCTCTCTCTGGAGCATCATTTGCTGACATTAATTCATAAGCAACTAGTTCGTGCAACTGGTGGTCAAATGCCTTATAAGTGATCCAACAACCTGTAAGACCAACCATAGTGTCAACATGATGTGTATAGATTGAGGCAATGAAGTAACTATGAGTATATCAATAATAATTTTGTATATCTAAGGATCCCCATTTTAATATAATAGTTGTGGAGAAGGAATGTAGAGGAAGTAAAACTTTATCACATTAAGTAATCTGGAATGTTGGACAATTATGCTGCCAAGAATGAAGAAGAGAGAATCTATTGCCTATAAAATTCAAGACAAAATTTGCAAAGCAAGATTCCATCTGAATACATCCAAGAAAACAGTTTGATACCTGTTGCCCCATTTGGTTCTTCCCACTTTGACATGCGAGTTCCATCAAATGCAGATGTAGCCTGATTTAATCCAAACAATCAAGTTAAGAACGTGAAATGAAATATAACACAGAGTTCAAGAGAAAAAGCTCCACTAAAAAGTAAAAAGCTAAAAGCTACTTACTATTCCAAAAGGAAGCTCTTCACCACTTGCATGGACAAAGCCAGAACATATTCTGTTTAACTTGAGAAGTGGCCAAGATAAAGATTCTTCATTCAACTTCTCACAACAGTTCAAATTATGGATTAAATCGTCCAGTGCATGAAAGACAACAGGCAGTGCCAAAGATGTTTTTACAGGTTCCGAGGCTATACATATAACAGTAGCCCCATCAACACCCAACTCACTCTTCAACGAGAGGGCATCAAACAATTGACCAAATGATGGAAGCATCCTACTGAACAATGAAGTAGCCGGTACAGCATTTATTGTAGTTTTCCTGGTCTTGAAAGGTGAATTTTTTAGTCTAACCAAAATCCTTTTGAGGGTCTCGAGAGGTTCTGTTGCACTAGATATATCAGATGCTTGCTTTACTAATTGACTAATGAAAGGAAAAAATGAATTGTATATTTTTGTCACATGCTCATCTACACATTTGCGAACTGGACAAGATGAGGAACTTAAAGAACACTGGTCACCAGAGCCAAATTCTAATCTTGATATACGCCATTCCTTATCCCCACTTTGTCTTCCAGGAAGTGAGATTGAGGTGTCACCTTCAGAAATCAAGTTCTGCTCAAGTTCTTTTACCTCACTCTTGTCACGTTCTTCAAGCTTTAAGAGCATCCCAGTGCTGAAGTTTTTCTGCAGTTCTTTGGTTAAATCAGATATGATACTTGCCACGGCAGGCTCCGTAGTTAGGACTCGTCTAGACAAAACCTAGTATAAAAATGAGAACAGGCTCAAAATCTTAAAATAGGTTTTCTATACATGTGAAGAGAAGGAGAATGCCCATATTAGAAACTATTTGCTAGTACCTCATGCCACTTTCTTGTGTAACGCTTAGTGACATCATAAACTCCATCTCTAGCTAGAGCAATTACATAGTTCAACTTCTTTTTCCAGCTTCGAAGGAAAATTACAGGTTCAAATTTAAGGTGGTGATAATAACACTCGTTTTTATTAGAAAATACAAAGGCTGAAAAACATGTTTCGCCATACAATATTTGTTTGAAATAAAGAAACAGTCCATTACGATAGTTACCCTTTCTCATATAGTAGTGGGTTGTCGTATATCCCTTCACAAGGATCAAGATGCATCCATCTGCACATTGTTTGTCCCAATAGAACTTTCTGATGCTTAAATCATATCAGTACAGATTATACACAGCAGCAGCAGCAAGAACAAGATTTACCTTTCAAAACATGGTGAAAAGCACTCTGTCCAAACATGATCTGTGAAGTCCAAAATCTAGAAATGATAGAAAAACAACAGAAGCAACATTGAAGGATATCTTCTGACGATGTAGTCTATTATATGAAAACAGATATACCACAAAATGACCCTAACATACAAAACTTACATTCATTCAAACAGACATTATTAACTAATAGAATGTAAATTTTAAATAATTGCTCATTCATAGCAACCCCAAATCATTTTGGGATAAAGGCTCGGATGTTGTTGTAACTGCTCATCTATAAATTCTCTTAGCTAATAGGCACAATCTCACCAACAAGAATTCATTTGGGCACTGTTACGTGATGCCATATTTTTCAATCTCATATTTGGTGAGCACAACACATTACTCCCAAATGCTTCCATGTGTATGTACAAGGATAATGAAAACATTCGCACACTTCAACACTTCTCACTCAGGCCAGCTAATTCTCAGTTATCTTCCAGTTAAGTGCTGAAAACTATAATATCGGCTTGGTAAAATGTGTGATAGAAGCTTTAAGAAGATAAATATAAAATAGATGGGACTAAAAAGTGTGTGTGAGAGAGAGAGAGTGATATCTATAGAACCGAATAAGAAAATAAACCACTTGTTTCACATTTAACAAGACTGCATGCTTTATCTTTCACAAGGTTCCCTAAGCTTCAGTGAGTTTTATCAGGCTGAGGCTAAGCCACTCCAGATCAGGTCTGTCAGTTACTTATGGATATCACAACAATAATAGTATTGACAAATGTCTTGGGAGGGTGTCCCTTAAAAAAGATCATTCAAGCGATGGTCTCCCTTCCTTACAACACAGGAAGAAAGAATTTTGAACTAGCTCATTCACACGGGCGAGAAGGCAAACATCGATAGCCAAATGCTTGTGACAAAATTCATAAGTCAAGGCCCCCTAATAAAGCAAGGGTGTCAAAAGATATCAGGAATGCTCTCTTCTGAAGGAATTTCCTTTAGAACTCTACATCATGTAGAATACTGGGGTCCATCATCTACCACCAGTTTGGAGAATGAAAATAGTGTATGAGCACGTTATTTAAATATAGATGCATAGAGGTATATGATATCTGAAAATAAACCAAGCCCCTAAAAAACAACTGAAACAAGAGCATGTACTACTTTGGCATTGATATTAAGCACAAGACTGATGAGATACTTTGCTCATTTAACTCTTTAATGTGCCAAGCATTAATGAAAAACCACCCCCTCGCTGCTTCCAAGGAATTCTTTGTCGTGCTAGTTTACCCACTTCTTTCTGCATAAAGCCTTCTAACCTCTCATTCAAGGAAGTCAAGTGAGGTATTGATTCATTAAAGCAAATCCCATTTACAACCTCCAAATATTTCTTAATGCGAACACCAAACATCAATATTTATTTCTTCCCCGTGCCAACCAATAGAAAAGCCACAATATTTCCTTATTTACCGAGAAACCCCCTTCTCGGAGGATCCTTCAGAACTCCAATGCAAAATTGCGTTAGTTCCTCAAGGACCGAGATTTCAAATTTAATTGCATTCGCGTGGATTATGGAATTTCTCAACTCCCCAACTGTGTTATATGGTTGTCGCACCATATGGGGACGATCCCCATATGGAAAGAATCTCTTTTTATCGAAAAGCACCTGTCCTGACTGGTGTCCACTGAACTATTCTCCTCACCGCACCTTGAGAAATCCAATTCAATCCCATCCAATCCAATCAAGGCATAAAAAAGTCTATTGAGGTGCAGCCTCAAAAAGTTCAATCAAGTCTCTAATATTCAACTTGAGGAGATCACACATTAAAAATCTAGAAACTTTAGAACACAGCAGTTAAGTTATCATTAGTGCACTAAAATATCAAACAAAACACAATAGTTACATGAGAGCTGAAGTATTTACTTCCCATATACAAGACTTTATCTTCTGATAGCAATCCATGGGCAATCCGGTCAAAGAAAAGTATAGCACCTTATGGGGTAACTTCTGGGAACTTTTTGTTTATAAAGAATTACATAATTCTGTATTGTCATGTATCCAATTATCCTCGAGTTTTTCCACTGATTTATTGAAGAAAAAAAAAAAACTACCCCAAAACATGCAGGACCATTTTTAAGATCTCAATGCAAGTTTTATCCAAAACAGGATAAGGTTCTTTTAATAAGGAAACTCACCAACCGAGATTCGTAGCCGAAAGCTCGACAATATAGTGTGAAGCAATTAGCAAACTCCCCACAACGTCCCTTTCTTGTTTCCAGAAGCTGAATGGAGAAGTCCATTAACAAATTGTAGATCCAAAACATTAACAGGTTCATAAAATGTCACACCTTCAACGCGTCATTGTATCTCGGGAAGCGGGTTATGTTCGAGCACGACTTGCAGCTGCAGAAGACAAAAAGGATGTCAAAATAAGCGCAGTTGGAAAATATCTAGCAGTGTCTGCCTCCTAAAGAGAGTGGTAATTCTACAAAGTAAAGAACAATAACAGCTCATTGTCGGCAAGACTCCATCATTAATGTTCTGCACATGCAAAAGTCTAAAAAACGTGAAAACGGCACACAAGATTTCTCAAACTTTAAGTGAGCGACTTTGTTTCATCAAATAATTCCAGTTACACTACTTTAATGTCAAAACAAACATGTAGGCTTACACAAAATCATCTTAACTGATGAAACACATGATCATGATGCTTTGTACTGCAATCATGTAAACTCAACGAGTTCCATACAACTTAATGTTAGGTGAAATGGAGACTTTGATATCAGCAACTTTCTTTGAATTATGGTAGCAATCTTCTTTGACTTTTGCAGCCTACAAAACTCATTCAACAAAGCAGCCCCTTTCTTTGACAATATTGGCAGCCCTTTTCTTTGACAATTGTTTACATTTCTCTATATATATCTTATATGAGTTTGTAAGACATGTAGCAAAAAAAAAAAAAAAAAAGAGAAGCAAGAGAGAAGAAAAGAAAGAAACCATAGAAATTGTGAGGTAGTTATTTTGTGCAGAGTCTTGTGTTTAGCAGCCAAAATACGAGTGATACCCTACAAGTGAGTGATCAGATTTCAAGTGCAGTTTAAGCCTTGAATGATTGTAATTCCTTTGGTCTGAATAAATACTCTCTCTCTCGTTTGCCCGTGGACGTAGCACGATTTATCTAATTGTGTGAACCACGTTAAATACTGTGTTACGATTTTACAGTTTCTCATTTGCATTTTCATTAGTATTTATTTATTCCGTGAGTGTTACCGAAATCATTTATCGTTTTGTCTGGAAGTTGCTTAGCTTGTTTTGTTATTCCCAACAACTGGTATTGGAGATATGGCTGAAGATGGGAAAGTTAAGATCGACAAATTTGATGGTCAAGATTTCGGTTTCTGGAAAATGCAAATCGAAGATTATCTCTACCAGAAGAAGTTACACCTACCATTGACCGGAAGAAAACGTTGGAACAGGAGGAATGGGATCTGTTAGATCGACAGGCTCTTGGTGTAGTCAGGTTGTCATTGGCAAAGAACGTTGCTTACAACATTGTCAATGAAAGAACAACGTTTGGGCTAATCAAGGTGTTGTCTAATATGTATGAAAAACCCTCAGCAGCGAACAAGGTTTTCCTGATCAGACAGTTGGTGAATCTAAAAATGGAGGGTAGCTCGGTGACCGATCATGTTAACGAATTCAATTCAATCATCTCAAGGTTGATTTCGGTTGATATTGGATTTGAGGATGAAGTCACGGCATTGCTACTATTATCATCCTTGCCCGATAGTTGGTCCGGTACAGTGACGGCAGTCAGCAGGATGTGCTAAGCTATCATTCGAAGGTATTCGCGATTTAATCCTTGGTGAGGATGTGCGCAGACGGAGTGCCGGAGAAGCTTCCAGTAGTCTTCTAAATACTGAAGAAAGAGGAAGAAGGTCTAACAGAGGAGGCGGTGGTAGAGGAAGATCAAAGTCAAGAAAGAGAGGTCAATCGAAGAACAGGAAGGATATTACCTGTTGGAACTGTAATGAGAAAGGTCATTTCAGAAATCAGTGCCCAAAACCTTCGGCAGATAAAGGCAAGAAGGAAGTGAATATGGCAGCAGATTCTGAAGATGATGCGCTCATTTGTTGTGTCGAAAACTCAACAGAATCCTGTATCATGAATTCTGGTGCGTCGTTCCATGCTAGTCATTCCAGAGAAGTAATGCAGAATTTCCGGCAGTACAGAGGGAAGGTCAGATTAGCTGACAACAAGAGCCTGGATATTACTGGTGTTGGGGATGTGGTCCTCAAGACAACTTTGGGCACAAATTGAACTTTGAAGAATGTCAAGTTCATTCCAGACCTGAAGAGGATGTTAATATCAGTGGGACATCTTGATGATGAAGGTCACCATGTTATCATCAGTGGAAGGTGACAAAAGGAAACTTAGTTGTTGCTAGAGGTCAGAAGCGGGGTACACTTTATATGGTGGAAGTTTATAATGCTGAAGCACACGCTGTAGAAGAAACAGGGACATCCACTCTATGGCACCAACGACTTGGGCATATGAGTGAGAAGGGGATGAAGATACTAGCCTCCAAAAGGAAGATTCCAGATTTGAAGAGCGTGACAGTTGACTTCTGTGAGCCATGTGTTCTTGGTAAACAGAAGAAAGTTACTTTTGCAAAGATGGGACAACCGCCCAAGACCGGGAAGTTGGAGTTAGTTCATTCAGATGTATACGGTCCCACTTCAGTTTCTTCAGTGGGAGGTTCCAGGTATTATGTTACTTTCATTGACGACAGCACACGAAAGGTTTGGGTTTATTTCTTGAAGCACAAATCTGAAGTATTTAGTACATTCAAGAAATGGAAAGTTATTGTGGAAAATGAAACAAACTTGAAAATCAAGTGTTTCAGATCAGACAATGGGGGCGAATACAGTAGCAAAGAATTTGTTGATTACTGTGCTGACCAGGGAATCAGAATGCAGAAGACAGTTCCGGAGACACCTCAGCAAAATGGAGTAGCTGAGAGGATGAACCGAACATTGAACGAGAGGGCTAAAAGCATGAGACTGCATGCAGGTTTACCCAAGATGTTCTGGGCAGATTCGGTCAACACAGCTGCATATTTAATCAACAGAGGACCCTCAGTCCCCATAGGGTTCAAGATTCCAGAAGAGGAATGGCAAGGTCGCGAGATTTCGCTCAAACACTTGAAAGTTTTCGGTTGTGTCTCATATGTCAAAATTAAAGATTCGGAGAGAGACAAGCTAGAGGCAAAGGCAAGAAAATGCATCTTTATAGGTTACGGGTTGGATGACATGGGGTACCGCTTCTGGGATAACGAGAACAAGAAAGTTATCAGAAGCCGAGATGTGGTGTTCAACGAGAGTGATTTATATAAGGATAAATTTATAAAAGGTCAGGCGTGATAAGCAACTTAAAAGAAAGATCAAGTTGAGTTAGAAGAAATCTCGATTGTGACATTTACATTGTAAAACTCACAAGACTCCAGAGATAGGTGAAAGCTCAGAGGATGAAGAAGAATCATCTTCTCCGGTACAGCCTCAGCCAGTTGAATCACACTGGGTCAGGAGATCCACCAGAGTTTCTAAGCCTCCTGAAAAATACAATCCATCAGCAAATTACTTGTTGTTGACCATGGTTGTCACGTCGCCGACTAGTCTAAAAGTCGACATGCCTGAAAAAGTCGATGCCCGACTTCTGTGATAGTCGTCCATGGGTTATACCCGGACCCTACCCGACCCGGACCCGAGTGTTCTCTTCTCACCCGACAGTCGGTGCAGATGCAAGGAATGTGGAACGGACCCCCGTTTTGCGATCTGGGTCGTCCGTTCCGGAACGCGGAACAGTTGCGACGGGTCGCGTCCCAGATCGCTAACTCCAACGCCTAGAATCATCCTAGAAACAGCTTACCTATAGTCCTTGCTTGATAACTAGCCTGCACCCAATTCCCTCTGTATAAAACCGTAAGTGAGCGCGGTGCGAGTCCACAAAGAAGACCGGATCGAGAAAGCACCGCCCACAGAGCTTAGCCTAGAGCAGCTCGTGTCGTGAGATGTTTGGTCAAGTCCTATAACGAGCGAAACCCTATGATTCAGGCATCTTTTCCGGTAGAAGAAGGAATAAAGGAGTATGAGGAGAGGAAAAGAAGAAAGAAGAGAGACGAAAAAAGAGAAGAACGTAGGAAGAAGAGGAAAGGACCGAAAGAAAAGTAGATCTGAAAGAGAAGAGTCAATGCCTCGAAAGAAAAGTAGATCTGGAAGAGAAAAGTTTTAACTTTGTTATTATTTTATGATATAAAAATAAAACTTAATCTTTAAATTATTTAAAAAAATGGTTCTACATTATTTTAAGTTTTACAAATCTTTTGCAGTTATCTTTCAAATTTTATATAGGTTCTATTTCATATTAAAAAAATATTATAAAATTAACAACAACAACAACAACATCTAAGCCTTAGTCCCAAAATGATTTGGGGTCGGCTAACATGAATCAAACTTTGAAACCGTCAATAATCGTTACATAAATAACATAAAAGGAAAAAAGAGGGAAAAAGTAGAGAAAAAAGCAAATAAAAAAAGAAAATAGGAATTAAAAAAAAAAAAGAATCAGACTCCATCCACCATCCGTATTCTTTCCCGCCACATTTGCCTCTCCATCGCCATACTTTCTCCAATTCCAAGAAACCGCATATCATTTTCAATCATCTTTATCCAAGTTTTCTTGGGTCTTCCTCTACCTTTCACAACATTACTTGCTCCCAACTTTCTAGCCTCCTCACTGGGCATCAATAGGTCTTCTTCTCACATGACCAAACCATCGTAATCGATTCTCCATCATCTTGTCTTCTATAGACGCAACTCTTACCTTCTCTCCGATCACCTCATTTACGAGTCGATCCTTTTTGTATGACCACACATCCATCGTAGCATACGCATCTCCGCCACATTCATCTTTTGAACGTGACATTGTTTCTGACCCAACACTCGGTGCCATATAACAACAGCCTAATTGCCGTGCGGTAAAATTTACCCTTTAATCTATGAGGCATGCCGATCACATAAAACCCCGTGGCACTCTTCCACTTCAACCACCCCGCCTTTATTCTCGTGAGCCACATCGCCATCTAGCTCTCCATCCTTTTGATAATAGATCCAAGATACCGAAAGAAAGTGGATCCATGAACAACTTTCCCATCAAATGTGATCATCCCCGCCTCTCTATCACTTTCGCTAAACCTACACTCCATATATTGATCTTACTTCGCTCGGCTAAAGCCTCGAGCTTCCAAAGTATCCTCCAAAGTTCCAATTTCTGTTGCACTCCAACCTTCGTTTCATCAATCAACACAATATCATCTGCGAACATCATACACCACGGAACGTCATTTTGAATTTCTCTTGTCAATTCGTCCCATGACTATGACAAAGAGAAAAGGACTAAGAGCAGATCCTTGATGCACCCCAATCGTAATAGGAATTCTTCCGTCCTCCCAACATTAGTACGTACACTTGTACTAGCTCCCTCATACATGTCCTTTATAATGTCAATATATTTCCGCGATACACCCTTCCTTGCTAAGGCCCACCAAAGTACTTCTCTTGGTACTTTATCATACGCCTTCTCTAAATCAATAAAAACCATATGCAAATCTTTCTTTTTATCTCGATAATGTTCCATCAATCACGGATAAGATAAATTGCTTCCATGGTCGATCTTCTGGCATAAATCCAAACCGATTTTCTGTTATCTTCACACATTTCACGATCCTTTGTTCAATCACTCGTTCCCACAACTTCATGGTATGACACATTAGTTTAATTCCGCGATAATTAGAACAATCTTGAACATCACCTTTGTTCTTATACAAAGGGACGAGAATACTTTTCCTCCATGCTGACGGCATCTTATTGCTTCTCCAAATCTTATTGAAAAGCATAGTTACCCATTCGATCCCTCTCTCCCCCAAACACCTCCAAACTTGATAGGTATACCATCCGGTCCTTCCGCTTTCTTTGACCCCATCTTCTTCAATGCAATTGTCACTTCACCCTTTTGGATTCTTCTCTTAAACTCTCGGTTAACCATACTTGAGGGGATGTTTAAATTCCCAATATCTTGTTCTTGATGGCCATTGAATAGGGTATCAAAGTATGACCTCCATCTCTCTTTTATCTCTTTATCTTGAACCAAAACTTTTAATTTGAAAATATTTAAATATTAATTTTGAATTAGTATAGTAATTTGAAAAACATTTATGATATTAATTTTCAATACTAATTTGATATAGTATTATTTAGATAAAATACTAATATAAATATATTATCCTTCGTACCCGTACGTTCCCTCGTACCGGGTTCATCAAAGTTAAAATTTCCCGTATCCATTTCCGTACCTCGTTTCGAACCGAACCCCGTCCTATGTAATCATACTTTGATGCATGATTGTGTTTGTTTAGTTGATTTGACTATTTAATTATGTTTTTATTTGCTTATAGATGTTTGACTTTGGGTACTTGAATTTTTTATCTATTAGTTTTTATTTGAACTATAAAATTGAAGTATGTTTACCTATATTATATATTATAATTACTCTAAATAGGATATTGT
The DNA here is from genome assembly GCA_033398695.1 of Orobanche coerulescens. Classification (NCBI taxonomy): domain Eukaryota; kingdom Viridiplantae; phylum Streptophyta; class Magnoliopsida; order Lamiales; family Orobanchaceae; genus Orobanche; species Orobanche coerulescens. The sequence continues at coordinate 43,907,569 of CM065811.1, forward strand.
CGACTATTTACGACTAGTCGAGCGACTTGTTGACTAGTCAATTCCACGGTACTCGGGCTCGACTTGTCGACTTAACAACCTTGTTGTTGACAGAAAATGGGGAACCAGAATCTTATCCAGAGGCTTTGAGGATGAAAGATTCCATACAGTGGAAGAAGGCCATGGAGGATGAGATGAGCTCGCTTTACAAAAACCAGACTTGGTCCTTAGTAAAATTACCAGCACGGAAGAAAGCATTGCAAAACAAATGGGTGTTTCGGGTCAAAGATGAGATTGATGGCACCAAACGATACAAGGCAAGATTCGTGGTCAAGGGATTCCAACAGAAGAGAGGGGTTGATTACAATGAGATCTTCTCTCCAGTTGTGAAGATGACTACAATCAGAACGGTCTTGGGTATTGTAGCCTCTGAAGATCTCCATCTAGAATAGTTAGATGTGAAAACAGCTTTTCTCCATGGCGACCTGAAAGAAGACATCTACATGGCACAACCACAGTTGGTAAGGAAAATCTAGTGTGCAAACTGAAGAAAAGTCTGTATGAATTGAAGCAAGCTCCAAGACAATGGTACTTGAAGTTTGATAGCTTCATGCAAAGGAGTGGGTATCACAGAAGTGAGATGGATCATTGTTGTTACTTGAAGAAATTTAGCTCCTCATACATCATCCTGTTATTGTATGTTGATGACATGTTGATCGCTGGATCCGACATGCAGGAGATCAACAAGCTTAAGAAGCAGCTGTCCAGAGAGTTCGAGATGAAGGACCTAGGGGCTGCTAAGCAGATATTGGGCATGAGCATAGCCAGGAACAAAGTTACCGGTACACTAAAACTTTCACAAGCTAAGTACATCAAGAAAGTTTTAGAAAAGTTCAGCATGGCAGATGCTAAGGCCAGAAGTACACCTTTGGATAGTCAGTTGAGACTCTCAAAGAAGCAATCCCCAAGGACGGAAGTAGACAAAGAACAGATGTCTAAAGTTCCCTACGCATCTGCGGTTGGTAGCTTGATGTATGCTATGGTATGCACCAGACCAGATATTGCTCATGCAGTGGGAGTTGTGAGCAGGTTTATGTCGAATCCTGGAAGAGAGCATTGGGAGGGAGTAAAGTGGTTGTTACCCTACTTGAAAGGAACATCTGAGGTTGCCCTATGCTTCAGAAGAAAGGGGGTGGTCTTAGAAGGTTTCGCCGATGCAGATTTGGGTGGATGTGTGGATTCGGGTAAAAGCACAACAGGTTATGTGTTCACAATCGGAGGTACAGCAATCAGCTGAATGTCGAGGTTACAGAAGAGCGTTGCTCTCTCAACCACAGAAGCAGAGTATATGGCTATTGCAGAAACAGCCAAAGAGCTTATATGGTTGAAGAACTTCCTATCACAACTTGGAATGCAACAGGAGGATTGTGTGCTGCATTGCGACAACCAGAGTGCAGTTTATCTGGCAAAGAATCCAGTGTTTCACAGTAGAACAAAACACATTCAGATGAGGTACCATTTTATTCGAGAATTAATTAATAATGAAACTCTGAATCTGAAGAAAATCCTTGGAACAAAGAATCCAGCAGATATGTTCACCAAGGTGGTTACCACAGAGAAGTTGAAGCTTTGCATGGCTTCAATTGGTCTTCCAGAAAAATAAGGAAAGTGATATGGCAGAAAACGAGAGAGAGATGGATTAAGTGATGCTGCAAAAGTAAGTTGTTCAAGTCTCCAAGTGGGAAATTATTAGATGAAATGGAGACTTTGATATCAGCAACTTTCTTTGAATTATGGTAGCAACCTTCTTTGACTTTTGCAGCCTACAAAACTCATTCAACAAAGCAGCCCCTTTCTTTGACAATATTGGTAGCCCCTTTCTTTGACAATATTGGCAGCCCTTTTCTTTGACAATTGTTTACCTTTCTCTCTATATATATATATCTTATATGAGTTTGTAAGACATGTAGCAAAAAAAAAAAAAGAAAGAGAAGCAAGAGAGAAAAGAAAAGAAAGAAACCATAGAAATTGTGAGGTAGTTATTTTGTGCAGAGTCTTGTGTTTAGCAGCCAAAATACGAGGGATACCCTACAAGTGAGTGATCAGATTTCAAGTGCAGTTTAAGCCTTGAATGATTGTAATTCCTTTGGTCTTAATAAATACTCTCTCGTTTGCCCGTGGACGTAGCACGATTTATCTAATTGTGTGAACCACGTTAAATACTGTGTTACGATTTTACAGTTTCTCATTTGCATTTTCATTAGTATTCATTTATTCCGTGAGTGTTACCGAAATCATTTATCGTTTTGTCTGGAAGTTGCTTAGCTTGTTTTGCTATTCCCAACACTTAAAACATAGTTAAAAACACTTCTAAAAATTCCCGCCTGGATCTCTCTAGTCCAGGCCTAGGCGCTAGGCTCCCCTTGTCCGCCTACATTTTTCTTCTGGTTAAGCCCGCCTAATCCTATCAATACCCTGCCCAGGCTCTACCTGGACGATAGGCCCCTCTGTCTGTTGCCTGCCTAGCGCCAAACGCTTTTCACGACACTAGGTGTTACCAATGCAACAAGTCTTATCAAGCTTAAAACAAAAGGCGTGACAGCTTATATAATTCATATAAAATACAAACAAGTGTAAAAAATTAGCAGTTGAGATATACCGGTAAAGTTCAACTCGAGATGCCCCGTAAAGTGATTCAGAATGATTTGCAGCTCCCATGCCCTGGTTGCTTGTTTCACTATTGCAACTGCCACAAGGAGGTGAATTTACCCACCTAGAGCCATCATCATTGCATGTTCAGAGAGTTCTTTTGCTTGTGAGTGAAGAGAGCATAAATATTTGTGAAAGCAAAATAATAATATAAAATAGGCAAAACAATGATTAAACAATATGCAAGCTTCTAATATTATTATTATTACCGGCCTTTGCTAGAATAAATTGATGTTCTAAACATTATTATGTAACTACCAATCTCCTTTGATAGTGTACAACCAAGCGAATAAAAAGAAAATTTTATATATATTATGAAATAGTTTAATTATATTTAGCGTAGAGAGATCAATGTATTAATTTACTTAGGTTATATGTGGGGTATTTAGGTACTTATTAAATGTTTATTTAGCTTACTTTTAACAAGCCCAGTTGTTTATGGGCCTTAGTCCATTATGTTGTTTTATTAGGTTTTATTCTCTATATAAGTACTATAACACCCACATTACTTATTACTGAATTATTGATTTGAGTCTCCATTATAGGTTGCGATCCATCATCTTCACTCCCTGCGGTTGGGAAACCCTAGGGATAGTGGTTCTTATGTGGTTAAATCACCCTCGTTTTATCTTTTATTGTTTTCATTCCATTAATCTTTCTGTTCAATTCTTGTCCTGCATCAATTGGTAACGGAGCTTAGGTTTCTCCATCAATTTCATAATTTTTGGGAGATCTAGTGTTTGAAAAAGAAATTGCTGACCGATTACTATTCTTCACTACTGTTCACCAGAGTTACTGTTCATCAGATGAAAATTTTCAAAACCCTAGGGGTAGTGGTTCTTCTGCAGTTGAATCACCCTAGTTTTTATCTTTTATTGTTTTTACTCCGTAAGTCTTTCTTTCAATTATTGTCCTGCACCAATTGGTATCAAGAGCTTAGGTTTCTCCGTCAATTTCTTAATTGTTGGGAGATTTAAGGTCTGAAAAAAATATATTACTGGCCGACGTCGCAATTCATCGTACTGTTCATCGCATTGTTGATCTGTATTGTCGATCGGTACTGTTCATAGCACTGGTCGTTGAGTATTGTTCATCGGCGAGGTACTGTTCACAAAAATAAAAACAAAAAAAAAAATCTGGGAATTTTTCTCTTAGATTTTCTGTTATTGCGCCATCATGCTTTGTGTCATGTCTACGTACATAAATATGTAATTGAGAGAATAAGGGATGATATTTTTTTTCTCGAAGATGAATGTAATTTCTTGTATTAAGAAGTTTATGTTCGTCATGGTCAAAGCAAATTATTCGAATATGAGCTTATATTAGATGAGTAAGGTGAAGCACAATACGAACTTTGAGAGGTTGTGACAAAAGTACAAGGTCGAAATCAATAAAGGGCGAAGAGAAAAGACGTGAAGAAAGGCTTTATGATATTTTTATTCCTCAACTTCTTAGTAAGAATGACGCCAGGACTCCTGAATTTTGTACTTATGCTCGATCTGGTACGAAACTTAGTAAACTCGCTGTTAATCTTGATTGTGAACTTGAGTGTATTTCTCCTGCTCTTGGGAAAGCATTAAATTGCAGCTCGAATATGTTCCATATATTTTTGAGGTTCCATGGTTTGACTCTTTAGTTGCAATTAAAAATGCTTGTTGCGTACCAGTCACTTTTGGACGTCATACATTACTGTTTATTATTATGTTTTGCATATGGACGTTGCTCATATATTGCTTGGGACGTGTTGGATGTGTAGGTCGAGAACATCTTTAGTTTTGGCATTCCAGGAGAAACAATTAATGAGTCACCTACCAATATATTTGCAGACTGGCGAAACTCATACATCAGCTATAGTTGCAAAAAGAGGTCAAACTGAAAAAATTAAAAAGGTTGGAAAAGCGAAGAACGTTATTGAGAATCAAGTCGAGGAAACCAAGGTTGTTGAGATCGATATTGAGGATCGAGTCGACAAAATACAACCTGATTGCTTTCAGTTTTCGAGGAATATAAAGCAGTTGATGATTTTATTGAGGCTAATCATATCGAGTTTATAATTCCAAATAATTTGTTTGAGACTCCTTCACATGCAAATCAGTTTTCAAAGTGTTATGCACCTGCATTGATATTCTTGAAGAAGTGCAGAAAATTTCTTCTGGTTCTGCTACATTCTTATATGGTTCTCGCCTTCCGCGAAACTGGTGGTCGAGTTATCTCCAACAAGGGGAGAATGATGGGATTGAAACCCTATTTAATAGCCATCAGGAACAAGATATTGGAGATTTAAGCATCCCTACAAGTATGGTTAATCGATGATTTATATGGAGAATTCAAAAGGGCGAAGTGAAAATGACAATGAAGAAGATGGGGTCTAAAAAACAAAAGGACCAGATGGTACACCTATTGAAGCTTGGGGGTGTCTAGGGGAGGGATGATTAAATGGGTAACCATGCTTTTCAACAAGATATGGAGAAGCAACAAGATGACAATGGCATCGCGGAAAAGTACACTCGTCCCCTTGTATAAGAACAAATGTGGTGTTCAAGATTGTTCTAATTATTGCGGAATTAAAGTAACAAGTTGCAACATAAAATTAAGGGAACGCGATTGAATAAAGGCTCAAAAAATGTGTGAAGATTTTTTTCCTAAATCAATAAAAATCATATGCAGATTTTTTTCCTTTATTTCGATATTATTCCGTCATCTATCTCATAAGATAAATTGCTTCCATGGTCGATCTGCCAAGCATTAAGCCCTATTGGTTTCCCGAGATCTTCACACATTTTTTGAAATCTACATTATCGGAATTAAGATGGTTTGACCACGTGAGATGGAGACCCGTTGATGCCCCAGTGAGGAGGCTTAAAGCCTGGGGAACAAATAAGATTGTAAATGGGTAGAGTAAGACCCAAGAAAACATGGATAAAAGTGATTTAAGACGATCCAAGGTTCCTTAGAATTGGAAAAATATGGCGACGGAGAGAAAAATGTGGAGGAAAATATACAGGAGGAGATAGAGTTCGATACTTTTTTACTTTATTTTTATTTTTATTTTGTTTTTATTTCTATCATTTCTTATTTTTTTCTTCGGAGTCCATTTGATTTTTCTTTACACTTTATATTTTCATTTTTTTTTTTTGCTATTAATTGATTTTTTTGTGCTACTAATTGATTTTTGTGGTCGATGATTTCAAAGGATGTTAGTGACCCTAAATCATTTTGGAATTAAGGCTCGAATGTCGTTATTAATGAGGAGAATGATGGGGAACGCAATTCAATGTATTTATTTACTTAGTTTATATGTGGGGAATTTTAGGTAGTTATTAAATGTTTATCACGACCGAAGGGAGTTTTCCATTCCAAGTGGCCCAAGAAAATAATTATGTCCGTTTGTCCGTCCTCATCTTCTATTTTCCTTCTCAATTTTCTTTTCTCCACTCTTCTCATTCTATTCATCTTCTTTTTTCTTCTCAATCTTCTCCCCTCTCCTTCTTTCCCTTCTCTCCTTTGTACCTTCATCACCTACTCCTCAACAGTCGATCGACCGAAGTCCAAACAGTGTACTAGTTGTTTAGCTTATTTGTACTAAGTCCAATTGTTTGCGGGCCTTAGTCAATTATGTTGTTTTATTAGGTTTAGTCTCTACATAAGTAATATAACCTCCACGTATAGAGTTAGACTTGATTGATTATGAAATATTGATTTGAGTCTCCTTTATAGGTTGTGATCTACAACTTTACTCCCTTCTGGAGTTAGGGAGACCTTAGGGGTAATCGCTTTTCTGCGCTTGAATCACCCTAGTTTTATCTTTTATTGTTTTTGTTCCATAAAGACTTTCTTTTCAATTCTTGCCATGCATCACTCACACAATAACAATACATTATGCACAGGCACACACATTGCAACTTCAAGTTTTTTTAAGGAAACATACATTTAACTAAATTAAAAAAAAAGTTGCAATTAGTGGATAAGATATACATGTAAGACTATGCAACATATGGAGAACTTCATAACGCTAAACACTCACCTCTAGTCAAATTCAGTGTTTTAAGTATCGCGCTATAGCGCGATCCGTAGCACGCTATAGCGCGCTACAGACCTTTAGTGCGACGTAGCGCGGCCTAAATAGCGTTTTGCACAAATAGCGTGCGCTTTTGCTCATGTAGCGCGCTATTCAAAAGCGCACTATTTACGCTATAGCGTACGCTATTGCGCTATTTAGGCAAAAACTTGTGCTATTTGTGCAAAAAACTGTGAAGGCCTGATAACATAATTTTTTAAGGGTAAGTAGTCTTTTAATAATCCACTCAAACAAAATAGTTTATTTCACATTGATCGGTTTTAACAAAGAAAACATCCACATGCCAAAAAATGGAATGAAGCCCTAAGAGAAGGTTGGCGTATGCGTAGAAGGTTTGAGACTGAGATGTGCAATTTTTGTTGCGTCTCTGAACTCAAAGAGTTGCGCCTCTGTTGGTATTGCACATAATTTACTAGTATAAATATTTTTTTTTTCTTTATGGTTTGATGATTAATTATCTCGTTGATTTACCAATATAAGTATATTTTAATTTTTTAAAAATTGATGATTGACATGCTCGAATAGCTTACGCTATGCGCTACGCTATTTACGCTACTCTATGACGGAACAAAAACACTACACATGTAAAATGCGCTATTTAAAACTGGTCAATCTGAAACGAACTAATGCTTAAGCTCCGTATTCCTCTACTATCCATTAAGCTACCCAGAACTTGATTATATCCTAACATTAAATTTGACTCTTCTTTGTCATTCAATATTTTATTATTCTTCCACCCATACAAACCTACAATAAGAAAAGCACTCTCCAAAGTCCCTTTTCTGCACCCCAAAAACCTTCATAGACCATCCATGAAGGGTTCTTGAACCCGAACGAGGAATCATCCAGGCCAAACCAAGCTCAAATAGAACTTTAAACCATAACTGTCTAATAAATCAAAAAGGTTAAAAAAAAGCGCTCTTGAACCAATGAATCTTGCACAATATACACCCATCTGGATAAAGCAAGGACTATTGAAAGTAAAGCGCCAACCTATGAATCTTGCACAATATACACCCATCTGGATAAAGCAAGGACTATTTGAAAGTAAAGCGCCACAAGTGTGTGTGTATATATATATATATATATATATATATATATATATAACACAAATATAAATTCAAATAACACAAACATCAATTTAATATTAGAAAACCATAATATAAAATTCATCTTACCTAAAACACGTTTCAGATTTTAGGTTTTCTTTTTTCAGGTTTTATCCTACGTGAAACACGTTTCTTGTTGGAATAGAAAATGAAAATTTGCAAAAACATTACAAAAATCCAATCAAACACATTTGCACCAGACTTTTATGGAGCAACCTCCAAGTATGATCATTGTCACTCAGGGGAAGAGAATGTTCTGATGGTCTTGTAGACTTGAGAAGGCCATTAATGGTTTTAAACAACCCTCGGAGCTTAGCTTGACGGATTCAGCACTATCCTCGGAGCTATGACTTCAAGATGATCAGCTTGTGTTTGTACGACGTAACACAAGTGGGGTGTCTTTCATATTGTTTACGTTGATTGACATCATAATATCTAGAAGTGATATACGTAGGACTGACGAGACTAAGACTTATTGCAGCAATTTACTGTTACTAAGGAAATGAGACGTCGTAAGAATTTCTTGGGAGTTAAAGTTGCCAACAGCAAATCTAAAGTTCATTATGCTAATTGCTAAAGGGTATGCTATAAATTTACTCAAAGAAATTGGATGAAGCCGGCCAATACTCCTACATGTATCAATCTAAGTATTTAGATGATAGTGGAGAGTTCTTTGAGGATATATCAAAATATAGACGACTTGTCGGAATCTTCATCTAGTTAATAGTAACGAGACCTGACATCTAATTTGCAATGGAATTGTAATTTGTATGATCGATCTGCGATCAGGATTCTTAAGGGCATGTTTACTCTTGGATTCTCTTTTTTTTTATACAACAACATCTAAGCCTTAGTCCCAAAATGATTTGGAGTCGGCTAACATGAATCAAGCTTTGAAACCGTCAATGATCGTTACATAAATAACATAAAAGGAGAAAAAGAGGGAAAAAAAGTAGAGAAAAAAGCAAATAAAAAAAGAGAATGAATGTTAAAAAAAAAAAAAATCCTGAAAAATAAATTAAAAGATAACATGGAATAAAAAAAAGGGAAAAAAAAAGAATCAGATTCCATACATCATCCGTATTCTTTCCCGCCACAATTACCTCTCTATCGTCATACTTTCTCCAATTCTAAGAAACCACGTATCATTTTTCAATCATCTTTATCCAAGTTTTCTTGGGTCTTCCTCTACCTTTCACAACATTACTTGTTCCCCAACTTTCTAGCCTCCTCACTGGGGCATCAGCAGGTCTTCTTCTCACATGACCAAACCATCGTAATCGATTCTCCATCATCTTGTCTTCTATGGCCGCAACTCTTACCTTCTCTCTAATCACCTCATTTCTGAGCCGATCCTTTTTTGTATGACCACACATCCATCGTAGCATACGCATCTCCGCCACATTCATCTTTTGAACGTTGTGCCATATAACAGCGCAGGCCTAATTGCCGTGCGGTAAAATTTACCCTTTAATCTATGAGGCATGTCAGGATCACATAAAACCCCTGTGGCACTCTTCCACTTCAACCACCCGGCCTTTATTCTGTGAGCCACATCGCCATCTAGCTCTCCATCTTTTTGGATAATAGATCCAAGATACCGAAAGAAAGTAAATCCATGAACAACTTTCCCATCAAATGTGATCATCCCCGCATCTCTATCACTGTTTTCGCTAAACCTATACTCCATATATTCAGTCTTACTTCTGCTCAGCCTAAAGCCTCGAGCTTCCAAAGTATCCCTCCAAAGTTCCAATTTCTGTTGCACTCCAACCTTCGTTTCATCAATCAACACAATATCATCTGCAAACATCATACACCACGGAGCGTCATTTTGAATTTCTCTTGTCAATTCGTCCATGACTATGGCAAAGAGAAAAGGACTAAGAGCAGATCCTTGATGCACCCCAATCGTAATAGGGAATTCTTCTGTCCTCCCAACATTAGTACGTACACTTGTACTAGCTCCCTCATACATGTCCTTTATAATGTCAATATATTTCCGCGATACACCCTTCTTTGCTAAGGCCCACCAAAGTACTTCTCTTGGTACTTTATCATATGCCTTCTCTAAATCAATAAAAACCATATGTAGATCTTTCTTTTTATCTCGATAATGTTCCATCAACTGCCGGATAAGATAAATTGCTTCCATGGTCGATCTTCCAGGCATAAACCCAAACTGATTTTCTGTTATCTTCACACATTTCCTGATCCTTTGTTCAATCACTCGTTCCCACAACTTCATGGTATGACTCATTAGTTTAATTCCGCGATAATTAGAACAATCTGAAACATCACCTTTGTTCTTATACAAAGGGACGAGAATACTTGAATACTTTTCCTCCATGCTGATGGCATCTTATTGCTTCTCCAAATCTTATTGAAAAGCATAGTCACCCATTCGATCCCTCTCTCCCCCAAACACCTCCAAACTTCAATAGGTATACCATCTGGTCCTTCTGCTTTCTTTGACCCCATCTTCTTCAATGCAATTGTCACTTCACCCTTTTGAATTCTCCTTTTAAACTCTCGATTAACCATACTTGAGGGGATGTTTAAATTCCCAATATCTTGTTCTTGATGGCCATTGAATAGGGTATCAAAGTATGACCTCCATCTCTCTTTTATCTCTTTATCTTGAACCAAAACTTTTTGGTCAGTATCTTTTACACATTTAACTTTTCCAATATCTAGCATCTTCTTCTCTCTCATTCGAGCAAGTTTATAGATATCTTTTTCCCCTTCTTTTGTATCTAATCTTGCATATAATTCTTGATTGACCTTTGATCGGGCATTTCGCACTGTAGATATCTTTTTCCCCTCTTAAATTCTTTTTTTTTTTATAAGAAACAGAAATTTCATTGATGCGTATATAATGATATATACAAGAGCAGTCGAGCGGGAAGAGATTTCCCACTCGTATCACATCAGAGTCCTACAAATTTATACAAGGACAATACTTGGATCCCTAGGAATATCTGATATGAAGAACCCCTTAAAGCGCCTCTGTTCGAATAGCCAAGATGCCGTCCACACTTTGACTTTCTCCCACACCCCATCGCATGCTAACTCCTTGTCTTCAAAGACCCTCTTATTCCGTTCCATCCATATAGACCATACGACTACGTGAGTTATTATCCTCCATAGGATCTTTGCCCGCTTTCCCCAGCGGGAGCCATAACATTCTTGGAAAAGTTCTTTAACAGTCGATACAAAATCCAAGTTGACCTCATGACTTCCATTACTCTGCTCCATAAGCCATACGCGAAAGAGCAATGCAAAAATGTATGGTCCAGATTTTCAGTCTCTTTTGCAAAGTGAGCACCAGTTTGGAGATAAAGTCATATTCGGGAAGCGTTTTTGTACAGGTGAGTTTTACCTTGGACCAGGATCCATGAAAAAAAAGTGCACCTTCGACGAGACTGGAGCCTTCCAAATGAAGTGAAACTGGAAGCCTGGATGAGGGAAGAAAGATGCAAAGAGGCAATGGCACGAGAAGCTCCCGTGAGGTTCTAATTTCCAGACTACAGTCCTCCTCAGCCAAATTTAGCCTGACCCTATCCAGGCGATGGAGCAAATTGCTAATCTCCACTAACTCACCATCCTTAAGATTTCGCCCAAAGTGGAGATTCCGTGAAACATTGTCTCCATTAAGTGTGTAAAATGGACAACTGGCTTCATGTGTATTCTGGAGTTGCGATATAGCGTGGGGAAGAGAAGCATGAAGGGGCAATCCCGTGTCGACGCATCCCCCAAGAACCTCGCCTTGTCTCCCTTCCAACTTTGATTTCGAACGAGTTTTCAAAATGATGAAATACCTTGGATATGAATTTCCCCGGAGCTCGGAAGATGGTTCTCACAGCCAACCCTGCGTCCCACCCATTCACTTGTTCATCGTACTTGCTTCTGATAACTTGGTGCCAGAAAGACCCTCTTTCTCTCGAGTACCTCCACCACCATTTGCCTAACAGGGCCTTGTTTTTCCTCACCAGAATTCCAATACCCAATCCTCCATTCTCTTTCGGTTATGTCACAACGTCCCATGACAACAAATGGGACTTTCTGTACTCGCCGAACCTCTCCCAAAGAAAATCTCTCATCTTCTTTTCAATGATGTTAACAATTCCAGTAGGCATCCGGGACAGGGGATAAGAAGTATGTCGGGTATCGCATCGAGTACGGACTGTATCAAAGTTAATAGGCTGCCTTTAGATAAGAAACTTTTCTTCCAACCAGCCAATTTTTCGCAAATCTTTGCAACAACGGGTTCCCAGAAGGAAGCCTTCAACGGGCTGCCACCTACTGGGACTCTTAGGTATTGATGGGCCAATCCTCATTTATGCAGCCAATGGTCTCTGCCCGAGATTCTACTGCAGTTTGTTCCAGTTTAAGGCCGATCAACGCGCTGTTCTCAACGTCCACTTTTAACCCTGACATTCCGCTGAATAGATTGAGAATGCTCATGGTGGCTTCCAGATTCTCCTCATTTGCTTCCAAGAATAAGATTGTGTCGTCGGCAAATTGGAGTGAGTAAGCTACCTTTTCCTTACCCACTTCCAGCCCCTTGATGAGGGCGACTTCCCTCGCTTGTTGAGGTAATTTGCTCATACCATCAGCAACCAAATACACAACCAACAAGTTCTCACACATCATATATCTATTTTATATCACATAATCTCTCTTTGATCTTTTTATATTTATAAAATACAACTACTTCTCTCTCTCCTCTTTTTATAATTAAAAAAATACAACTACCTTTTTCTTTCATCTTTTTATACTGTAAAAAATACAACTACTTTCCTCTCGCCTCTTTTTATTTTTAAATAATACAATTAAATACTATATAGTAATATAACATTATCCACTTTTCAGATAGGATTTGACATCTAGAGTAAAAGTAAGGATTTTGAATCCTCACAACATTTCCAATACCCATAATTATGAATACCAGGATAATCCAAGCGATTTATAGAGTAACCTCTAAGGGGATGTTTGAATTGGTATTCGTAGGGAGTCCGAACTCTGATATTCAAAACCTTGGGTATTGATAATACTGTGAATAGTAAGAATCCTTGTTGTTATAGGATTGAGGATCCTTTACTTTTTACTGCAGGTAACAAATCATGTCTAAAAAATTGATAATATTGTATTTAGTTCTATTTAGTTGAATATAAATATAGATAAAGTAGAGTAATGATTGTAGAATGAAAAATATAAGATAGGTATTAGATATAGAAAAGAGAGAAGTAGAGATGGAAGAGAGAAACGTGAACAATAAATATAGGATAATATTAGGTATACATGATGAGAGAAAAATGTGAATAAAAAATAATTAGAGGATAGTTTTTTTTTTGGTTTAAGATAGGTGTCAGATTTGGTTGATCGAGTATTAGAAAATGAGTCTTAGTACAAATGGGCATTGATATTCTGGATCCAAATACCGGTATTATGAGCTCAAAGCAAACATAACCTTAGTACATCAAGAATCTTCCGGGAGAGGGTTGTCATTTAAGATAAATGGGCATCTACAGATTGAAGCCTATTCTGATGCTGACTATGTTGGATCAAAGACCCGCAAGGAGTCCGCTTCCGGGTAGTGCACTTATGTAGGGGAAATCTAGTAAGGTGGCGGAATAAAAAAGAAACTACATTGCTAGATCAACTGTTGAGGCTGACTATAGAGCCATGGCACGCGGGAGATGTTATGGTTGAAGAATATCCTTGAGAAACTTGGGTTCACATTACAATACGATGAACCACTTTAACATTGCAATTAACCCGTTCTTTCATGAGATGACTAAGCATATTGAGGTTGACTGTCACTTTATTTGCGAGTGTGTAATGAGCCAGGAAATTGCCACTCTATTCACATCACTTACCAAATTATTAATGTCTTCACTTAAGCATTAGAAGGAAAATGATTCTCAAAAGTGCTGAAAATTTAATTGTATATATTTATTACTTGTGCAAAGCTCTCCTTATTTAGATAGATTAGAATCTTCTTATTGTACACACACACACACACACACACATATATATATATATATATATATATATATATGTATATGTATATATATATATATATAGTACATACCACAACCTATTAATCCAAAACATTGCAAGTGAAAATACGCCTAGAGTATCATCTTAGCAAGAATTAAATTTGCACTCACTCATGATTATGAAGAATAAGGTGGATTTAAACCTGAATGACTGCTTAAACCAGAAGAGCAACTGCAACAGGAATGCGTGATCAAGTTCATCTTTTGTTGGATCGCGATTGCCCTCCTGAATATAAGTAAATAAATATGAGAAAAGCCAAGTATGAAGATAGTGATGCAAAATTAAAAGGAAAAATACTTAAAACTGGGAGCCAATCAAATAGATACTGTTACGACGGGATTCACGGAACAAAAAATAAAAATTAAATTCGACAAGAAAATGTCTTGCCTGAATGCCAGAGCTCTAAAATAATAATCTTCAATGTGTAATCAAACCCTAACATAGTTGTCAATAGCGCTCATAGCGAGCGCTATCGCGAATAGCGACGCGATGCGTCGGGTCCTCGCTATTGCGCAATGGGCTACAGACTTTCCAGTAGCGCGCGCTATCTGCGCTATTATCGCGATAGCGCAACTCGACGTAGCGCCTTATAGCGGCGCTATTTCATGTATCTGTCCAGATTTTTTTTTTCCTTTATTATTTTATCTTTTTGACGTTTTTGCCAAAACGTGTTTCTATTTTCTTATACGTTTTTTGGTCAAACAAACCCTAGTACCGTTCTCCTTCTCCTGTATCGCCCGGTCCATTTCTTTCTCCCTTTTCACCTTCGCTGCGGAGACTTCAAATCTCATCTGATTCGCCACCTCCCCGCGCACCAAATTTTCGGCAGCTCACCTTCACGGCGCGCGACCATTCACGTCGGCGGCGGTCCAGTCTAGTTCTTCCTTACGGCAGTTTCATCATCTTCAGAGTTCCGGCGGTTCTTCCATCTTTTGGTACGTTCTTGTCGCAATTTCTTTTTTTTCTTCACATTTCAGTTTCTTCACATTTTCTTTTGCTATTAGAAGTTTAGAACAGTAACTTAGTTTTTTTCAGTTCAGTTCCTAACTTAGTTTTTTTTTTTTTTTAATTTTCAGATTTTGAAAGATGGAAAATTCACAAGATGAAAGAAAAAGAAATATTGGATGGAACTATGGGAGGATGATAAATCCCAACAAGATAACTGATGGAATAATTTGCAATTTTTGCAAATCAGTTACAAAGGGTGGTATAACAAGGCATAAACATCTTTCTGGAGGGTATAAAAATGTTAAATCTTGTACAAAAGCTCCAGAATGTGTGAAGCAAGAAATTAAGATCACTTTCAAGAAAAGTTGACTCAAAAAACACTTGTAGAATCCATACCTCATTTTGATGAGGCTTTTGACAATGAAGAGGAGCTTCAGTTTGATATTGATGCAAGTGAGAATCTATCTCATGGAAAGCGGACAACGTCTGTCACTTCTGCCACTGCCTCGTCAAAGTTGCAACCCAAAAAACCACGACAATTAGGTCCCATAAATGCGTTCTTTAAGTTAGAAGGCAAGACTCAAGGTAGTAAAACAGAGAGGTATACTGAAGTTCAGAAAAAATTGAGGGTTGATGCAGTACAAAAATTGAGGGCTGATGCAGTACAAAAATTTAGACACGTTTGTTCAGAAAGTCGGGGTTACGAATGTTATTCAAGTGGTTACCGATAGTGCATAAAATAATGTTTATTCCGGGAAGAAATTGATGGATAAATACCCAAACTTGTATTGGACCCCACGTGCAGCACATAGTATAGATTTGATGCTAGAAGACATATTTGGAATGCCAGATTTAAAGAGAACACTGGAGCGGACAGTCAATGTTAATGGATATATTTACAATCGCACTTTATTGTTGAACATGATGAGAGAATTTACAGGCCAAAAACACCTCATCAGGCCTGCGAGACTCGTTTTGCCACTGCTTTTTTGACTATGAGAAGCTTTCAGCAGCAAAAGTCTAATTTGAGAATGATGTTTACTTCAGAAGCGTGGAGTAAAAGCAGGTTTGCGAAGGAACGAGGTGGTAAGCAAGCACATTGAGTTATAATGATGCCTTCGTTTTGGAATTCTATTATTTATGCTATGAAAATTGGTGGCCCACTATTGTAGGTACTTCGATTGGTGGACAGGGAGAAAAGGCCTGCCATGGGCTATATATACGAGGCAATGGATAGGGTTAAGGAGAAAATAGCCAAAGCCTTTGATAATAATGAAGAGAGGTACAAAGATGTGTTCGGGATTATTGACCACAGATGGGAGTCCCAGCTTCATCGAGAATTGCATGCAGCCGGTCATTTCTTGAATCCTCATTTATTTTATTCACATCCTGAGATAGAACATGACGAGGAGGTTGTTACGGGATTGTACAAAACAATTGCAAGGTTGACTGATGATTCTAAGAAGGGGAAATACATCAGGAGTTGTCCAAATACAAGCAAGCTGAAGGGCTTTTTGGGATGGAAGTGACGATCAAAATGAGGAATGTTGTATCACCAGGTATAATGTAATTTTTTTTTGGCGCTTTAAAGTAAAAATATTAAAATATGGAATAAATTCAACGTGAAGATATTAAAATAACAGTGTGATTCTTTTTATTTAACTAGCTGCGTGGTGGAATTCATATGGGTCTTCGGCACCAAAATTGCAAAGACTTGCCGGGAAGATACTCAGTCTCACTTGTAGCTCTTCCGGATGTGAAAGCAACTGGAGTGTATTTGAACATGTAAATATTTTTAATTTTATAATTTACTTTTTCTATTACTACAAAGTATAAAGTTCTAAAAATTTGTTTTCTTGATAAACATATCTAAACTTTTGCAACTTCATTCCAAGAAAAGAAATAGGTTGGAGCAAAAACGGCTAAATATTTGGTGTTATTAAGTACAACAGAGCTCGGAGGCATCGATACGACATGCGAGACACCATCGATCCCATCATACTCACTGACTTCGTTCATGATGGGGAAGATTTGACTTGGCAGGATATTGCAGATGCTGCTCGGGTTGAAGAACCTGCATATACATTAAGAAAATCCACGGGAGTGTCGAAGGCAGCCCCTACATCTATGAAGGCTGGGAGTTTGAAGGCGGCGACGTCTGAGTCTAAATCTAAAGGGAAAAGACCAGTTTCAACATTTACTACACACTCTCTAATAGATGAAGACGAGGAGTTCAACTTTGATGAAGAAAGTGAAGAAGAGAATGATGTTGAGGGTTATGCAATTCCAAATGATGAAGATAATCTTGATCTTGATGAAGAAGATGAAGAAGATGAATAGAATTTTATATTATGTTTTTCTAATATTATTATTGATGTTTTGTGTGTTTTGAAGTTATATTGTTGTTACTTTTTAAATTATGCATGAACTCGTAAACTGGATTTAGTATATGTAATATATTATGCATTTTTATACTTGTGGCGCTTTTTTTCAAATAGCCCTCGCTATTCGCATCGCTATGCACTATAGCCATAGGGGACCTCGTCGCTATTTGGCGCTATGCGCGATTAACAACTATGAACCCTAATACACTTATATATTATTCCATAAACTAGGAAAGCAATAATAGACCTATAAGGACTCCTTATATAATTATCCTCTACAAGCAATTAAACAATAATAATAATACTAATAATCAATAAATTGCAGAACCGCTGCCCTAAATTCAACCAAAGTCCGCCTGACCACCGAACATAGATTTGAAGTGGGACCCATTCTTCTTCACCTCCTTTTTCCCCTTCGTCTGACTCCCTAACAAATACACAATCCTCAAAACTGTATAGTTGACATAACTATTTTGGGTGATTTTTCGAAAACTATCGTCATATGTCAACATCAATAATAACTAACCATGATAGATCCAGATGTACATCCAGCCTAAAATGAGTCGTGAAAAAATGAATGAGAAAATGAAAAGACAAAGGATCCATCAGGACCATTTGAAGATTTAAACATCTATGAAATTTTCAAAAGCCCCCAGTCATGTAAACTAAGCTCCATGCGGTAAACCCTATGCAAAATTGTCTGTTTGTCTAGATTAATAGATTAATAAGACTGAAAAATGAGATAGAAACTGCAGAAGAAAATCTTTGCTTCCTCGCATTTCTGATCTCGAGCACTAACTCACAATAATTCTCTTTTATTCTAAGTTTATCAAATGTTAATAGCTGACTAGTTTGATCTATAAGCAACAACTGAAACTTTCACAAGAGCTCCTGCCTTACATAGACTGTAACAAAAATTTGTGTCCCGCGTTAAGGTTAAATAGAAGTATATCAAAGTAAATACTACTGTTGAAATCATTATACCTTGTACATTATCAAAAAATATGAATATGAATATATGATTATAGTCCCTCACCTACTTTGGATATTACATTAATATGATGAAGATAGATGTGGAACACATCCTTCAAAACTATAACAGCTTTACAGATCACACGAAAACAAAAGTGAGTTTTTCATGAATGGTCTTTTCAAAGACAGTAGATGTGTCACTTACTCTAAAAGAACTCTTATAGCTTTTTCTTTATGCAAACACCCAAAATACCCTTAAACAAGAGATGAAGTTTTGACTACTGTCCAGTCGCCCAAACTGAGTACTGACTAGTCGTCCAAACGACTCAGCGCAGTACTTTGGACTACAAGGTCCAAGTCGTTCGAACTATTGGATTTATCATGGTTGTCAAGTCGTCGACTAGTCCAAATTTATCATGGTTGTCAAGTCGTCGACTAGTCCAAATGGTTGACCAGTCGGAAACCACTGAATGACTGGGTCACTCGATTACAAAGATGAATAGCCGCTCACTGGTCGACTAGTCAGCGATTAGACGCCAATCGATTAGTCGGCGACTTGTCAACGCCTTGACAACCATGACCAGAACTCATAATATTATGTGTTGAACCTTGTGTTGAACTTAATGTTATCTTTCGGAACATATTTGCTAAGTTATTTCAAGTTGTTTTATTACATGTTACAATCTATGTCATCACATGTATAAATATATATCTATTATTTTTATTTTTTACTTATGTTGACTAGTCGACTCGTCGCGCAATCGGACCTCTGTCGACTCGACTCGACTTACCGACTTGACAACCATGAGACCTATGAGATAATTTAACTTAGTCTTCCGCTAACCATGGTTTTGTTATTTGTTTTCATTTAATCCTTTCAACTAAGGGCTTTTTATGTAGACGTGAAGTCTAGTTCCCCTACTAACAGTTTCTTCACCTAACCAAAACTCTTTTTGGATATATTTTGTGTATTATTGTCTAATAAGAAATCTACTTTTGCATGATTATACATACTATAAGGGCTTGTTTGCTATGTGTGATTAAGGTGTATAATATATCTAATACACCTTTATATCTTGTTTGGTATAAGTATAGGGCCCTTGATAAAATTTGGGCCCGTATAAATAATATTGATTTCTAGTATTACGCATCCCACGTAAGAGGTGGTATTAGGTGATATTAAAAAACACTGCAACTAATAAATTTAATAAACTATATTTTGCAGAGAATTTAATACATTGTACCAAATATGATATTAATTTCTTATATTGTATAAAAAATCCCAGTCAATCTTATCAAGCTTTATCCCATACAACTTAGCAAACAAGCCCTAAATGTAATGACGCTCAAATTGCTAGGGAGGAGACACATTCTCTAACTAACATGTCCTCACATGGAGGCGGTATTCTCCTATGAAGCTAGCATGTGAAACTTCTTTACATAAACAAAAAGCAGTGAAAATTTGAACTCAACACCTATTGTTTAACTGAATTTAGGTACCATATTCGATGAAATCATCATCTGAAGCTTAAGAAGTTAGGGAGGAAAACATCAAATGCATAATACTAGATCATTAACTGAATCTATGCTTAACAGAAAATCATACTATGCTCCAGTTTAACTGGAAAATCATACTATGCTCCAGTTTACCATACTTCTTACTAAGAGTTTGAATTATTCTTACATACCCTAGCCAATGCAACCATTGCCTTTTCCTCAAGCTTGTCCGCCGGTACCGTCTTTCGTGCTGCCTCTTGTCGATGGGGATCTTCATACTGTGCCAACACCATGACATACCAATAGCAAATATTTATTTGATTTCCATGGACAAATATAAACATATAAGATTTCTTGTCAAATTTAATTCATTCCAAAAGAGTGTGCAATCTATATGTACTTTTAGATCATGTCTTACTCAACTAAAACCATGGTACCTGAAATAATCGGGTAAGAAAACTACACATTTTGTCTTTCTATGACCTGGTTCGTGCTCTTCCTATTATAAAATGAAGGGCCAAGTTCGAAATACAAAGCATAATTACCATTAAAACTTGATCAACATAAGGCCGAATCCTCTGCTCAAATTGCTCTTTATTTTCACTTTTCAC
Source organism: Orobanche coerulescens (assembly GCA_033398695.1). NCBI lineage: Eukaryota > Viridiplantae > Streptophyta > Magnoliopsida > Lamiales > Orobanchaceae > Orobanche > Orobanche coerulescens. The sequence continues at coordinate 43,927,922 of CM065811.1, forward strand.
AAACTGTTGCACCATTAATGCTTCTTCTTCTGCCTAACAAAAGCGGCAGAATTCTTAGCATTTTTTCAAAGATACAAAAAGAAAATTGGTCAATTCATCTACACTCTGAAGTCGGGATCCATATATATATAGGAAATAGATCATATGAAAACTAATTACCTTGTGAAATCTAGAAACTTTTATAGGCCATTGATATTAGTGATCTAACCGTTGTAGATGAGTAGAATTATATGCATTTATGTATTTTTTTATTGCATTATTTGTTGCATATACTAACGACCAGCTTAATGCAACAAATAATAACAAATATGCAATGAAATTACTTGATAATGCAATTGGTTTCTAGATTTCACCATTAAGGGTGTTTCCACCATAGTCAATCCATATATATATATATATATATATATATATATATATATATATATAGCACACTCAAGTCCTCCAAGAATTTGGAAGGGAAATAGTGCAAGTAATATACAGACAATCTCTTTCCGAAGTTTCATTTGAATACTTTCATGCTTTCATTCTTATACAACATGTATAACTCGATACTGAACTTACAGTAAACATTATCTCCAGAATAAAAAAAAATAACAGGACCTTCGGGAACATAAAATATAAAAATTAAAACAATCCACCAAAGAGAGAAAGAGAGGGGGATTATATAAGCACCCACGAATTCTATGGTCTACCCATTAAAGGTCCGAGTAGAATAAGAAAATATTGGAACAGAATAAAGAATCCGGACTCGGTTTTGGCTCCAAATTTTCAAACCTAAAATACCTGCTAATATCAAATAAAGATGTTAATGTTATTCATTATGCTTTCTTCAAACTCCTATCCTACAGAAATTCATATTCCTGACCCCGTTAAGACTATCTTCACCTACATTTTTAGAAGTCAGAAATTTATCTGAAGTATGAGATAATTTGGCTGGTAAATAAACTCAAATTAAGAGCAGAAGATAGAGCAACTTAAGGATAATATACAAACCTGAAGCATTCGAGCCAATTCTTCATCGGAGGTCATGAAATCAGCTACAGTTTTTTCCATTTCTTCTGCTTTTTCATCCTCATCAATTGACACCAAACGTAACTTACTAGAAATTGATTCAAGATCAGAATCATCTGATACTGTGTGGTTATCATCATCTCTCAATATCTAAATTTACAGGTCATGTGTCACCAATAAATTCAACAAATGTAGCTACTCAGTCTTGCATATGCACATGAGACGTTTAAGTACTGTGCTTACTCAAAAACTAATTATTCTATCCAAAGGTAGCGACTAGCGAATTATGTGGTGCCCAATTTCAGAGGAACTCCATATGACACGAGCTGGGAGACGCTAACTGGGAATGCAAGAAACGCATTTGCTTGTATCCTAATGTCTTAGGAAAATCTAAGACTAATGTGTGATTTTAAAAAAAAAAAATGTAATGGACCTGTAAAATCTATTTTTCCAGGTTCTGGACCGCATACAGCTCATACAAAATCGTTCGTTGATTGAGATGAATCACATAACATTACCTCCGGAAGCAAGTTACAAGCACAAAACACATACAAAATCTGTTTACATTAGCAGAAAGGGCAACATGAACACAGCATGCGTGCAAATAGCGAGTGAGTGGAAAGGTGACAAAACAGAAGAGACCTTTTGTTGATCGGGAGGGATGGATGTCAGAGAGAAGAGCTGGAATTTGAGCACCTGAAACGCGATCAAACAAACAAATGGTAATCATTTGAGAATATGATTTCGGAGATGAGATACAGAAAAAGGAAGAGAAGTGACGAGAACTTCGAAGCCGTCATTGGTGTCATAGTCAACATCGAAGGCGGAGCTGCCGTGTTGAACGACGAATCTGCGAGCAACCATTCTCTCAATTATTTTCTTGATCTCTGTACCTTGTCCCACCAGGTAACGGAAAGTGTCAGGGTGAAGAGATTAGGCAACAATCATGCTAACACATCAAAATTTCCAACAAAAAAGTTGACTGAAATTCGATCTCAATTACGCAAGAAATGGATCCAACCATCTTATACTTCTATTCATCTACAAGTTGATACACAGTATATCTCTTCGGCGGAGACAAAGGTAAACTGATGAACCAAAAATGGATTTTATGCAATTCAACCCCTCTAAAACAGGGTTATACGAAAATAAAATTAAAAAAAAAAAGAATTATTATTATTATTATTATTAGAAAAGTACACTTTGTGTACCTAAACTTTACTCAAGACACCAATTGAAATACTGAATTTTAATATTTATCACTTGCAATACTGAACATTCACTCTACTTAAACTCCGTGTACTGTCGTCTATCTGTTACTAACTCCGTTAAAAATACAGGGGTAAAATTATCTTTTCAAAAAGAAAAAAGAAAAAAAATTCCTTGCTCAGCATATTGGCCGTACTGCTGGTCGTAGTTGCCCCCTGAAATCTCTCTCTCTCTCTAAATCAAAGAAATCGGGTAACAGAAAACACACACAAAATTCTAGATCGTCACACACACACACGCTCAGCTACAAGGCGACCGGCGATAGACCAAGTTAGAAAGCGGCGGCGGCGGCGAAGTAGCAGCGACGTCTGGAGGGGTTTACGTCACTTATTTGGATTTGGCTTGGGGTGATGAGTTCTGCCCATATCATATTGATAAACCCCACTGTATCTCCAGAGCCCCAAACCTTCTCTCTCTCTTTCTCTCTCTCTCTATATATATATATATATATATATATATATATCTCTATTCTCTCTCTCTCTCTCCAGGCTTGGTCACATCTGAACAATGGAAGACAAGTCCTCAATGCTAAGTTCCTCTCCGACCTCCACCGATTACTCCGCCAAAACCACACAAGAACTCGCCGTCGAAGGGCAAAAGCACCTGGAGGAAACAATTGGATCCGCCTTCTTGATCCTCTCCGCCATGAACGACGAGCTCTGCAACCCCGCCTTATGGTCCACCACCGCAACTCCTCCTGACGATCCTGCTAATATGAGTAATGGACACCATCCGAACAGCGATGTATTGTCGGAATCCTCTTCTGCGTCCTCTGTATCCCAGTCACATCATCAACATCATAATACTAGCTCGGACATCGGCGGTGGGGCCCTCGACGAAGCTAGACTGCAATTTAAGTCCTCCGTCGCGTTGCTGAGGTCTGTCCTCGTCGCAATCTCGGATGTGCATAAGGTAGGTTTTTGCTCTTCATTTCCATTCAGATTTTTTGGCTTCCCTGTTAGTTGTAGGTTGTCCTTTTGTGCTTGTACTCTCTGATTTTGTATATACAAATTTCACTCTGGGTTTCTCTGGTGATATTCGAATGACTGGGTGGCGTGGGACTCCTAGCAGCTATACCTGATGTTTGTTGATGTTGAGTAAGAAGATGGAGATTTTGTGTAAATTGTGTGAAGTTCCTTTTTTTTTGAAAAGACAGTTTTACCCCTGTATTTTTAACGGAGTTAGTAACAGATATACGGCAGTACACGGAGTTTAAGTAAAGTGAATGTTCAGTATTGCAAATGATAGATATTAAAATTCAGTATTTCAAGTGGTGTCTTGAGTAAAGTTCAGGTACACAAAGTGCACTTTACTCTTATTATTATTATCATCATCACCATCATCAATTACACCATCTATAACGCACAAGAGGGTAAATTATGGCTTATTTAAGTGAACCTCACTACGGAAATCTGGTTTTTATTAATTTCAACAATATCCTAAATAACAATAACTTCATATCTTCATTTCACAATATGAATTCGGAGATGAGACACGGAAAAAGAAAGAGATAAGCGATGAGAATTGCTAAAGACGTCATCTTTGTCACAAACAACGGCGAAGGCAGAGTTGCCGTGTTGAACGACCAATTTGCAAGCCACCATTTTCTCAGATTACTTCCTTATTATCTTTACCTTTGTTCCACCACTAACAGAAACTATCCGCTCGGGAGATCCAGACAAAGACAAGATCAATTGAGGCGTGTAACCCAGGCCCGGACCTGGGCATAGTCCCAAGAGGCCTGTGCCTAGGGCCCAAAATTGTTGCCCATTTTTTTTAATTTTTTACTCCCTCATTTTCTACCCACTTTGTCTCTGAACTACCTCAAGTAATTGGTACTCACATTCAACTTTTTACTTCCTCATCTCTCTACCCACTTTATCTCTCATGAATTAGCACTCTAAGTAATCGGTATCATCACTCAACATTTCACTTCAACATCTCTCTACTCACTTTCTCTCTCTATAATTAACACCTCAAGTAATCGGTACCAACATTCAAATTTTTACACCCTCATCTCTCTACATACTTTCTCACTCTAAAATTACCACCCCAGATAATCGGTATCAACATTCAACTTTTACTCCCTCATCTCTACCCGCTTTCCACTCATGAATTACCACCCAAATAATCAGTACAAACATTCAATTTTTTACACCCTCGTCTCTTTACCCACTTTCTCACTCTATAATTACCACCCAAATAATTAGTACCAACAAACTTTTTACTCTCCATCTCTCTACCCATTTTCTCTCACATGGATTACCATCCCAAGTAATCGGTACTAAAATTCAACTTTTTACTCTCACATACCCACTTTCTCTTATGAATTACCACTCCAAGTAATCGGTACCGAAATTCAACTTTTTACTTCTCATTCTCTCTACCCATTTTCTCAGTAATTGGTCAATATTCAACTTTTTACTCTCTCATTTCTCTACCCACTTTCTCACTCTAGAATTACTATCTTAAAGTAATCTGTACCAACATTTAATTTTTTTTACTCCTCATCTCTCTATCCACTTTCTTTCTCTAAAATTACACCCAAATATTCGGTACCACTATTCAACTTTTTAACTCTCTGCCCATTTTCTCTCTCTAAAATTATCACTCAAGTAATCGGTATCAACATCCAACTTTTTATTTCCCCTCTCTACCTAACTTGTCTCTCTAAAATCATCGCCCCAAGTAATTGGTACCAATATTTAACATTTTACTCCTCTATATCTTTATTCACTTTTTCGCTTTAGAGTTACTATCCAAGTAATTAATCCACTAGTAGAATAAACATCAAAGACTTCGGTACATCTCACTTCGGTAATGTATATTAGCAAAGTAAAAACAAACAACTTCGCTTTTCAATTTACTGAAGTAAACAACACACATAGACTTCAGTAAATGGTACCAAACAAAAAAGCAGGAGCTAGTTAGAAATTTTAAGTTACAGAGACTTCGCTAATTTTATAATTACTGAAGTAAAAAGTGTGAAATTTTATTTTTTACAATTTTTTTTACAATAGTGAAGTGTATACTTTAAGCCTCAATTTTTTTCCTTTGGCTCCAAAAAACACTCGGCCTTCCCACCATTTCCTCCCCAAAATTTTTCCCCGCTCCATTTCTTGTAATATCTTTTTCACGCTCCATTTTTTTTCACTGAGCCTCTTTCCCTTTCGTCGAATCGAATCATGTGTGTATATATATATATATATATATATATAAGTAGCTGGCTAGCAACATATATGTTGATTCTTTTCTTGAAGATTCATTAATGTTCCAAAGGTATAATTCTTCTATTTTTAAATGTAGCGCTATGAAAACTAGCAATGCATCCAGGGGATATAATAAGGCTCCGGGTTATAAGCAAATCACTGTAAGTATATGGAGATATCATTTTGTGAACAGTATATATATATATATATATAAATTTGACATGGAGTGACTGATTCATGGCTTTTAAATTTTATAGGGCAATCTGAAACAAGAACTATCCTCCCTTCACTGCGGATTTTGTGTCCTCCGCTACATCAAAGAGATCGTTGAAAGCGAAGATCCACAGCTTGAGAAGATGGTAATTTTCATTCTGTCATCCTTTTATACTCCCTCCGTCCACCAAGTTAGTGCACACTTGAGAGTGGCACGAGTTTTAATAAAAAAGTATGATGTGTATTTAGTTAGTTGAGAAAGGGTCCCACTTATTATTTTGATATGTTACTTAATGTGGATATGATGATTCCTTAATTATTCTCTAATAAACATTTAAACTAATTCTTTTTTAATTATTGAATAGTCATAAAAATAAACGATAATAAAAATTGATCAATATTTAACTAAGAACGAACAGATCAATATTTAGATGAAAGAATAACAAAAATAAAATTAATTTCATTTGTTTATAGCTGTGAAATTGTGGACCGAAAACAGTAGTTGTACACACAAATCAAGAAAAATGGTGATAGCTTGCCATAAAAAAATTGTTCAAAAATAGAAAGAATGAAGTGTGCACTAACTTGGTGGACGCCCTTAAATGGAAAACTGTGCACTAACTTGGTGGATGGAGGGAGAATTATATAGTATGTTTTGGCACTGAAAATTTGTGATGTTGATGCATATTTTATGAATGTACTTAATCTTTTTTTTGTTTTAATGTGATTTGATCAGTATCCTGGTTCAATTAAAGACCAATACTACACTCAGGAGCAGTATGATGAAGTCAGGAATGAGTGGAGCGAGTTCGTCTACACGTTTGTTGATGGTGTTTAGACTGGCTTCATTGTCAGAAAGTTCTTTGTCTAGTTTCAAATCAGTACTATATATGTATGGTCTTGGTTGCAACACTACTGGTACTGTGTGATGATGGTGCATGTCTCGTTGGTATAGTTAGATCGTAACATGTCATTTTATCGAGTAAATATGGTCAATGTTTTGTTGATATGCGATCCATTATCTAGACCTATGTGTCTCGTAGACATTGTGGAAGTTTATTTGATGTTGGCATATTATAGTTATGCCCAATGCAAACTTGTGAATTACGCGAATCTGGATATTTGGTATTTTTGTACGACAATCCGTCATTTATATATGAAAGTGTGTGGTTTATTACTATTATCAATGCTTATGATCTTGTGTTATTGAATTGCGATCTTGTGATTTGAGATTGTTGGATTTTTAATGAGGTTGATTGATGTATTTGAGGTTGTGTTGTTGGGATCTTGTGAATTGAGGTTTGTTTATTGGATGGATCATGTTTTTGTACAATAGGGATTCTATATTTATAAATTGATAAGAAATATGCAATGTGGTTATTTACTTCGGAGAAAAAACGAAGTCAGAGATATATAATTAGCGACACAAAACAGAATAAGTGAAGTAAAAAGGAGTGTAATGTTTCGGCTAAACAAATAAAAATGAAGTAAATGGGGTATCTTTAATTTCGTTGCCTATTAACAAGCGAAGTCTATAATATTATTTCACTTCATCTGTATATATTTTACTGAAGCGAATAAGAAATATACACTTCAGTGATTGTAAGATAAGTAGAGCCGAAAGACATTTTTGACTTCGCAAACCCCCATATTCGGGTTCTAAAAATCGAGATAGACTTCGGTTATTAGGATATTAGACTTCGCATAAAAAGCAAAGTCTAAAGTATACCTTTTACTACACGAATATAGACTGTTGTGTCGAGAATTACACTCTCCGACCGACGATCGCCTCGGAGATCGGGCGACCTAGCCATTGCCGAGCAACCGAGGCAGAACTGTCGACCAGCGACCAGGCGGCCTAGCCTTAGCCTCGCAGACAAGATGAATCGGCCAACCGAAGGTCCCAAGACAAGTCCCGGCGCCGAGCAATCGACATCAAATCCGATCGTCTCTCGGTACTTGGCGACCGACTCCTGGCGACCGATTAGCGGACGATCATCTCTCGGCACTTGCCGACCGACCCTTGGTGACCGACCGATGCCGACCCTCAGTGACCAGCTAGAGACGACCGCATCATGCCGATAATCATCCAGTCGGCAAAGACCGAGCCTCAGGACTGAACCCACGTGCAAGAGCTGAGACAAGATCCGCAATTCACGGATCATTGACCACGGCCTGTCAGCATCCGTCCACCAGCCGACAGGCCCGCCGAAAGTTGTCAGTAGGACCGCATGTGACAGTGACTCCGGACGCGTGCTGGCTCTTCATTGGACCGCCACCGGTTGTCAGGCCGTAGCCTGACTTTGGGCGGATCGCAAGATCTACCTTGGACTTTAGGCCGACAGCCCGTGTGATCGCCCCATTATAATATTGGCCGGCAGACGATCACCCTATTATTATAATAGCCGGAAGGCGATCGCCCGCCAGAAGACAAGGCACCGCTGCCCCTATATATACAAGGCACCCTCCACTCGGATTCCTCTGGGATTTTGGCTCACTAAACACTCTCTGCATTCCCACGAGATTTCACACAGCATTTGGCTATCTCCAACTCTTGGCAATGGCTATCATTCGGTACTTACTTCTCTCGGCCTCTCTCATCAAGCAGACGATCGGCGGGGACGAAGAACATCGAGATTCGCTCAAGAGCCGGACAATGAGTCTTTTTACACTCATTGTATTTAGATTTCTCACATTAATACTTGTATCCACGAATATTTGTATTAATAACATCTCGCAAGAGCATTCAAGCCTGGGCCTAACAAACCCGGCAAATCTTGTGTTTATTCATATTCTCTCGGAAGTGCTCCCGTAAATTGTTGTTTGTTGTCCGTCTTCCAGCAGTATTAATCTTCGGATAAATATTTTGGGCAACAACAATTGGCGCTAGAAGGAGGGCCATCTAACCCTCAAATTTTTACTCCTACCGTCTCGAAGAACACTCACTGTTCTCGGGGCATATACTTGAAGTGACACTCACTGCGCTTCAAAGAAATCTTTCAAAAATCATGTCTTCCGCCTCCGCGTCGAAGAAAGCCACTGGCCAGCCCGCCAGACGCCTCGTTCCGTCTCAGTCCGAGCCACAGCCGATGGTGGAAGGTAGCAGCCGCGGTCCGAGACGCTCGATCCCGCCCTTGGGCGGCGGCCCAAGCCTCTCGCTCGATGAGTTCCGAACCAAGGAACAGATCGAAGAGGCCCTGGCCGTCCTTCAGGAGCAACGGAGTGCTCTCGACGCGCCTCCCGCTATCACCCCCTCGGCCGTCCGCCGGAAGTCCAAGCGGAAGCTCAAGGCATTACTGGCCGAGCGATCGCCAGGAGGCTCTCGTCCGCAAGAAGAGGCGCTCACCAGCCGGGGCACCTCTATCTTCGATCGCCTGGGCAGTGACCCGACTTGGCGACCGGGGCAGTCCGGCCCCAGCTACGAGACGACGAAGTTTGAGTCCGTCACCAGGTGTTTGGCCTACCCGACTCCCAGAAGGCAGCCCAACCGTCTGGCTCCCCCTCGCCAAATAGCCGAGGTCGGCAACAGCGGAGTCCGGAGATCGGTACACTATCGCCTAGGCTCCCGCTCCCAAAGCCGATCAGCAAGCGACCGAGCCACAGCGATGGCTGCGATGCAACGTCAGCTCGACGACATGAAGGCGCTCCTGGAATCCAGGGCAGGCGCCAAGAAGACGATCGCCGAGCCAAGCGAGCCGCTCGCGATCGACATCGAGCTCGCCCCGTGCAACACAAGATCGCTCCTCCGCAAACACCTTTGTACGAGGGGCGATCGGACCCCCAAACACACCTGAGCAAGTTCAACATCTATATGACCGGGTGTGGGGCATCATACGTGACCAGGTGCCGAATGTTTCCTATGACGCTGGACGACTTCGCCTACCGGTGGTACACCTCATTGCCACCTCGGTCCATTGGCTCCTTTAACCAGCTGGCGCACGTCTTCACGGAGTACTTCGCCACCAAGGTCGCTCGGCCGGAAGGTCTACATCGCATGATGCGAATCAAGCAGGGAGAAGAAGAGTCCGACTCGGACTACATCGACCGAGTGGACGAGATCATCCTCAACGGCGAGCCCGTAAGCGATGAGACCGCTCTCTACGCGGTCCTATGAGGATTCCATGGTCTTTCGCCGATGTTCAGGCATCTCACGAAGAACCAACCTGCGACCTACGCAGCCTTCCGAGCTAGAGCCGCAGACTTCCTGGCCAGGCAAAGGTTTCTCCTTAGCCTCTGAACAGCGCGATCGGCGCCCGGACGACGATCTCCCGCCCGATCGCCGTTATCAACCTGAAAATAACGCGATCGTCCGCCGAGCGATGATCTCCAGTCTTCCAGCCCGATCGCCATCATCACGCTACATCATCAGCAACCCGGAGGACACGATCGCCATCTACAGTCCAGCATCTAACATGACGGACTAAGGCACGAGATCGCCTCCACCACACATCATAAAGCCATGGTCCTGGTAGTCGATGGAACTGGCTGCTTCGGCCATGCAAGGTCCCTTTCGGCCGAGATCGCCCTCCCTTCGTTTAAATATGAGGCCGGCGTAGTCTGAGGGCTCTCCAAAATTAATCAGTGGACACGATCGCGCGCCCTGAAAGGATCATCATCTAACATGGTGAACCCGGACAATGCGACACGTGCCACAACCCCCGTCTCAACGTACACCATCGAGGTTCGCCATCTCCATGGCAGGCCGAGGTGGAAGCAGAGCTAAACAAGCCGTGGGCGTGGAGTTGATTCATCCGACGCTGCCCCGCGCAAGGACTCCTCTAGACCGAGACCGCACGCCCTTCGTTTAAATGCGAGGCGAGGCGCAGCCTAACAGAGGACCCTCATAATAAAGTGAGTCTCGAGACACTCAATGTCTTCGCGCACCAAGACACGGTCATGGGGTCGGTCCATCGAACTCCGCGACTGTGCACGGTTCCTCCGCGACGAAACAACCAAGTTTCTACGAGGGATTGGCCAATGTTGTTTTTTGCAGGTACAAGACCGAAAGATAGCTAGCCAATCGACCATGATAGCCCAAGTCCGAATCCAAAGTCAGCTCAACAAGATCGCCCGTCCTCATCTTACACGATCGCTAAAGAAGAACCACCTCGCCCCATGTCTTCAACATAGAGCAAGTCGGGGCAATTGTTGTGTCGAGAATTACACTCTCCGACCGGCGATCGCCTCGAGATCGGCGACCTAGCCATTGCCGAAAGCAATGAGGCGTAATCGCCGACCAGCCGACTGTGCGGCCTAGCCTTAGCCCCAGACAAGATGAATCGGCCAACCGAAGGTCCCAGGACAAGTCCCGGCGCCGAGCGATCGACATCAAATCCGATCGTCTCTCGGTACTTGGCGACCGACTCCTGGCAACCGACTAGCAGACGATCATCTCTCGACACTTGCCGACCGACCCTTGGTGACCGACCGATGCCGACCCTCAGTGACCAGCTAGAGACGACCGCATCATGCCGATAGTCATCCAGTCGGCAAAGACCGAGCCTCAGGACTGAACCCACGTGCAAGAGCCGAGACAAGATCCGCAATTCACGGATCATTGACCACGCTCGTCAAGATCCGTCCACCACCCGACAGTGCCCGCCAAAGTTGTCGGAGGACCGCATGTGACAGTTGACTCGACGCGTGGCCGGCTCCTCATTGACCGCCACCGGGCCGCCACCGTAGCTCGACTTTGGGCATCGCCAAAGATCTACCTTGGACTTTAGGCCGACAGCCCGTGTGATCGCCCCATTATAATATTGGCCTGCAGACGATCGCCCCATTATTATAATAGCCGGAAGGCGATCGCCCGCCAGAAGACAAGGCACTGCTGCCCCTATATATACAAGGCACCCTGCACTCGGATTCCTCTGGGATTTTGACTCACTAAACACTCTCTGCATTCCCACGAGATTTCACACAGCATTTGGCTATCTCCAACTCTTGGCAACGGCTATCATTCGGTACTTACTTCTCTCGGTCTCTCTCATCAAGCAGACGATCGGCGGGGATGAAGAACACCGAGCTTCGCTCAAGAGCCGGATTAACAGAGTCTTTACACTCATTGTATTTAGATTTCTCACATTAATACTTGTATCCACGAATATTTGTATTAATAACATCTCACGAGAGCATTCAAGCCCGGGCCTAACAAACCCGGCAAATCTTGTGTTTATTCATATTCTCTCGGAAGTGCTCCCGTAAATTGTTGTTTGTTGTCCGTCTTCCAGCAGTATTAATCTCCGGATAAATATTTTGGGTAACAACATAGACTTCAGTAATTATAATGTTTTTACTTCAGATATTATCCGAAGTCTTTGACGTTTATTCTTATAGTGATCTTTACCACAACCCCGGCAATAATGTTTAAAAAATTAGTTATTAATATAATATCATTACCTATGTCGATAATATCACTACTTGCCTCGATAGTAATACTATTGATCGTGATAGTCATAGTGAGATGTACAAGCCATAATCACAATAAATCCAATGCTGGTGAGGAAAATGATAACAACCGTGGAAATGATTGAGGAGAGTAGCATCTGGAGATTGAAAAATTGACACACGAAACGACTGACCCGACTTCCTGAGTGCACGAAGGACAGGAACGCATGTTGGCATTTCCTACTCGGTTCTCTTTTATGCCATGGTCTTTCTTGCCCATCCCCCTCACTCTCCTTTTTTTAATAAATAAGCCTTGCTTCCCTAACGCTTAGTTTCCGAGTTTAACTTAACGGGATAAAAGAAGAAAAATGGATGGAAATAAGAAGAAAGAAAAAATATTTGGTGTTCGTGAGTTTTTTAATGAAAAGAAACAGAAAGAAATGGAAGGAAAACTTTCCCTCCTAACTTTCCTTCCGATTTGGAAGGATTTGGAGAGAAAAGAACAAAATGGTTAATTTTTCTTTCACTTCCTTCCAACTCGAGAACACAAAATATAATTTTCTTTCATTTTCCTTTCTCTTCTTTTCTCTCATAACTTTCTTTCTCTTTCTTTTCTTTCCTTTACTAGAATTCAGGAACTAAGCGTAAGGGAGCTCTATGTGATAAGGAAGAAAAGAATCTCCATTTTATAACAAATCTATCTTTGTTTCTTCTACCACTTCTTCTAGAAACTGATATTTGCTACTCCCATTTGCCACTTCTTTATGTCTCTCTCTTGTTTAAAAAATCTCCCTAAACGGCAGCAAATCATTCTCTTTGTAATTACTAGATTGATCTCTTTACTTCTTTTACATGCTTAATAGTATTTTGATGATTAAAGTTGTTACACAAAACAAAACAACAAAGAGACGAAGCAAAGCATCGAAGGAAACAAAGTGCAAAAAGCTGGATTTATGCAAGCTTAACGTACGTAACATAAACAGTATAACGTACGTAATGTAAGCAACTTAGCGTACGTAAGAGATGATGGTTAGCGTGCGTAAAGATGTGTTTCAGAGTTCAAACGAGAAGAACGTTGGACGTGTCAAAGTCAAAAAGGCGGCAACAGATATATGACGTCAACAATGACATATACTTAACGTACGTAATGGATTGTAGCTAACGTACGTAAGAAAATAAACGAATGTTACTGGACTGAAAGTGGACTAAGCTAACGTACGTAATGTAACACCCCTATATCCGACCGGGAATATTACAGCGCCGTGGGCCCCGAGAAGGAACCCACAAGGCTGAAGGAAATTTTCGCAAACATTTACAAATGCCCAAGAGGCTAACGACGGTACAGTCTATTAAAAACATTTGAAGATTTAATAAAATCCGTTTATCAAACCGTCGTAAAATCTCATTTGAAATCACAAGGCCCGAAATGCCAAAGCTCAACTGTTTAAGAACATACGTTAAGCTATCGCTTACACATACCGACATAATAGATTTAGAAAACGATTGCCAAAGTAACCTAAGTTACCAGATACCAAAAGGCCATTTAAAAATACTCACGCAACGGATAAAGATAAACAATTAAAATACTCTAACAGCGGAATACAACAACTGATCAGAAACTCAATACACAAATACATGTCCTAGACAGTATCCTTCGGGAAGCTCATCTCTTCACGACCGCTACAAGCTTGATAATCTAAGAACCTAAAAAGAAAGCCCACGATGGGGTCAGCCATAATATCCAACAATGATAACCATCACATCACGTCAATAATTACATATCAATGGAAATACCAAGTAAGAATACGACCAATTTAATCTTACCATCGTAACTTTACGAAAATCCACGATTCGTATCCTTAACAACACAATAAGATAATACCAAAATATCTGTACGGTATCTCAACAATACCCAAGGTTCTCAAAACATTATCATAACTCGCGATACGGAAATTATACCAACTCTGGTCGATTCAATACATCGGATAACGTCGACAATTCCAATACGATAATCGATTGTCCATCAAAGACAAGTACCAAGGAAATACGGAACATACATCAAGATACGAAATACCTTGACAATCACGTTAGTCTAATCCGAGATCAGATCAACACAACATACGGACATGGTCCTAACACAAGACCTACAAATGCATACTCATATGACAACGTCAATATGATCACAACAATAACGACAATGTATACTTATGGCAAACCCATAATATACATATGCACAACAACAATACATGGCAATCCGATGATCCAGCGTTCACTGCCAAGATCCCAAGATGATCCCGTCAGATCAACACGAGGTGGAAAACCCGTCCAATGATCCAGCGCACACTAGCATAGATCCCAAGATGATCCCGTCAGATCAACACGAGGTGGACATACGACAACAATGCACAAATGCATATTAACAACAATACACAAATGCATGACTTCAACAATACACGAATGTATCACAACATGATCGACACAAAATGACAAAAATGATATATTACTTGCCCCGAGTCCTTCGAGAACAATCTCAATGTCTAAACCATCATGAACCATTATCCTCAATACTCGACGGTCCAAAGTATCACGGATTGCAGATAATTCATATCTTCGTCTTTATCACAATATATCCTCGATATACAAGTATACAATAACAAAAGTAAATCATATACATTATGAATTAAATTCCCAAAACTCGAATACGATTTATAATCCCAAATCTCCTATGATTACGATTATAAATATTGCTATACGAATTATACACGAATGAAACGAAAACCATTCATTAAATACTATAAACTGAGCAAGTAATAACTTACCTCGATACCGATACAACGACGAGGAAGCTGTTACCAAATCTATTATCATCATCTACAAGTTCCTTGGTCCCGACCAAAGCAATGCACGAACATCCTCGAACTCGACCGCAACATATGGTTATAAACACCGATCAATAATCTCAACCTAGTAATTCGATAAACAACAAGTTCGACAACAATCAACAATCGATAAAACCAATTCACAAACCCAACGGCTCCACAATATCTCGATTAACCACAAGTCTGATCAAACCAACTTAAACGATCGCGAATTCATAACCGAAACAGAATATACTACCATGTCTGTCTACTTAGCGCATGTTAATCACTTAACGTAGCATGCGCTAAGTTGCTCCCGTTAGCGTGCGCTAGACAATAAGCTTAGCGTGCGCTAATGCTGTACAGTTTGCATGTTTTTCAGGTACCGATCAATATATGACAATTATCAAGAATACTAAGTGATCCAAACCCTTGTTTATAGTTATCAAAACAATGAAATCCGATATCCTTTAACATATAAATAATCATCCAACTTATAATCCAAGTTCTATATCCATATATCATCTTCCTTAATATCAATACATGAAACATCAAGAACGTAACAACACTTCCTTAATCTTCCATTACAGAGAGTAATCATCGACAATAACATCAACATTCGAAACTAAGGAGAAGGATTCACCAACTTATCTCAAGAAAACGAATTACACAATTCAAACCACACGAATCATATTAATATCATCATACTCCGGTAATCCATCTCATAATCATGCTTGTCAACTTGTTTATGTAATAATCATCAACTCAAGAACATCAACATTCAATCCCAAACGAAATCCAAAGATGAAGAGTGATTACCTTTATGAAGGAATGGATTGATTTCCAAGGTTGAATCCATTTCCAAGAATCACCAATGATTTCAAGAACAAAGCTTTAATCCATGATTTCCATCTTTAATCTTGTTAAAGAGGATCATCCCTCAGTATTTAGGAACTCCAAAAGTCCTCCCAAGGTTCTCTCTATCGGTTGCAAGAAGAAAATGGACGAAATGCTTCATAATACCCGTCTGCCCCCCCTTATATAGAATGCATTACTAGCGTGCGCTAACATCTCATGTTTAGCGTGCGCTACGGCTTTAGCGTACGCTAACTGACTTTGTTAGCGTGCGCTATCGCAGTCCATGGGCTACTATCTAGCTTCGTATATGTGCTTACGTACGTAATGCCCATGCATTAGCGTACTTAATTTACACTCTCTAGCGTACGCATGTCCTTGCGTTTAGCGTGCGCTAATATCAGTTGACTCGTTTGTCTGTATGCTCCGAAGACTGGTCCACACGCCGAAAGTGGTGATGAGGATAATATTCCTTTTTGTCCAATATACCATTAGCGTGCGCTAATCTTTAGGGTTTAGCGTGCGCTAGTACTACATTACAAACATCCTTTGACTTATCAGAACGTGCGCCGAAAGTGGCCTGATCCACACGCAGATTCCTTCCGATCTGACTGCATTAGCGTGCGCTATGATTTTACCTTTAGCGTGCGCTAACCCTGCATGGTAGCGTGCGCTAAGCTTAACTATTAGCGTCCGCTAATAAGACTATACTTAGCCACTTTCAGCTATTCTTGTCCAACGTCTCGACATATCGGATACGTATACATGACGCACTATATCCTCTAATACAATTGTCGACCAAGTACGACAATTATACCGATACTGACATCTCAGTCCTTCATTTATTTTATCTATACTGCATGCATTACACGCTGTACAATATAAGTCGATAAAATAATATTAAACAACGGTAGTAGAAATTAGGATATTACATACTACACGACTTAAAATAAGTTTCATTGCCGAAACTTGCAATCCGTCATAGAAAACAAACAAACCGTTCAACCAAAATATTCTGAAACCATCACAACAACGATCAATCATCATCATCATTAACGAATAACAAAAATAATACATTTACAAATGCGCAAAGTCGACGATCTCCTGAGATCCTAGCAATCACAATTCCATGAGTCTCAAGAAAATATATCATCTTCAGATGAAATAATCTATCCGTTTCAAATCCTGTCTGCCTGATTATACAATCAAGTCCAAATCCTGATACAAATCAATAATACACGATACATCTGTGAAACAACTGCCCAAAACAACAACATAAATTCAAACATTGACACAAAATCTGAATGCTCATATGATCACCAACAATATTCAACCAATAAATTAATCGAGAATATCATCGACATGATAAACTCCGATACGAACAATCCAAAGGTCAAAACATAATCGAGAATATCATCAACATGATAAACTCCAATATAACCAACGAACGATCAACGATAATCGAGAATACCTTCACACGAGAAGCCCCAACACGGTCAACACAGAACCACAGAAACAAATATACGAAAGAATAGCATTCTCAAAATGACACACCAACCACATACAGTGGATCTCAATAAACATACCCGACTGGTGAACATATCCCTCGGCATACGAACAACCAATCACAAATCGACGAACATACCCAATCATACATGGAGTCGGAACGACCAATCAATATCAAAAACCACCAGCATGGGGGCTCCATCCCCAAATCTACACTTACAAAGAAACCATTCAAAAACATTATGGTAGCGCATACGTCCCGATTTCACAAAACCCGATGTTCGAAAATTTCATCCTGTGCATGAATTCTACATCCTTCTTATCCGATCAATCAACCGATCATCCCTGGATAACCAACTACCATACTGAAGTTCGAATCTTTATTCATCGTTCCATACTGACGTTTTATCCAGTTCGTGAGTCACACTCAGAACTTCACCATGATATGCATTATGCACTAAATGCGTATGTATATCAGTCACATTTTCAAACCAGTTTGAAATCATGTATCTCGTCAAGAAGATAAATTTTCGAAAGTTCCTTCAAAAATTTCAAAACTCAAAACATAAATTTTCGTAAGACCACGAAAGAAATTTTCGAAAAGTTAAATCGGCTCGCTAATGCCAAGTATTCGATAATAATTCTTTTCGAATACGCATGATTAAATAAAATGAAATTATGCAAATGATTGACCACATTCATACTCCTGTATACCAATTCGGCTCGTCACTAATATCCAATGATATTTCATTGGAAAACCACACGATAGAGTTCCAAAATCTTAATATATAAACTCCGACTAAAAACTCCTTTTCCACATATGATTCGCAACGTCAACCATTAATCCATCTTGGAGCACCTCTAATATGCTATGACAAAACATTGAATGACCAACAACTCAATCACAGCGAAAGACTTCCCGAGAAGTTTCATTTGAACAAGTAAATCAAAACCGCGACAGGCAGAAACGAAATAGGTTAAATGATTGATAAAGTATTTTACAAGTCTCGAGAGTTTTAAGAAAACAGAAAAGCCTTTTTAAATATTAGGGTCTCAGCCCGAATCCCGTTTCGCATTACAAGAAGTTTATAAAGTAGAAAACCCTTCTAGATCTCAAGTCATGAGTTATCAAACTATTTTAAAATTGATAGGGTTTCGGCCCAAAAATCATTTTCCGTAAAACATCCGTAAAACATTCATTTTGAAAAGTATCATTTTCAAATGCTTCAAACACTTCATATATCTCAAAATGAACTAACATGACTACATGTTCTCCTGAACAATCCACGATATTTCTCCCAATTGCACAACTCCGTTCCCAAGCTTAACCGACATATTGATTTCCAGAATCATAGTTTCTCAAATTATCAATCATGTCCCAATTCTGTCACCTTATACTGTAACGCATAATATCTACTGAATCTCAAAGCATATCAACTTAGTACGGCAATAAATCCCAATACGATTCAAAAATCTAAATACTTACAGATCGTGAAGCTAACGATTCCCCGTGATACTGGCACATGTCTCGACTCAAGAAAATACTCGAGACAGATATTTTCAAAACGCACATTTTGCAAACTCAGTGCAACTCGAGAACACAACACAACTCTATCTGAAGAAACACATTAACACCATTTGGAAAAGTTTACAACAACCCCAGTACTAAACTGGTAAATCACATAACATACAAGCCCGAGTGAACAACAAAAACTCGGAGCTCACACACTTGTCAACCGACAACTCGAATGACATGACAAAAGTACGACCCAACTCGACCCGACTGCCTAAGTTTTCACAACCTAAGCTCTGATACCATATTCTGTAACACCCCCAGATCCGACCTGGAATATTACAGCGCCGTGGGCCCAGACATGGAACCCACAAGGCTGAAGGAAATTTTTGCAAACATTTACAAATGCCCAAGAGGCTAACGACGGTACCGTCTTTTAAAAATTTGAAGATTTAATAAAATTCGTTTATCAAACCGTCGTAAAATCTCATTTGAAATCACAAGGCCCGAAATGCCAAAGCTCAATTGTTTAAGAACATACGTTAAGCTATCGCTTACACGTACCGACAGAATAGATTTAGAAAACGATTGCCAAAGTAACCTAAGTTACCAGATACCAAAAGGCCATTTAAAAATACTTACGCACCGGATAAAGATAAACAATTAAAATACTCTAACAGCGGAATACAACAACTGATCAGAAACTCAATACACAAATACATGTCCTAGCCAGTATCCTCCGCGAAGCTCATCTCTTCACGACCGCTACAAGCTTGATAATCCAAGAACCTAAAAAGAAAGCCCACGACGGGGTCAGCCATAATATCCAACAATGATAACCATCACATCACGTCAATAATTACATATCAATGGAAATACCAAGTAAGTATACGACCAATGTAATCTTACCGTCGTAACTTTACGAAAATCCACGATTCGTATCCTTAACAACACAATAAGATAATACCGAAATATCTGTACGGTATCTCAACAATACCCAAGGTTCTCAAAACATTATCATAACTCGCGATACGGAAATTATACCAACTCTGGCCGATTCAATCCATCGGATAACGTCGACAATTCTAATACGATAATCGATTGTCCATCAAAGACAAGTACCAAGGAAATACGGAACATACCTCAAGATACGAAATACCATGACAATCACGTCAGTCTAATCCGAGATCAGATCAACACAACATACGAACATGGTCCTAACACAAGACCGACAAATGCATACTCATATGACAACGTCAATATGATCACAACAATAACGACAATGTATATTTATGGCAAACCCATAATATACATATGCACAACAACAATACATGGCAATCCGATGATCCAGCGTTCACTGCCTAGATCCCAAGATGATCCCGTCAGATCAACACGAGGTGGAAAACCCGTCCAATGATCCAGCGCACGCTAGCATAGATCCCAAGATGATCCCGTCAGATCAACACGAGGTGGACATACGACAACAATGCACAAATGCATATTAACAACAATACACAAATGCATGACTTCAACAATACACGAATGTATCACAACATGATCGACACAAAATGACAAAAATGATATATTACTTGCCCCGAGTCCTTCGAGAACGATCTCAATGTCTAAACCATCATGAACCATTATCCTCAATACTCGACGGTCCAAAGTATCACGGATTGCAGATAATTCATATTTTCGTCTTTATCACAATATATCCTCGATATACAAGTATACAATAACAAAAGTAAATCATATACATTATGAATTAGATTCCCAAAACTCGAATACGATTTATAATCCCAAATCTCCTACGATTGAGATTATAAATATTGCTATACGAATTATACACGAATGAAATGGAAACCATTCATTAAATACTATAAACTGAGCAAGTAATAACTTACCTCGATACCGATACAACGACGAGGAAGTTGTTACCAAATCTATTGTCGTCATCTACAAGTTCCTTGGTCCCGACCAAAGCAATGCACGAACATCCTCGAACTCGACCGCAACATATGGTTATAAACACCGATCAATAATCTCAACCTAGTAATTCGATAAACAACAAGTTCGACAACAATCAACAATCGATAAAACCAATTCACAAACCCAACGGCTCCACAATATCTCGATTAACCACAAGTCTGATCAAACCAACTTAAACGATCACGAATTCATAACCGAAACAGAATATACTACCCTGTCTGTATACTTAGCGCATGTTAATCACTTAACGTAGCGTGCGCTAAGTTGCTCCCGTTAGCGTGCGCTAGACAATAAGCTTAGCGTGCGCTAATGCTGTACAGTTTGCATGTTTTTCAGGTACCGATCAACATATGACAATTATCAAGAACACTAAGTGATCCAAAACCATGTTTATAGTTATCAAAACAATGAAATCCGATATCCTTTAACATATAAATAATCATCCAACTTATAATCCAAGTTCTAGATCCATATATCATCTTCCTTAATATCAATACATGAAACATCAAGAACATAACAACACTTCCTTAATCTTCCATTACAGAGAGTAATCATCGACAATTGTTGGGAATAGTGCCCTAGGACATTCGATGTGCCTAGATTTGTAATTGTCACATTTAAATAAAGTTATTTGATATCATTTATTTCTCGTTGATTATTATAATGTGTGCATGTTTTAATATTATAATAATCGAATAATAGTTATTCACGAATAATAAGATTATTCAAATGTCCCTGGTAAAATCGCGTTGAGTAGAGACTCAAGTGATTAATATACTAGTATAAGTTTGATTGATAATCATCGGATGATTATGCGTATGGTACGGATCAATCTTATGGGTATTGGTTGGAGAACTAATACTGGACCGACCCGCATTGAGATCACTGCATGGAAATGTCATAAGTGAATCTCAATACAGTATGTCAATAAATCCTTGAACCTGAGATTATCATAGAGTCCAACATGATAACTACTATGCCTTGACGTAATCCAACGTCATCTGAAACATGGTGATCATAAAGGTTAGCGATCGGGATTAGTGGGAGTCATGTAGAGGGCAATGAATAATCAAGATGGGGATTTGTCCCTCTCTTAAGTGAGAGAGATATTCTGGGTTCTCGATAAGTAGGATGAAGGAAATGCATGGCCATGCTCAAATGAAGAGTCATTTGATTCAATCGCCTACTTAAGATCGAGAAAGCATTTGAACATAGATAAGTATGACAGACTCCATGACTTAGTTCAAATATGATATCGCGTGACAAAGGGATTTGACACGTTAAAAGGTTTAATGGACTATTAACTTATATTATTTGGGTAATCATAATGTCTTGCTAGAGGCCGCTTATGATTTATTATTTAATAAGGTATTAAATAATTGCCAACATAATATAAGCCTTTGGTCACACATACGACAATTATAGACAAGTAGGAATAAATATCAATCGGGAATAATAAATATAATATTGATATTATATTTATAAGGAGATTAAATAATAAGTAATATATATAATATTGGATATTATATATATTGTATTATTTAATAAGTTGAGGGGCAACTAAGCAAATACTAGATTATTGAATCTAGGGTTTACTTAGTATATATATATAAGGTCTTGGACAAGGAGTTGTAATGAGAAAATAAGACCTAAAATCGGCCCTTCAAGAAGAAGAAAATCGCCATCTACATTATACCGTAGGAGAACTGAGTCGGTCGTTCCTTCCTTAGTTGATCTTGATCAATAGTACAATCCTTCTAGTAAGGAATTTGTGTTGTACTATTTATCAATATTATTCGTATGATCTAGCAATCCGGCTTGTGGAATTGTTCGTGTGTGGATCACCAAAAGAGGAAGGAGATATTCATCTACTTCTAGTCGGATCTAGAATTGTTCAATCGGATTAAGGTAATTCGATTAACTCTTTTTAAACAATTAAATTACCGCATGAGATCCTAAATTGGGTTTTCACATTTATTGTTCCGCCGCTTTTACTCCGATTATTTTGTATTCGATACATCAACACCCAACGGTGGTATCGGAGCCAACTTGCATGTAATTTAATTGTTTGTGTAGAACATATTTATGTGTAAATTATGTTCTCGATTATGTTTATAAAATATAGATTTTATAAAATAATTTTTCTCGGTTTAATTTGATTAAATCGGATCGTCAAAAATAAATTTTCGGATCAAGTTTGAATTTCTCGCTCCAGAATCGCTCGAACAGATCTGCCGAGACGGGTCAGTCGTCCGGTCGGCCTGGCCGACCCGCTGGCTAATTTTATTAGCAAAAAAAAAAAAAAATGTTTTTGCAATTGAAGGGTTTTGAACCCCGGTTAATGCACCACCTTTCCGCCTACTTACCATGTGCGCCGCGAGTTTGTTTTGGAAATAATACACGGAAGGTTTTATTAAAGGCAAATAAATCGATTTTCAAAATATGGCAAATACTTCCGCAAAACCGGATTCGATCCCGAGTCTTTCGCTCATATCGGACCACTTACCATCTCTACCGACAGTTTTGGTAGCTTTTCGTAGTTCTTTTTCTTATAAGCCTTATTTTAATATAAAAGTAAATTTGGAAATAATAGTTGCAAAATGTTGCAACCGCAACCGCCGGTTTCAACCCGGCAAACCTGCGCGTATATCGCTCAGCCATCTCGGCGAGTCCAGCTTTTGTTCATGTGATGACACAAATTTTAATTATTGTCCGATTGTCGATAAATTGATTATTTAGTATATTACATGCTTTATTAATTATTTGATAATTATTTATGGTATGTGTGTGGTGTATGGCATGACCATAAATTGACCAATGTGATTGGATAATTTAATTTCTTATGGGTTGGTTTTACGGCTGCGTGTCGTTTAATTATAATTGGTTTTACGGCTGCGAGTCGTCTATTTAAATTGTTTATTATTTTACGGCTGCGTGTCGTTTGTACTTCTTGTAATTTAATTTATTAGTGTAGTATTAAATTTCATTAATGTAATGAAGACAAGAAGGACGAGATAGATGGACTCGAGGAGCAAATTGATCGCGTATGACGTTCCAAGGAGTTGGAAGATCAATGAAGACCATATTTAACCCTTTAGATGACCTTTGTGATTTTCATGTTGGCTCATGAAAATCACGTTAGATTATGGTCATGCTATACACGGTCCTATGCTTTATTGTCATGTGATGCGATGTATGTTTAAATTTATGCATGTATGTGATGCTATGTATGTTTAGATGTATGTTAGCAAACATAGACATTAACATAGGATAAAAATCCTCGTTAAAATTTTAATGCCGTTCATTTGAAAAACACCTATCAAGACTTCGATCATCATGAGTGGGTCATGCCAAAGTTGGGCACTCGGATTATCTTAGTAAGGTAGGATAGGTAATGGTGATACCTATACGTTTAATGAATTTGGAAATCAAAATAGTTTTGAACCTTAAGGCATAAGATGGGATTATAACATGCTTGGGCATACGATGCCAAATCCCATGACATAATCTAAGAGTTACATATGATGTAATCGATAAAGAGTTATCCACCTAAAGTAGTTCAATTCTAGGCGTCATGCCAAAGCTGAGTTTAGGATTGTGCGAAATGGGATCTTAGCCCACTAAAATTACAAATGTTGAGGGTACTTTGTTTTAGTGGGAGTATTTTTCGAGAAATAAAATAATGTGACTAAATATTTTGCATATTGAATTTTGTAGAATGGCATCAAACAACACATCCACCATTTCATCGCGATCCGTCCTTGAGAAGGACAAGCTGAAAGAAAATGGCGGCAACTATCTGGATTGATCCGAGCACGAGAATAGTTCTCAAGCAAGAAAGAAAGTCGTATGTTCTTGAGGAAGAAATTCCCGATGAGCCACCGACAATGCAAATAAAGCAACAAAAGACAAATGGAAGAAACATTGTGATGATTCCATTGATGTCGGTTGTCTTATGTTGGCCACCATTTGTCCGTAACTTGTAAGAACTGAGGAAATGGAAGCTTATGAGCTAAATGCTCACCTCAAGGAAACTTTCTCGAAGCATGCTAGGCAAGAGAGGTATGAGACCTTTCAAGCCTTGTATGCTTGCAAGATGGTTGAGGGACATCTGTCGTGCTCACGTGCTCAAGATGAAAGGATATATTGATCATCTTGAAAGGCTTGGTTTTCCACTTTCTAAGGAGCACTCCACGGATGTGATCCTAAACTCATTGCCCGAAAGTTTCGGTCAGTTCATTATGAACTATAATATGAATGAGATGGAGAAGTCCATTCTTTGAGCCGCATGGGATGCTTAAAACGGCCGAAAGAATATTAAGAAGAAACCAAACCATGTGTTGATGGTCGAAAGGGAAATCCTTTAAGAACAAAGGCAAGGGCAAGGGTAAGGCAAAAGTTGCCAAATCTAAAGACCCTACTAGGCCGGTTTCAAGGCTAAAGCTCCCAAAGATGGAAATTGCCATCATTGCAATAAACCAGGACACTGGAAAAGA
This sequence comes from Orobanche coerulescens, assembly GCA_033398695.1. NCBI lineage: Eukaryota > Viridiplantae > Streptophyta > Magnoliopsida > Lamiales > Orobanchaceae > Orobanche > Orobanche coerulescens. The sequence goes on from CM065811.1 coordinate 43,953,228, forward strand.
AATTGCAAGATAAACTTGGAAGAGCTAAAGCCAACCAAGGGCCGTGAGACAGCCACACGAATATTAGAAATAGAACATAACATATCTACCTCTAACTCCTGGGTATTAGATACTCGATGAGGATAACACATTTGAACAAATGTGCAGGGGTTGAGAAGGTGAGAGAATCAAGAAAGGGGAAGTAGATCTAAGAGTTGGCAATGGTGCTTGAGTTGCTGCACTAGCCGTAGGAACTTATGATCTTGTTTTGCCCAATGGGCTTTTGTTTGTTTTGAACAATTGCTTTTATGTTCCTGCTATGAATAGGAATATTATTTCGCTTTCTACATTAGATTGTGAAGGTTACGCTTTTCTTATTAAGAATAAGATCATTCGTATTTTCTTTGATGACTTGCTTTATGGTACCGCAGTTATACACCGGCCTTTACAATATTGATCTAGATGAGTCCGACACTTTGGAAGTCTATAACATTGCATCCAAGAAACCTAAGCTCAATGATTCTAATCCGACTTACTTATGGCATTGTCGACTTGGTCACATAAACGAACGCATTTCTAAACTCCATAATGATGGACTTTTAGACTCTTTTGACTATAAATCATATGGGACATGCGAATCTTGTTTATTGGGCAAGATGACGAAGAATCCTTTCACCGGTCATGGAGAAAGGGCTAGTGATCTATTAGGCCTAATACATACCGATGTATGCGGACCTCTTAGCACTCATGCCGAGGCGGATACCAATACTTCATTACATTCACCGATGATTTTAGCCGATATGGATATGTTTATCTTATGAAGTATAAACATGAATCTTTTGAAATGTTCAAAATATTCAGAATGAAGTACAGAATCAACTTGGCAAGACAATTAAATCCCTTCGATCAGATCGAGGTGGGGAATACTTGAGCCAAGAATTCGATGATCATCTTAGGAGTTGTGGAATTGTTTCGCAACTTACTCCTCCCGCACACCTCAAAGATAACGGAGTGTCCGAGAGGAGGAATCGAACTTTATTAGATATGGTTCGATCCATGATGAGTCGAACAGAGCTTCCATTATCATTTTGGGGCCACGCCTTAGAAACAGCAGCATTCACCCTTAACCGTGTTCCATCTAAAGCAGTTGAAAAGACACCATTTGAGAAATGGACTGGTAAAAGACCAAACTTGTCTTTTCTAAAGATCAGGGTTGCGGTTGCTCGTAAGGCGCCAAGTGTTTGACAAACCGGCAAATGATCTCGAAAGATGTTTATTTGTGGGATATCCTAAGGAAACTAAAGGATATTACTTTTACAAGCCCGCAGAGAACAAAGTGTTTGTTGCTCGAAATGCTGTATTCTTAGAAAGGGAATTTATTTCCAAAAGAGACAGTGGGAGAAGAGTAATTCTCGAGGAAACTCGAGAACCACAAGAAGACATCGCTTCACCGATGGAAACCGAACAAGCTCAACAAACTGTTGAAGAGCCCATTCAAAGTACACAAGTCCCACGCAGATCCGATAGGATGCGACATGAACTCGAGAGATATGGTTATCTCGTAACAGAGGATGATGATGCATCGCTCATAGATGATGAGCCTAGTACCTATACAGAAGCCGCCAGTGACCAGAGTCCGAGGAATGGCTAGAAGCCATGAAGTCCGAGATGCAATCCATGTATGACAATCAAGTTTGGAACTTGATAGATCCACCGAGGGTGTTAAAACCATTGGGTGCAAATGGGTCTATAAAAAGAAGAAAGACATGGATGATAATCAAGCCTATAAAGCTAGACTAGTGGCAAAAGGTTATGTATGCATTCATGGTGTTGACTATGATGAGACCTTTTCGCCGAGTCATGCTTAAATCAATTAGAATTTTATTTGCCATTGCCGCATACTATGATTATGAAATATGGCAAATGGATGTCAAAACAAAGATTCCTTAATGGAAACTTACTCGAGGATGTGTATATGACACAACCTCAAGGTTTTGTTCATCCGTAAAATTCTAAAAAGGTTTGCAAGCTTCAAAGATCCATTTATGGGTTGAAGCAGCTTCTGAGCCGGAATCTTCGCTTTTGATGAAATCACAAAGAGTTTGGGTTCATTCAAAATGAAGATGAACCTTGTGTACAAGAAGGTTAGTGGGAGAATAGTTGTTTTCTTAGTCTTATATGTAGATGACATATTACTCATTGGAAATGACATTCCCACCTGCGCATACCAAGACTTGGTTGGGAAGTTGTTTCTCAATGAAAGACTTAGGAAAAGCCGCTTACATTCTTGGGATAAAGATCTATAGAGATAGATCAAAGAGATTGATTGTCCGAGTCAAAGTACATACATTAATAAAATATTGAAGAGGTTCAATATGCAAGACTCCAAGAGAGGACTCGCCAATGTCACATGGCATTCATCTCGAGTGAGACTCGAGTCCTAAGACTCGATGAGCGAGCCCGTATGAGCAAGATACCATACGCCGGCTATTGGATCGATCATGTATGCCATGATTTATACTCGACCGGATGTATCGTTTGCTCTTAGTATGACAAGTCGATACCAATCGAATCCAGTGAAAGTCATCGACAAAGAAAGGAAAACCATCCTAAAGTACTTGAGAAGAACTAAGGATGATTTCCTAGTTTATGGAGGGGTGGGAAACGATGGGTTGTAAGAGGTTAAGCCTCTATCACAAGGAAAGCATGTTGTGCATGCTGGAGCGATAGGACTAAAAGTCATGAATGAATGGTCCTAGTGCAAGTGGGAGATTGTTGGGAATAGTGCCTAGATTTGTAATTGTCACATTTAAATAAAGTTATTTGATATCATTTATTTCTCGTTGATTATTATAATGTGTGCATGTTTTAATATTATAATAATCGAATAATAGTTATTCACGAATAATAAGATTATTCAAATGTCCCCTGTAAAATCGCTGAGTAGAGACTCAAGTGATTAATATACTAGTATAAGTTTGATTGATAATCATCGGATGATTATGCGTATGGTACGGATCAATCTTATGGGTATTGGTTGGAGAACTAATCTGACCGACCCGCATTGAGATCACCGCATGGAAATGTCATAAGTGAATCTCAATACGATGTCAATAAATCCTTGAACTCGAGATTATCATAGAGTCCAACATGATAATCGCTATGCCTTGACGTAATCCAACGTCATCTCAAACATGGTGATCATAAAGGTTAGCGATCGGGATTAGTGGGAGTCATGTAGAGGGCAATGAATAATCAAGATGGGGATTTGTCCTCTCTTAAGTGAGAGAGATATTCATTGGCCCCTCGATAAGTAGGATCAAGGAAATGCATGGCCATGCTCAAATGAAGAGTCATTTGATTCAATCAGTCTACTTAAGATCGAAAGCATTTGAACATAAATAAGTATGACAGACTCCATGACTTAGTTCAAATATGATATCGCGTGACAAAGGGATTTGACACGTTAAAAGGTTTAATGGACTATTAACTTATATTATTTGGGTAATCATAATGTCTTGCTAGAGGCCGCTTATGATTTATTATTTAATAAGGTATTAAATAATTGCCAACATAATATAAGCCTTTTGGGTCACACATACGACAATTATAGACAAGTAGGAATAAATATCAACTGGGAATAATAAATATAATATTGGATATTATATTTATAAGGAGATTAAATAATAAGTAATATATATAATATTGGATATTATATATATTGTATTATTTAATAAGTTGAGGGGCAACTAAGCAAATACTAGATTATTGAATCTAGGGTTTACTTAGTATATATATATAAGGTCTTGGACAAGGAGTTGTAATGAGAAAATAAGACCTAAAATCGGCCCTTCAAGAAGAAGAAAAATCGGCCATCTACATTATACTGTAGGAGAACGGAGTCGGTCGTTCCTCTTCCCTTAGTTGATCTTGATCAATAGTACAATCCTTCTAGTAAGGAATTTGTGTTGTACTATTTATCAATATTATTCGTAAGGATCTAGCAATCCGGCTTGTGGAATTGTTCGTGTGTGGATCACCAAAAGAGGAAGGAGATATTCATCTACTTCTAGTCCGGATCTAGAATTGTTCAATCGGATTAAGGTAATTCGATTAACTCTTTTTAAACAATTAAATTACTGCATGAGATCCTAAATTGGGTTTTCACATTTATTGTTCCGCTGCGTTTTTACTCCGATTATTTTGTATTCGATACATTGAACACCCAACAACAATAACATCAACATTCGAAACTAAGGAGAAGGATTCACCAACTTATCTCAAGAAAACGAATTACACAATTCAAACCACACGAATCATATTAATATCATCATACTCCGGTAATCCATCTCATAATCATGCTTGTCAACTTGTTTATGTAATAATCATCAACTCAAGAACATCAACATTCAATCCCAAATGAAATCCAAAGATGAAGAGTGATTACCTTTATGAAGGAATGGATTGATTTCCAAGGTTGAATCCATTTCCAAGAATCACCAATGATTTCAAGAACAAAGCTTTAATCCATGATTTCCATCTTTAATCTTGTTAAAGAGGATCATCCCTCAGTATTTAGGAACTCCAAAAGTCCTCCCAAGGTTCTCTCTATCGGTTGCAAGAAGAAAAAGGACGAAATGCTTCATAATACCCGTCTGCCCCCCCTTATATAGAATGCATTACTAGCGTGCGCTAACATCTCATGTTTAGCGTGCGCTACGGCTTTAGCGTACGCTAACTGACTTTGTTAGCGTGCGCTATCGCAGTCCATGGGCTACTGTCTGGCTTCGTATATGTGCTTACGTACGTAATGCCCATGCATTAGCGTACGTAATTTACACTCTCTAGCGTTCGCAAGTCCTTGCGTTTAGCGTGCGCTAATATCAGTTGACTCGTTTGTCTGTATGCTCCGAAGACTGGTCCACACGCCGAAAGTGGTGACGAGGATAATATTCCTTTTTGTCCAATATACCATTAGCGTGCGCTAATCTTTAGGGTTTAGCGTGCGCTAGTACTACATTACAAACATCCTTTGACTTATCAGAACGTGCGCCGAAAGTGGCCTGATCCACACGCAGATTCCTTCCGATCTGACTGCATTAGCGTGCGCTATGATTTTACCTTTAGCGTGCGCTAACCCTGCATGGTAGCGTGCGCTAAGCTTAACTATTAGCGTCCGCTAATAAGACTATACTTAGCCACTTTCAGCTATTCTTGTCCAACGTCTCGACATATCGGATACGTATACATGACGCACTATATCCTCTAATACAATTGTCGACCAAGTACGACAATTATACCGATACTGACATCTCAGTCCTTCATTTATTTTATCTATACTGTACAGATTACACGTTGTACAATATAAGTCAGATAAAATAATATTAAACAACGGTAGTAGAAATTCCGGATATTACATACTACACCACTTAAAATAAGTTTCGTCGTCGAAACTTGCAATCCGTCATAGAAAAACAAACAAACCGTTCAACCAAAATATTCTGAAACCATCACAACAACGATCAATCATCATCATCATTAACGAATAACAAAAACAATACATTTACAAATGCGCAAAGTCGACGATCTCCTGAGATCCTAGCAATCACAATTCCATGAGTCTCAAGAAAATATATCATCTTCGGATGAAATAATCTATCCGTTTCAAATCCTGTCTGCCTGATTATACAATCAAGTCCAAATCCTGATACAAATCAATAATACACGATACATCTGTGAAACAACTGCCCAAAACAACAACATAAATTCTGAAACATTGACACAAAATCTGAATGCTCATATGATCACCAACAATATTCAACCAATAAATTAATCGAGAATATCATCGACATGATAAACTCCGATACGAACAATCCAAAGGTCAAAACGTAATCGAGAATATCATCAACATGATAAACTCCAATATAACCAACGAACGATCACCGATAATCGAGAATACCTTCACACGAGAAGCCCCAACACGGTCAACACAGAACCACAGAAACAGATATACGAAAGAATAGCATTCTCAAAATGACACACCAACCACATACAGTGGATCTCAATAAACATACCCGACTGGTGAACATATCCCTCGGCATACGAACAACCAATCACAAATCGACGAACATACCCAATCATACATGGAGTGGGAACGACCAATCAATATAAAAAACCACCAGCATGGGGGCTCCATCCCCAAATCTACACTTACGAAGAAACCATTCAAAAACATTATGGTAGCGCATACGTCCCAGTTTCACAAAACCCGAAGTTCCAAAATTACATCCTGTGCATGAATTCTACATCCTTCTTATCCGATCAATCAACCGATCATCCCTGGATAACCAACTACCATACTGAAGTTCGAATCTTTATTCATCGTTCCATACTGACGTCTTATCCAGTTCGTGAGTCACACTCAGAACTTCACCATGATATGCATTATGCACTAAATGCGTATGTATATCAGTCACATTTTCAAACCAGTTTGAAATCATGTATCTCGTCAAGAAGACAAATTTTGAAAGTTCCTTCAAAATTTCAAAACTCAAAACATAAATTTTCGTAAGACCACGAAAGAAATTTTGAAAAGTTAAATCGGCTCGCTAATGCCAAGTATTCGATAATAATTCTTTTCGAATACGCATGATTAAATAAAATGAAATTATGCAAATGATTGACCACATTCATACTCTTGTATACCAATTCGGCTCGTCACTAATATCCAATGATATTTCATTGGAAAACCACACGATAGAGTTCCAAAATCTTAATATATAAACTCCGACTAAAAATTCCTTTTCCACATATGATTCGCAACGTCAACCATTAATCCATCTTGGAGCACCTCTAATATGCTATGACAAAACATTGAATGACCAACAACTCAATCACAGCGAAAGACTTCCCGAGAAGTTTCATTTGAACAAGTAAATCAATACCGCGTAAGGCAGTAAAGAAATAGGTAAATGATTGATAAAGTATTTTACAAGTCTCGGGAGTTTTAAGAAAACTGAAAAGCCTTTTTAAATATTAGGGTCTCAGCCCGAATCCCGTTTCGCATTACAAGAAGTTTATAAAGTAGAAAACCCTTCTAGATCTCAAGTCATGAGTTATAAAACTATTTTAAAATTGATAGGGTTTCGGCCCAAAAATCATTTTCCGTAAAACATCCGTAAAACATTCATTTTGAAAAGTATCATTTTCAAATGCTTCAAACACTTCATATATCTCAAAATGAACTAACATGACTACATGTTCTCCTGAACAATCCACGATATTTCTCCCAATTGCACAACTCCGTTCCCAAGCTTAACCGACATATTGATTTCCAGAATCATAGTTTCTCAAATTATCAATCATGTCCCAATTCTGTCACCTTATACTGTAACGCATAATATCTGCTGAATCTCAAAGCATATCAACTTAGTACGGCAATAAATCCCAATACGATTCAAAAATCTAAATACTTACAGATCGTGAAGCTGACGATTCCCCGTGATACTGGCACATGTCTCGACTCAAGAAAATACTCGAGACAAATATTTTCAAAACGCACATTTTGCAAACTCAGTGCAACTCGAGAACACAACACAGCTCTATCTGAAGAAACACATTAACACCATTTGGAAAAGTTTACAACAACCCCAGTACTAAACTGGTAAATCACATAACATACAAGCCCGAGTGAACAACAAAAACTCGGAGCTCACACACTTGTCAACCGACAACTCGAATGACACGACAAAAGTACGACCCAACTCGACCCGACTGCCTAGGTTTTCACAACCTAAGCCCTGATACCATATTCTGTAACACCCCCAGATCCGACCTGGAATATTACAGCGCCGTGGGCCCAGACATGGAACCCACAAGGCTGAAGGAAATTTTCGCAAACATTTACAAATGCCCAAGAGGCTAACGACGGTACCGTCTTTTAAAAATTTGAAGATTTAATAAAATTCGTTTATCAAACCGTCGTAAAATCTCATTTGAAATCACAAGGCCCGAAATGCCAAAGCTCAATTGTTTAAGAACATACGTTAAGCTATAAACACACGTGCAAGCGAGAATAGATTTAGAAAACGATTGCCAAAGTAACCTAAGTTACCAGATACCAAAAGGCCATTTAATAATACTTACGCACCGGATAAAGATAAACAATTAAAATACTCTAACAGCGGAATACAACAACTGATCAGAAACTCAATACACAAATACATGTCCTAGCGGTATCCTCATGAAGCTCATCTCTTCACGACCGCTACAAGCTTGATAATCCAAGAACCTAAAAAGAAAGCCCACGACGGGGTCAGCCATAATATCCAACAATGATAACCATCACATCACGTCAATAATTACATATCAATGGAAATACCAAGTAATACGACCAATGTAATCTTACCGTCGTAACTTTACGAAAATCCACGATTCGTATCCTTAACAACACAATAAGATAATACCGAAATATCTGTACGGTATCTCAACAATACCCAAGGTTCTCAAAATATTATCATAACTCGCGATACGGAAATTATACCAACTCTGGCCGATTCAATCCATCGGATAACGTCGACAATTCTAATATGATAATCGATTGTCCATCAAAGACAAGTACCAAGGAAATACGGAACATACCTCAAGATACGAAATACCATGACAATCACGTCAGTCTAATCCGAGATCAGATCAACACAACATACGGACATGGTCCTAACACAAGACCGACAAATGCATACTCATATGACAACGTCAATATGATCACAACAATAACGACAATGTATACTTATGGCAAACCCATAATATACATATGCACAACAACAATACATGGCAATCCGATGATCCAGCGTTCACTGCCTAGATCCCAAGATGATCCCGTCAGATCAACACGAGGTGGAAAACCCGTCCAATGATCCAGCGCACGCTAGCATAGATCCCAAGATGATCCCGTCAGATCAACACGAGGTGGACATACGACAACAATGCACAAATGCATATTAACAACAATACACAAATGCATGACTTCAACAATACACGAATGTATCACAACATGATCGACACAAAATGACAAAAATGATATATTACTTGCCCCGAGTCCTTCGAGAACGATCTCAATGTCTAAACCATCATGAACCATTATCCTCAATACTCGACGGTCCAAAGTATCACGGATTGCAGATAATTCATATCTTCGTCTTTATCACAATATATCCTCGATATACAAGTATACAATAACAAAAGTAAATCATATACATTATGAATTAGATTCCCAAACTCGAATACGATTTATAATCCCAAATCTCCTACGATTACGATTATAAATATTGTTATACGAATTATACACGAATGAAACGGAAACCATTCATTAAATACTATAAACTGAGCAAGTAATAACTTACCTCGATACCGATACAACGACGAGGAAGCTGTTACCAAATCTATTGTCGTCATCTACAAGTTCCTTGGTCCCGACCAAAGCAATGCACGAACATCCTCGAACTCGACCGCAACATATGGTTATAAACACCGATCAATAATCTCAACCTAGTAATTCGATAAACAACAAGTTCGACAACAATCAACAATCGATAAAACCAATTCACAAACCCAACGGCTCAACAATATCTCGATTAACCACAAGTCTGATCAAACCAACTTAAACGATCACGAATTCATAACCGAAACAGAATATACTACCCTGTATGTCTACTTAGCGCACGTTAATCACTTAACGTAGCGTGCGCTAAGTTGCTCCCGTTAGCGTGCGCTAGACAATAAGCTTAGCGTGCACTAATGCTGTATAGTTTGCGTGTTTTTCAGGTACCGATCAACATATGACAATTATCAAGAACACTAAGTGATCCAAAACCATGTTTATAGTTATCAAAACAATGAAATCCGATATCCTTTAACATATAAATAATCATCCAACTTATAATCCAAGTTCTATATCCATATATCATCTTCCTTAATATCAATACATGAAACATCAAGAACGTAACAACACTTCCTTAATCTTCCATTACAGAGAGTAATCATCTGTAATACCCGGTTGTAATTCATTCATTTTCATTCAGTAATTATCAGTCTGTAATTGTCACTCAGTGTATTTTCACTCGATTATAATCATTCATCAATCATGTTCATTCACCGTGTTCACCGTTCGGAAAAACTTCGAGTTGTGTATCGTTATTGTTCATTGTTTCAACTTTCCTCATATGAGTTCGACTTTGTTAGATCACCATTAATTTTTGGTTACTCCAAAAATTCTAAATCTTTGAAATATTATAGAGCATCGAGTTAGCTTTCCAATGGTTCAAACGGTGAGTCAATCGGAGTCCGGACGAGAGAGTTATGGTCGTTTTAGCTCAACCGCTCATTTTTCAGTTATTGGCGATCACGCCGAGCGAACTTCGGCGTGTCGTCCGACACGGCCCGTGCCGTACTCGTCGGAAATACCGAAGTCTCGCCTCAGGACCGGCCGTGTAAATGCAGCGCGGCCGAGTCGAACTCTTAGGATAAGCGAGCCATCGCCGACACGCCCGACCGTGTTCCGGGACACGGTCGAGTCATGCCGAAGTCGTCGGACGGGTCACTATCGGAAGGCCCTCCGCGCGACCGTGTCAAGCGGGACACGGTCGAGTCCTGTCGTCCGGTATGCGACACGGCCGTTCCGATCGGCCGCGGCCGTGTCCGTGAGGTAGTCAACTCCTTTAAATTCGTTTTTTCACATTTCACCCATTTCTCTCCCTTTTCTTCACCTTCAACCGAGAGAAAGCTTGAGGGAGGGTTTTTCCTTCACAAATCATTTGGGTGTTTGATTTTCTTCATCTCCTTTCGATCGTGAAGCCCGGATAATCAATCTAACGCGTGTTCTTCGGATTAAAGTACTTGGATCTTCAAAGGTAATATTCTTCAACACCTTGGATTTCGATTTTTGTGTTGAGATACGATGTTTTGGACGTTATAATCATGATATATGAAGGTATATGTATATGATTATGAGTTTGTATAAGGATTCATTGGATTATTGAGGAATTATTCAAGAACACCTTGAAAATCGAGTTGGAATTGGGGATTTTCGACTAATTGTTGTTATAATCACGATTTTGGATATTCATAATGGATTATTGATCATATTGGAGATGTTTTGTTGGTTTGAAACACTTCTTGGGGGAATTAATAGTGGCTTATTGAGATTTGATTGTAAACAACCGGAGTTTGGCCACAACGTATTCGATATAATGCCCCAATGAACTTAGTTTAATCGTATCGACGTTTTGAGTTCGTTATATTCGTGTTTAATTTGTGTATTGATCGGATTGTTGGTAATTGTATTGAATTAAGGTTGTTCGTGCGTGACACTTCATTTAGGACTTTTGTTCGTGGAAGGACTTTCTTCATCGGTATTGTGTAAGTTAATTCTTACTCGGTTAAAAGGATATTCATCTCTTTTGTTGTTGTTCATTCATAATCATAACTCATTCATCATTATATTAACCGTATCAAAACTTGTTGTTATCAATTAATCATTTCGGTCATAAGGAGCAGCGGTTCCAATCTTTTCATTGATTTGTCATTTATTTCATTACCATTCCACCTCGGTGAGTCATTATTCATTTTCGATGTCACTTTTGTTATATCGTGGCATTCGGGTCATCTTGGCGTGCGGTTGGTATGTGTAGGATTTTCATGTCGGGCACATTTATGACGTGTGTTGGTTGTTGGCCTCACATTGGGTGTGCACACGAGTCAATGTGTCTCGTGAGACGATTAGGTACAAGACCACGCGTGTATTCGATCGTTGGTGGCTTGTGCACGGACACATTTCCATCTGGGCATAGTGTGGCGCCACCCTTTGAGCCGTACTGTTAGTTGATGCATATAGCATGTTTGATTGCGTATGTTTCGACAGGATATTTCATAACTTCAGATATAATCATGATTGTGTATTTTCAACCCTTGAGGATTGTTGTTCTTTATGGCCCGGCCCGTTTGGGGATTTTGTTTTTCGTGTCTTGGCAAGGCAAAAGTACGGGGAGAACACGCTGACGTCGAGGAGTCAGTGATACTAGTAGGGGCCCCGATCTTTCGATTATTCATGTTATTGTCCTTTATTTTTCCGCTGCAGACTTTCATTTGAATACTCCGTTTCATTCGGTGTTGTGTATTTTATCTTCATATAAAATACACTAGTATTCAGTATTGTCTGGTGTGTTATAACTAAACTCCTCATCGGAGTAATTATTGTTGTAATGTAGTTCGGTACTACATTTATCCTATGTAATTCATTCATTTTCATTTGCACGGTGGGTCCCAGTTGGGGATTTACTGACCTTTGTAATATCCGCCTAGTTTGGGGTGTTACGAGTTGGTATCGGAGCGTGGTTTTGAATACTACCTTCCGAGTCATGTTTCATTTGAAATCATCGTCATCGGACTAGTATCATTGGACTTTCGCGTCACGTGTGACTGTGCAAATGCCGAGCCAATCAGGCCAAGAAAGAACTGTAAGATTTCTAACGCCATGGTATAATTTACGGCAATAGTCATTCATTCATCATTCATCAATTTACAATCCTCAAACATCATCATTCATTGTGATTAGGACGATCATGTTAACTCATTAATTACTCAATTCATTTCATTACTCGGTTGTCAACTGGATGATCGTATTATCAATCTTGTTAAGTTATTCAAGATAATCATTTCAAGAATTTCATCGATAATCATGTAACTTCATTAAATCATTCATATAATCACTAAGTTAGAGCATGTATACTCATTTTCATCATCTCATGACATAATCATAACGTGCTAATCATGCGGGAAATATAATCATTATGCGACCTTCCTACTTCGGTATGGAGAGAGCTGTCGAGGATGCACGGGGAGAGGCCGCGGTGCGGACCGAAACCCGAGAAATAATCACTCGGCCGGGAAATCGTGCCCAGGACTCGGCTCGATCGAGAAGATGTTCGGGTTGATCCACTCACTTTTATGCAGGCCATGATGACCCATGTGCGATTGCTCAATCATCATTGCGCCACTCGACCGGATTAATCGAGAGAACTCTCCGTATGAGACGGCCGCTAAGGAAAGTCTTTGAACAACAACCTTCATCTTTCGGCAAGAAATCAACGGCGTAATCAACCCAAAGGCGGTCAATCAACCTTCAAGAAGCCTCGTGTGAGCCCTATCGTTTCGGCGACCTTCTACGGCGCATAATCGTGCGGGATCTCATTCCCGGCGGCGATTCGGCCATCACTGTTTCAATTGTGGAACGCCGGGTCATTTCAGCGAGTGTACGAAACCGTCTATCACGTGCTATAGTTGTGGGAATTTTGGGCATAAGGCCCGTTATTGCGAAAAGGACTCCAAGTCGGCTCGGCGGCATCTCAGCCCCGAAGCAACCGGCGTTGAGAATCGATCGCTTTGTCATCGTCGTTTAAGACAATGGAAGCAAATAGAGTTGGAACTCATATTTATCAGACGGGAGCATCCGGTTCGGGGACCGGCAAGTCCCAGATTCATATGATGAGGAGGATCGACGATCCGGTGGTCCGAATGATTTCAGGTATACTCGTAATTTTATTTCAACTTGTGTGTACCTTTTGATCTTTGGTACACCGCATTCATTCATTTTCGAATCATGCTTGAATAGACTTATTTCGGGATAGTTCTATTGCTTGTGGACCTCATACCATCGGTCTACCTGACGATGGAAGAATTTTCGAAATCATACCGAATTAAGCTTAATGACCGCGATTGGTTGATGGATCTAATCGTGGTGAACTTATCTTAGGACGATGTAATTTTCGGTATTAGTTGGTTTGATCGTCTTGATACTATCCTCAGTGTTTGTTAGCGTTTGGTCGCTATCTTTCCGTCGTTGGTTGTCGAATGTGCATTTCAGGGAAGTAATCCCCGTTGTTCCAGAAGAAGTATTATTATGACGAAAGCAGAGAAATTCCGCAATCGAACTATTCAATCATTCATTGTATCATTTTCATCGATTGGCCTTTCTAGGGCAATCGAGTTATTCAAACATTCATTGTATCATCTTCATCGATTGGCCTTTCTAAGGCAATCGAGTTGTTCAATCATTATTGGTATCTCTTTTTATCGATTGACCATTCTAGGGCAATCGAAATGTTCAATCATTCGTGGTATCATTGTCATCGATTGACGATGTATTTCCAGACGAGTTATCTGGTTGCCTTCACATAGAGTAAGGGAATTCAGGAGTGAGTTGGAGCTGGTACGTCCCCTTTATCGAAGGCACCGTATCGGATGGCCCCGACCAGAATGCAGGAATTGAAGATTCAACTTGAGGAATAGTTCGAGGAAGGTCATCTTCGACCGATTGGGTCCCCGTGAGGAGCACCAGTGTGATCTGTCAAGGAGAAGGCTGGCTCGTCTCGTGTGTGTATTAATTACCGGGAGTTGAGCAGTGATGATCAAGAGTAGTATCCTTTACCTCGTATTGATGATCTTTTAGATTAACTTGAGGGAGCTTCGGTATTTTCCAAGATCGACTTAAGATCTGGATATCACCGATTCGGATTCGAGAGTCGGATATCGCGAGGACAGCGTTTCGTACACGCTATGGTCATTATGAGTTCGTAGTTATGCCGTTCGGGCTAACTATTGCACCTGCGGTATTCAGGGAATTAATGAATCGGGTTTTCATCGACTTTTTAGATCAGTTTGTTGTTGTATTCATCGAAGACATTTTGATTATTCTCTTAGCCGAGAGGAACACGAGGTTCATCTTCTTCAGGTTCTCGACGTGTTGAGACGAGAGCAACTTTATGGAAAGTTTTCCAAATGTGAGTTCTAGAGGTCCGAAGTGACTTTCTCGGGCATGTAATTTCATCTGACAGAGTTCGTGTCGACCCTCAGAAGACGGAGACTATCCGAGATTGGCAACCTCCGAAAGATATTAAGTAAATCCGATGTTTCCTCGGATTAGTTGGTCAATTATCCAACCCACGATCTGGAGCTAGCAGCCGTGGTTTTCGCGTTGGGGATTTGGCGTCGTTACCTTTATGGCGTCACCTTTCAGTTATTCACCAATCACAAGAGTTGAAGGATATATTTACTCACAAGGAGTTAAATATGCGACAGAGGCGGTGGTTGGAACTAATCAAAGATTTTGATATCGAGATCCTTTACCACCCGGGCAAGGCGAACGTTGTCGCCGACGCCTTGAGTTGTAAGTACGTTCAAGAGCAGATGCTTGCTCGTTTAACAGTTCAGAAGGAGCTTCAGCAGGAATTCCTTAGACCCGAGATCGAGTGCAGCCGGCGAGTTCAGGGACAGCTTTGTATGTTAGAGATTTCATCGTCACTTGAGGAGGTAATCAGAGAGAATCAGAGTTCAGACCCTTCATTGTTGCGCATCCGTGAAGATGTGGCTCAGGAGAAAGCCTCTGGATTCGTGATCCACGAGGATGGACTTTTGAGATTTAAGAATCGGATGTGTGTACCGGCGAATGATGAGTTGAAAAACTCGATTTTGAGAGAAGCTCATGCTACCCCTTATTCTGTTCATCCGGGGTCCAGCAAGATGTACAAGGACTTGAAACAAAATTACTGGTGGAGTAATATGAAGCGAGAAGTCGCAGAATTTGTTTCGAGATGCTTAACCTGTCAACAAGTCAAGATGGAACATCAGCGACCGGCGAGTATGCTGATACCGCTCCCTATTCCAGAATGGAAGTGGGAAGACATTTCTATGGAATTCATCACGAATTGCCGACGAGTCGTCGTGGCATAAATACGATCTGAGTGATCGCGGACTGCTTTACTAATTTAGCTCATTTCCTTGAAATCAAGGATATGTGGAGTCTCAAGAGACTGGCTCAGTTGTTCATCAAGGAGATAGTGAGACTGCACGGTACTCCTAAGAGTATCGTTTCCGATCGTGACGGGCGATTTGTTTCCCATTTTTGGAAATCAGTTCATCGTGCTATGGGAACTCAGCTTAATCTCAGTATTGCCTTTCATCCTCAGTCCGACGGACAATCAGAGAGAACTATTCAGACATTATAGGACATATTGAGGGCATGCGTTCTAGATTAGTAGACGATTGGGAAGCCCAATTACTGTTGTTTGAGTCCACGTACAGTTTAGTTGGCATGCTGCGATGAAGATAGCACCTTACGAGGCCTGGTACGGTCGTCATTGTCGATCTCCTTTGTGTTAGGATGACTTGTCAGAATCAATCGGCACCGAGCCCGATATGCTTATAGCCGCCCGGGAGAAGGTAGCTTTGATCAAGAGTCGTATGTTGACAACTCAGAGTCGACAGAAATCATATGCAGATAATCGCTGCCGACCACTAGAGTTCGAGACGGGTGACCATGTTTTGGTCAAGGTATCTCAGAGTCGAGGTATTTTCCGTTTCGGAAAACGGGGGAAGTTGAGTCCGAGATTCATTGGACCGTTTGAAATTTTGGATCGAGTAGGCGAGTTAGCTTATCGATTGGCTTTACCTCTGGCTTTGAGCCGAATTCATAATGTGTTTCATGTCTCTCAGTTGCGGAAGTTTGTTGCCGACCCGAGTCACATACTTCAGTTCGACGAAATCGAGATCGCGGATGAGCATTCGTACGAGGAGCGTCCTGTACGAGTGTTGGAGCGGCGAATCAAACAGTTGAGGAATAAGTCGATTCCTTTGGTCAAGATTCAGTGGTCTAGACACGGAGTCGAAGAGGCTACTTGGGAAACCGAGGGTAGTATGCGGGAGGGTTATCCCGAGTTGTTTGACCCTTAGTTTCGGGGACGAAACTCTTTTAAGGGGGGTGTATGTAATACCCGGTTGTAATTCATTCATTTTCATTCAGTAATTATCAGTCTGTAATTTTCACTCAGTGTATTTTCACTCGATTATAATCATTCATCAATCATGTTCATTCACCGTGTTCACCGTTCGGAAAAACTTGAGTTGTGTATCGTTATTGTTCATTGTTTCAACTTTCCTCATATGAGTTCGACTTTGTTAGATCACCATTAATTTTTGGTAACTCCAAAAATTCTAAATCTTTGAAATATTATAGAGCATCGTGTTAGCTTTCCAATGGTTCAAACGGTGAGTCAATCGGAGTCCGGACGAGAGTTATGGTCGCTTTAGCTCAACCGCTCATTTTTCGATTATTGGCGATCAACGCGAACGAACTCGGCCGTGTCGTCCGACACGGCCCGTGCCGTACTCGTCCGGAAATGCCGAAGTCTCGCCTCAGACCCGACCGTGTCGTCTGCACGGCCGAGTCGAACTCTTCCGGATAAGCGAACCGATCGCTGACACGCCCGACCGTGTTCCAGACACGGTCGAGTCATGCCGAGTCCGCCGGACGGGTCACTATCGGAAGGCCCTTCCACGCCGCGACCGTGTCCGGGCAGACACGGTCGAGTCCTGTCCGGACGGTATGCGACACGGCCGTGCCGATCGGCACGGGCCGTGTCCGGCAGGCGATCAACTCCTTTAAATTCGTTTTTTCAAAGATTTCAGCCCATTTCTCTCCCTTTTCTTCACCTTCAACCGAGAGAGAAAGCTTGAGGGAGGGTTTTTCCTTCACAAATCATTTGGGTGTTTGATTTTCTTCATCTCCTTTCGATCGTGAAGCTCGGATAATCAATCTAACGCTTGTTCTTCGGATTAAAGTACTTGGATCTTCAAAGGTAATATTCTTCAACACCTTGGATTTCGATTTTTGTGTTGAGATACGATGTTTTGGACGTTATAATCATGATATATGAAGGTATATGTATATGATTATGAGTTTGTATAAGGATTCATTGGATTATTGAGGAATTATTCAAGAACACCTTGAAAATCGAGTTGGAATTGGGGATTTTCGACTAATTGTTGTTATAATCACGATTTTGGATATTCATAATGGATTATTGATCAAATTGGAGATGTTTTGTTGGTTTGAAACACTTCTTGGGGGAATTAATAGTGGCTTATTGAGATTTGATTGTAAACAACCGGAGTTTGGCCACAACGTATTCGATATAATGCCCCAATGAACTTAGTTTAATCGTATCGACGTTTTGAGTTCGTTATATTCGTGTTTAATTCGTGTATTGATCGGATTGTTGGTAATTGTATTGAATTAAGGTTGTTCGTGCGACCGACACTTCATTTAGGACTTTTGTTCGTGGAAGGACTTTCTTCATCGGTATTGTGTAAGTTAATTCTTACTCGGTTAAAAGGATATTCATCCCTTTTGTTGTTGTTCATTCATAATCATAACTCATTCATCATTATATTAACCGTATCAAAACTTGTTGTTATCAATTAATCATTTCAGTCATAAGGAACGACGGTTCCAATCTTTTCATTGATTGTCATTTATTTCATTACCATTCCACCTCGGTGAGTCATTATTCATTTTCGATGTCACTTTTGTTATATCGTGGCATTCCGGGTCATCTTGGCGTGCGGTTGGTATGTGTAGGATTTTCATGTCGGTAACAATTATGTCGTTTGTTGGTTGTTGGCCTCACATTGGGTGTGCACACGAGTCAATGTGTCTCGTGAGACTGATTAGGTACAAGACCACGCGTGTATTCGATCGTTGGTGGCTTGTGCACGGACACATTTCCATCCCGGGCGTAGTGTGGCGCCACCCTTTGAGCCGTACTGTTAGTTGATGCATATAGCATGTTTGATTGCGTATGTTTCGACAGGATATTTCATAACTTCAGATATAATCATGATTGTGTATTTTCAACCCTTGAGGATTGTTGTTCTTTGTAACTGACCCCGTTTGGGGATTTTGTTTTTCAGGTCTTGGCAAGGCAAAAGTACGGGGAGAACACGCTGACGTCGAGGAGTCCCAGTGATACTAGTAGGGGGCCCCGATCTTTCAGTTATTCATGTTATTGTCCTTTATTTTTCCGCTGCAGACTTTCATTTGAATACTCCGTTTCATTCAGTGTTGTGTATTTTATCTTCATATAAAATACACTAGTATTCGGTATTGTCTTGGTGTGTTATAACTAAACTCCTCATCGGAGTAATTATTGTTGTAATGTAGTTCGGTACTACATTTATCCTATGTAATTCATTCATTTTCATCTGCCTAGTGGGTCCTAGTTGGGGATTTACGGCACTTTAATATCCGCCTAGTTTGGGGTGTTACATCATCGACAATAACATCAACATCCGAAACTAAGGAGAAGGATTCACCAACTTATCTCAAGAAAACGAATTACACAATTCAAACCACACGAATCATATTAATATCATCATACTCCGGTAATCCATCTCATAATCATGCTTGTCAACTTGTTTATGTAATTATCATCAACTCAAGAACATCAACATTCAATTCCAAACGAAATCCAAAGATGAAGAGTGATTACCTTTATGAAGGAATGGATTGATTTCCAAGGTTGAATCCATTTCCAAGAATCACCAATGATTTCAAGAACAAAGCTTTAATCCTTGATTTCCATCTTTAATCTTGTTAAAGAGGATCATCCCTCAGTGTTTAGGAACTCCAAAAGTCCTCCCAAGATTCTCTCTATCAGTTGCAAGAAGAAAATGGACGAAATGCTTCATAATACCCGTCTGCCCCCCCTTATATAGAATACATTACTAGCGTGCGCTAACATATCATGTTTAGCGTGCGCTACGGCATTAGCGTATGCTAACTGACTTTGTTAGCGTGTGCTATCGCAGTCCAGGGGCTACTGTCTGGCTTCGTACATGTGCTTACATACGTAATGCCCATGTATTAGCGTACGTAATTTACACTCTCTAGCATACGCAAGTCCTTGCGTTTAGCGTGCGCTAATATCAGTTGACTCGTTTGTCTGTATGATCCGAAGACTGGTCCACATGCCGAAAGTGGTGACGAGGATAAGATTCCTTTTTGTCCAATATACCATTAGTGTGCGCTAATCTTTAGGGTTTAGCGTGCGCTAGTACTACACTACAAACATTCCTTGACTTATCAGAACGTGCGCCGAAAGTGGCCTGTGTAATACCCGAGATTTCTGATATGTATTTGGAACCTTGTGTTATTGTAATTATTGCATTTTGATCTGAGTATTATTCTTCGTATTTCATGATCCGGTGTTGTTGAATGCATGATTTCATGAATGTGATCTAAATTGTGATTCTGCGCAAGTAGCACACGCTATCGACTCAGTGTAGCGTACGCTAATTTGGATCCGTAGCGTGTAATACCCGGTTGTGAATTCATTTATTATCATTCAGTATCTGTCACTCAGAATTTTTTTTCATTCAGTAATAATCATTCATCATTTATATTCAGTCAACTATGTTCACCATTCGGCATATTTTGGGATCATCACTGTTTGAGATCGAGCCGAGATTATTGTCATCATCATCATCATGTTTTGATTTTCAGTTTGAGAGGTAGCGCACGCTACACATTGTAGTTAGCGCGCGCTAATGAGGTGCATGTAACGCACGCAATGATTCAGTATTAGCGCACGCTAGCGCAAGTGAGGCGCATACCCGTAAGGTACCGGGCTGATTGGGAAATTCGTAGCGCACGCTACGAGTGGTAAGGCAGCGACGCTAACTATGCCGGTAACGCACGCTAAGACTTGAGTAGCGCACGCCAGCGCGCCGCAATGCAGGACGAGGTTCGACTCCGTGATTTTGGATATCAACTATCGTGTAGCGCACGCTAACATAAGGTTAACGACGCTAAGAACAAGCCGTTAGCGCACGCTACCAAAGGTACTTAGCGCACGCTAACGATTGATCGGGGTACTGGACTACCGGCACGCGTTAGCGCACGCTAACATCGGAGTTAGCGCGCTAAGTCGGGACAAGATAAATAGGACAGTTTGGTCCAACCTTCGTCATTTCTTCATTTCTCAATCATTTCGGACGAGCTCGGGCGATTCGGAAAGGTCTTTTCGAGCTGCAATCATCTAGCATCATCTTCAAGCTCCTAAGTTGGATTAATCATCATCTAAATCAGTTTCATCACTCCAAAGCAAGGTAATGATTCTTGGATCTAGAATTTCGGATCTTGGGTGTTTTGCTTTCGATCTCTTCGTGTAAATCGATATTATGTTGGAATATGTTAGATATGGATTATCTATCTTGGATACATGTATTTCTACGGATTCATTGGTGTAATTTTCGGAATTTGTGAATAATTGAGGAATTGTTCAAGAACCCTTACGGGTTGACTTTGGAAATTTGGGGGTTTTCGACCAGATGTTGTTGAAATATCGTTCTAAGTATTCCTATTGGATTATTGATAGTATTCATGAGTTTTTGTGGGTTTGAATCATTCATTGGGAGTTGGTTTCGGATGTAATTGAGTTTTGGTTGTAAACAATTGGAGATTGTTTACAACGCGTTTGTTTAAATGCCCTAATGAGTTTCGGGTATTGTTGTATCGACTTTTGAGTTGGTTGTGATCATGCTTGATTCGTGTATTAAGAGGATTGTTGGTTTTTGTGTTGTTTAAGGTTGTTCGAGCGGCCGGTAATTTCATTAAGGACGTTGATCGTGGAAGTACCTTCTCGCCTTCGGTTTGAGGCAAGTTTTATACTTGTACTAGTCAATGAGCTAATGTCATCATGTATGTGTATGAATGTGTTGTATCATTCCGAGACTTAGCCTCTTCATGAATTCATTGATATCCAGAGATCGTTCGATACGATACCTTCCGCAATTTTGCCAAATGTTTATTGTTGTTCGTTAACGGCCGATTCAAGGCATTGTGATACTCATTATTAATGTCATTGTCGATAGCGGTTCGCGTATCGATGTATCGATTGTTGTTAATATAGATGTCAATTAAAGACATCGTTGAGACCATTGTTATTCTGTTTGGATTGTCATTAAAACCGCATGTGCCGATTAAAGGCATTGGCTTATTCATTTCTCGCCTTCGTTTGCAGAATCGATTAAAGGTGCCGAGGCATCCTTCATATCATTGTTATCGATTGACCTTTCTAAGGCAATCGAGGTATTCACTCATTCATCGTAGCATTGTTATCGATTGGCCATTCTCAGGCAAATCGAAATGTTCAATCATTCACTAAATCATTGTTATCGATTGACCTTTCTAAGGCAATCGAGGTATTCACTCATTCATGGTATCATTGTTGTCGATTGACCGTTTTAGGCAATCAAGGTATTGAATCATCCGCTGCATCATTGTTGTCGGTTGGCCGTTCTAAGGCAATCGAGGTGTTAATTTGGGACTGTCAAGGACGGTGTCTATCCGTGTGTTACTATCATCGTGTTGGCCGACTCAAGGCAGCACACTATCATTCATTGTGATACGGCTGGATGCCGTGGCTTCGGCCCTAATTGTGATACGGCTGGATGCCGTGGCTTCGGCCCTAATTGTGATACGGCTGGATGCCGTGGCTTCGGCCCTTATTGTGATACGGCTTCGTGCCGTGGCTTCGGCCCTCATTGATACAGCTTCGGGCTGTTTTGACTTCAGGTGTTTATGGTATTTGTTAACTTCCGCTGAACGACTTTCAGGCCTTTTGTAATGCCTTGGTATTTTCATTGGAGCCTTTGGGCATTATGATTCATATTAAATTCAGTTCTGGTTTGGTTCATGTCGTTTAATTCATTGTGGTATTCTGTGATTATGATTCGCCGTTGGGCATTTATGTTCTAACCTGTCGAACAAGTATTAATAGTATGCCGTGGGCATAGTATTTCACGAATGCTCGGTTCTTACCTTGGTTTGTGAGCATCTCGTATTATTATCATCATTGTACCGTTTCATTCTGCCTTTGGATGCATATCATGTTATACATGTATTTGATGTTCATTATCTGGATGACTGACCCCGTGGGGGCGGAACATGTTTTCATGTTTTAGGTGCTTGCGAGGAGAGAGTTGAGGCACAGGGGCATGACGATGGCGACGAGGCATACGAGCGATACTAGTCCGAGTTGTTCATTGTTGGTCAGTCAGTTGGAGTGTACTCCAGTCTTGTCAGTTGTTGTCGTGTTGTATTACCCGAACAGATGTTCGTGGATGCTGTTGTATTTCATTTTGGCCATGTAGGCCACTTTTGTCATTGAAATTCCTTATCGGAATATTGTGTCGGATATCATGGTAGGGACTATGATTTTTCCTTTGTTGTTTAATTTAATGTATTTTAGTCATGTTCGTCTGGTGGATCTCCTGGCGTGGGGTCCACGGCACTGTAATAACCCAATAGGATTTGGGGGTGTTACAGAAATGGTATCAGAGATTTGGGTTGTGAAATACCCTGAGATGTGAGTTATGTGGTCCTACCGACGCGGTAATAGTGGGATTGTCAGGTTATGGCAGTCTAGTCAGTCAGGTTTTGTGAGTCGTAATATTAGTGCGAATGCACGAGTCATTCATTCATCGAGTCGTCGTCAGTGAAGACTAGTATCGCGAGACCTCGAAGCTTCGTATGACCTGTGTAAGGACTCGATTCTCTTTATGTTCATACATTCATCATGTCATTAATTGTTCATGCCTTGTTGAAACCTATATGCGATATTAGTGTTATGATTGATTCATGACTAATTATTTTGGGACACGTGTGGCTTGTGTAAGCATTAAGGATCAACTCATTCATCAGTTAATAATCCTCAATCGTCATGCTGATCTTGTCGATCATGTTAATTCATTCATCACTCAGTCAATATCATTACTCAGTTAATTCATCACTCAGTTAACTCATTCATCACTCAGTTAATTCATTCATCATTCAGTCAATACCATTACTCAGTTGCTTCGTTCATCACTCAATTAACCTCATCGTTCAGCTAATTCATTCATCACTCAATTAATCTCATCGTTTAGTTAATTCATTCCTCATTCAGTCAATCTCATTGTTCAGTTAATTCATTAATCATTCACCCATCTCACGGTTCGATTGTTGATCTTGATGATCGAATTTTCAACCTTGTTAACTTGTTCAAGGTAATCATTTCAGGAATTTCATCAGGCAATCATGTTACCTCATTTGATGTTTCATACGATCTTATCCTACTCTGACATAATGTTGACGATCATTTCATTAAATCATTAATGCATTCATTGTGCGAGAGCGTGTATGCTCATTATTGTCACTCTGTAACGTAATCATAATGCGATATTCATGCGGAATTTATAATCATCATGTGACTTTCCTACTTCAGTATGGATAGAGCCGTCAGAGGACGCAGGGGAAGAGGCCGCGGTGCGGGCCGGAACCCGGGATCTCGTGTGCATGCCCACACGAACGCGAGGGATATCATTAATTCATCAAATAGCGAGGCTACTCATTCACTGTCAGATAACCATTCACCGTCAGGGAGTCGTACCCGAGAAGCAGCTCACTCGGAAGGTATTCGGGTTGACCCATTCATATTTATGCAGGGCATGATGGCCCAGATGACTCAGATGACGCGGATAGTGGAGACCATGCAGACCTCGATGGTTCGTGGTCCACCGCAACAGGGATGCCAGGTGCCATTTCATGGACAGATTGGGGGAGTGAATCAGATTGTTGGCGATATCTCTCGTCAGATGCCGCCTACTTTTGAGGGTTCGTCGGAACCAGCTGATATTGTTCATTGGCTCGAGCATTTTGATAAACTCTTCGACATGGTTCAAAGGTCCTAAGAGAGTAAAGTGGCGAGCGGCTTATTACTTGAGTAAGGGCGCTTATTCGTGGTGGCTTTCGTGAAACCCATCGATCGTGATTGTATTTGGAGCGAGTTCAAGACTCTCATGTTAGAGAGGTATTATCCGGCCCACTTCGTGAAGCCAAGTTGTCGAGGTTTTGAACCCCGAACCCGATGAGGACGAGGGTGTTATTGTCATTGCCGAGAAGTTTCGTGACTACTTGATTTGCTTCACAATTAACCGTACTGAGGCGGATAAAATTAAGTATTTTAGCAAGAGGCTAAATCCGCAGTTGAGGATGCAGTTGTTCAATCACAATTGTAATTCACTTAGTGAGTTCATCGGGAAGGCTCTTGGAGCAGAGCTTTTGAACAAGGAGCTTACTCAGAAGCATCCTTCAGTTTCTTCAGGTGAGAGGACTAGAATGCCGGCTCGTTCAGAGGGACATCGGGCTCCGACGTCCAAGGGGTCATTTTCTAGTCGTCTTCGTGCTAGGACAGCATCTTCCTCTCAGGCGACGAGTTCGACTGTTGTTTGCTTTAACTGTGATTCAGCAGGTCACGTTAGTACCCGGTGTACGGTGCCAGCTATTGTTTGTTTTCTGTGTGGGAGGCAGGGACACCGGCGGAAATACTGCAGGGGTTCTAGCGCCAGTAGATCTCAAGAGAGCTCAAGAGCCTCGAGGGATTTTGTTACTCCAGTCCATACTTCATTCAGGGGGCCCTATCAGGCTTCGAGAGCCCGAGGTAAGGACATTCATCACCAGTTTTGAGCAAGTTAATTCTTGCTCGGTAGGAGGATAATCATTCATTTCATTGTCATTCATTCATTCATATAATTCATTCATCATATATATCAATCATGTTGGGACACATAATTATCGATTAATCATTTAATTCACGAGGAACGGCGGTTCCAATCACTTCAGAGAACTATCACTCATGACGTTATTAATTCACCTTGGTGAGTCATTCTAAATCCTTGTCGGATTTGTAGTCATTTATCATTCATCATTCATTTTTGTCAGTTTCATTCTCGTGACCTTTTGAGGTCTTAGTTAGCGGCGAGTTCATCGTCGGATATACCTTAAATCGTTGAGATAGAGGAAATCGATGATGTGGGAGGATATCGATGTTGGGTACATTTGAGATGTAACCTTGTTTTTGGATGACTGTGTAAATCTATCCGTAATAATGCATCGTGACTGTGAATCATTTATTGTTGGTCTATCTTATTATGATCATATTCGAGAATCTTGAGATTTAGGTCACTTGTTGGGAGTTCATCCCTTCGACGTTGTGCTCGAGATTTCGTGATAATTTGGGAAATCGTTCACTGTGTTCCGAGACGTCAAGTATTGGGGACTTGGGCTTGCGGTTGATTTGGTCCCGAGGACTATTTGGGCGTTATTGTTTTCAGATCGTGATGGATAGTTCATAGCCCGAGTTGTTTACCCTCAGTTTCGAGGACGAAACTCTTTTAAGGGGGGGGAGTATGTAATACCCGGTTGTGAATTCATTTATTATCATTCAAGATTCACACTCAATTTTTTTCATTCAAGAATAATCATTCATCATTTATATTCATCAACTATGTTCACCATTCGGCGTATTTTGGGATCATCACTGTTTGAGATCGAGCCGAGATTATTGTCATCATCATCATCATGTTTTGATTTTCGCTTGAGAGGTAGCGCACGCTACACATTGTAGTTAGCACGCTAATGAGGTGCATGTAACGCACGCAATGATTCAAGATAGCGCACGCTAGCGCAAGTGAGGCGCATACCCGTAAGGTACCGGGCTGATTGGGAAATTCGTAGCGCACGCTACGAGTGGTAAGTAGCGACGCTAACTATGCCGGTAACGCACGCTAAGACTTCGAGTAGCGCACGCCAGCGCCGCAATGCAGGATGAGGTTCTCGACTCCGTGATTTTTGGATATCAACTATCAGGTAGCGCACGCTAACATAAGGTTAACGTACGCTAAGAACAAGCTGTTAGCGCACGCTACCAAAGGTACTTAGCGCACGCTAACGATTCAGTCAGGGGGTACTGGACTACCCGGTACACGCGTTAGCGCACGCTAACATCAGGAGTTAGCGCGCGCTAAGCTGGGACAGTATAAATAGGACAGTTTGGTCCAACCTTCGTCATTTCTTCATTTCTCAATCATTTCGGACGAGCTCGGGCGATTCGGAAAGGTCTTTTCGAGCTGCAATCATCTAGCATCATCTTCAAGCTCCTAAGTTGGATTAATCATCATCTAAATCAGTTTCATCACTCCAAAGCAAGGTAATGATTCTTGGATCTAGAATTTCGGATCTTGGGTGTTTTGCTTTCGATCTCTTCGTGTAAATCGATATTATGTTGGAATATGTTAGATATGGATTATCTATCTTGGATACATGTATTTCTACGGATTCATTGGTGTAATTTTCGGAATTTGTGAATAATTGAGGAATTGTTCAAGAACCCTTACGGGTTGACTTTGGAAATTTGGGGGTTTTCACCGATGTTGTTGAAATATCGTTCTAAGTATTCCTATTGGATTATTGATAGTATTCATGAGTTTTTGTGGGTTTGA
Organism: Orobanche coerulescens; assembly: GCA_033398695.1. Classification (NCBI taxonomy): domain Eukaryota; kingdom Viridiplantae; phylum Streptophyta; class Magnoliopsida; order Lamiales; family Orobanchaceae; genus Orobanche; species Orobanche coerulescens. Next base: position 43,980,417 of record CM065811.1, read on the forward strand.
ATCATTCATTGGGAGTTGGTTTCGGATGTAATTGAGTTTTGGTTGTAAACAATTGGAGATTGTTTACAACGCGTTTGTTTAAATGCCCTAATGAGTTTCGGGTATTGTTGTATCGACTTTTGAGTTGGTTGTGATCATGCTTGATTCGTGTATTAAGAGGATTGTTGGTTTTTGTGTTGTTTAAGGTTGTTCGAGCGGCCGGTAATTTCATTAAGGACGTTGATCGTGGAAGTACCTTCTCGCCTTCGGTTTGAGGCAAGTTTTATACTTGTACTAGTCAATGAGCTAATGTCATCATGTATGTGTATGAATGTGTTGTATCATTCCGAGACTTAGTCTCTTCATGAATTCATTGATATCCAGAGATCGTTCGATACGATACCTTCCGGCAATTTTGCCAAATGTTTATTGTTGTTCGTTAACGGCCGATTCAAGGCATTGTGATACTCATTATTAATGTCATTGTCGATAGCCGGTTCGCGGTATCGATGTATCGATTGTTGTTAATATAGATGTCAATTAAAGACATCGTTGAGACCATTGTTATTCCTGTTTGGATTGTCATTAAAACCGCATGTGCCGATTAAAGGCATTGGCTTATTCATTTCTCGCCTTCGCCGTTTGCAGAATCGATTAAAGGTGCCGAGGCATCCTTCATATCATTGTTATCGATTGACCTTTCTAAGGCAATCGAGGTATTCACTCATTCATCGTAGCATTGTTATCGATTGGCCATTCTCAGGCAAATCGAAATGTTCAATCATTCACTAAATCATTGTTATCGATTGACCTTTCTAAGGCAATCGAGGTATTCACTCATTCATGGTATCATTGTTGTCGATTGACCGTTTTAGGCAATCAAGGTATTGAATCATCCATTGCCGTATCATTGTTGTCGGTTGGCCGTTCTAAGGCAATCGAGGTGTTAATTTGGGACTGCCAAGGACGGTGTCTATCCGTGTTACTATCATCGTGTTGGCCACTCAAGGCTAGACACTATCATTATTTGTGATACGGCCGATGCCGTGGCTTCGCCCTAATTGTGATACGGCCGATGCCGTGGCTTCGCCCTAATTGTGATACCCGGATGCCGTGGCTTCGCCCTTATTGTGATACGGCTTCGCGCCGTGGCTTCGCCCTCATTGATACAAATTTCGCTTTTGACTTCAGGTGTTTATGGTATTTGTTAACTTCCGCTGAACGACTTTCAGGCCTTTTGTAATGCCTTGGTATTTTCATTGGAGCCTTTGGGCATTATGATTCATATTAAATTCAGTTCTGGTTTGGTTCATGTCGTTTAATTCATTGTGGTATTCTGTGATTATGATTCGCCGTTGGGCATTTATGTTCTAACCTGTCGAACAAGTATTAATAGTATGCCGTGGGCATAGTATTTCACGAATGCTCGGTTCTTACCTTGGTTTGTGAGCATCTCGTATTATTATCATCATTGTACCGTTTCATTCTGTCTTTGGATGCATATCATGTTATACATATATTTGATGTTCATTATCTGGATGACTGACCCCGTGGGGGCGGAACATGTTTTCATGTTTTAGGTGCTTGCGAGGAGAGAGTTGAGGCACAGGGGCATGACGATGGCGACGAGGCATACGAGCGATACTAGTCCGAGTTGTTCATTGTTGGTCATCACTGGAGTGTACTCACTTGTCGATTGTTGTCGTGTTGTATTACCCTAATGGATGTTCGTGGATGCCGCCAGATTTCATTTTGGCCATGTAGGCCACTTTTGTCATTGAAATTCCTTATCGGAATATTGTGTCGGATATCATGGTAGGGACTATGATTTTTCCTTTGTTGTTTAATTTAATGTATTTTAGTCATGTTCGCCTGGTGGATCTCCTGGCGTGGGGTCCACGGCACTGTAATAACCCAATAGGATTTGGGGGTGTTACATAGCGCACGCTGTGCATGAACCTTAGCGCACGCTATACGTAGTCAGCATGATTAAGACAGGGTGGTAGGTGAGATCGGCTGCGGATGTCGGTCGGATCATGTCGGGATGAACCTGGACGGCTTTCGGGAAAAGCCAAGTCAACGTGGTAGCGCACGCTAATGATATGAGGATAGCGCACGCTAAATGCTGAGTACAGTGAAGTCAGTAAGCTTCGTATGGTCGTTAGCGCACGCTATGGATAGGGACTAGCGCGCGCTAATAACCATTTTCTATAAATAGGACAGCATCCTTTTTCATATTTTCAGCCTTTTCACTTCCCACATCCGAACTATTGGGCTTGTAGAGTCACTCTCTTCATCCTAAACCTCTCATATCATCCTCCTAGCACGAGTTTGAAGATTTTATATCATTGGAGATTGGTGTTCAAGCCCTCGGTGTTGGATTTCTTCAAGTTCCTTCGTGTTCTTCGCTACTTTAAGGTAGGTGATTCTTCACCAATATTAGTAGTATTCTAAAGGATGTTTTGATCATGATTTGGGATTTCTAGTCAGTTAAATTCGTAAGTAGTCGAACATCATGAGTTAGAAAGACATTTTCGATGCTTCGGCACTTAGTCATCGTTTAATCCATTGAACCTATTAGTGTTTGCACTCCTAGCATATTCATGAAGCTTCAAAACCGATTGTGACCAGTATATGGAGATTATCAAAGTTCTTATGTCTTTACATAGTGGAATCATACATTTTGGGACATGAAATAGATTGAACTTAGGATATTTCCTTGAAATCAAGATGAATTATGATGTTGTGATGATAATAAGTATCCTCGTATCTCGTAGTCGTTTAATCCGTAAAGATCTTTCGCAAACCGTATGAGCATGATATGCATGGGGATGACATGTATTAACACTGAAGATTTCATGAGTTTCTTCACCATTAGATTAAGTCTACTGCCCAGTAGTAAACTGCCATGCACGGTTAGCGCACACTAAGATAGGCATATTAACGTGCGCTATCGGGAATGTGTAACGTACGCTACGTTTGGTACGTAACGTACGTTATGTCATCAAAGCGGGTCACCGGCTGATCGAGAGGACTGTCAAGATGTATTTAGCGACGCTAGACTTCGCTGCTTACGACGCTAATGGATGTGCTTAGCATACGTTACGTAGAGTACGTAGCGCACGCTAAGTAGTTCAGACAATTTATATTTTTAGAGCTTTCGGACGTAGACCGGATTGTTAGACATTCGTACGACTTGAGATGAATTCTATATTATTCTTTTGTTAAGGTTCGAGCTTACTACGTTGATCAAAGGAGATGGCCTTCGAGTATGTTGAGATCATTGGAGAAATTTGTTCTTGCCATCCTTGAGGCAAGTATCGTAATTTGTTAATATTCATATTTTGAGTATACATGTGGTTTATTCATGTTGTTGAACATGGGATTTATTTCGTTGAAATGTCATGATATTCGTTATTCAGTGTTTGTATGTTCATGTTTATAGACATAGCGATTTGCATATATGTATGCATGAGTTGTGTTTGTGTATGTTGTACGATCTATGCTGAGGGCGCTGGATCGGATGTCCACCTCGTGTTGGTCCGACGGGATCATCTTGGGATCTAGGCTGAGGGTGCTGGATCATTGGACGGGTTTTTCCACCTCGTGTTGGTCCGACGGGATCATCTTGGGATCTATGTTGAGGGCGCTGGATCATTGGAATACCCATGCTGTGTTAATGGAATCTTGTGGATTCGCATTGTCGGATTCCTAGAGCGAAGTCCGTATGGTGTATCTTGTTTTTTATTGTTGATTCATATTCGATTTTTTTAATATGTTACTTGTACTAGCATCGTTTTTCTAACCCTTCGGGGTGGACATTTGTTTTGATGTTCGTAGCCGAGAGCGGGGAAACAACACAAGACCGATGTGACGACGAAGGGGTTCAGTGATGTTTGTCGTTGCTTTTGATTGTCTTCTTGGTTCATTTTCAGTACTCGAGTACGCATGTCTTATTAATATCATTTCGATATGGTTGTATTAATTAACTCGTTGGATCAGTTGGAACCGGTCTTGTAATTTGAATTTCTGCGGTATTGTTGGATTATTCACATTTCTTTTAATTAGCCTTGTAAATCCTTACTTAAAGGGTTTACGGCGCTGTAATTATTCCGAATATCTCGTGGTGTTACAGAATATGGTATCGGAGCTAAGATTCATGGATATCTTGGCAGTTGGGTTCTAGTTGGGTCTGTTTACGTGTTTGATTTACGGGTCGTTCGTAACATCACTGTTCAGCCAAAGTCGTCATGTGGACCGTGGTTGTAAGTCTCCTAATCTCTTATACTACCGTTTTACTTAATTTCTGTTTTGTGAGTATTGACGGGATTTATTTTCGAAAATTTTGTCCTGGATATTGAGAAATTGTGTTTACAGTATGTTGAGAGGAGGACGTGGACGCGGACGTGGTAACATGAGACAGGAGGATTCCGCAACTACCCCAGAATTATCGGCTAGTCGAACCGATTCCCATTCTGGAGGGCAGCAGGGATCAGCGAACGACGACGCGAATCCTAACATGCCGGGAGTGCTTCAGCAGGTGGTGGCACAGATAAACCAGTTCGCTCAAGTAGTTGACCGCATGCAAACGGCGATGGGACAGCAGCACCACGAGGATAACCGGGGAGACAGATGGCTTGCTGAAGTGGTCAAATTGCACCAGTCAAAATTTGACGGATCTGCTGAGGCACTTACTTGGGATCATTGGATAAAGGAGTTAGAGAAGATATTCGCGGGTATTAACTGTCCCGAGGACCGAAAAGTTCCTATTGCCCAGTATTTTCTGACTGGGGAGGCTTTTGACTGGTGGGAGGCTATTCGACCCGAGAATCATAATGCTGACTGGACCGAATTCAAGCTAATGATGGAAGCACAGTATTGCCCTCATCCAGTTAGAGAGGCAAAAATCCGAGAGTTTTTCTCACCACAGAGTTCGGAAGCATCTGTGACAGACATAATCAAAACTTTTAATCATCAGCTGACTTGTGTGCGACACTTGGTCAGAACGGAGGCAGAAAAGATTTTTCATTTCGATATGCGAAGAAGCCGGAGATTCAGCAGTACTTGTCCGGATTCGTGTGTACTATGTTGCGACAGTATCAAGACAAAGCGCTGGCCTACGACATGAAAGAGGCGGTGGTGGAGAAATCGATGGAGGCAAAGAAGTAGAAAGTGACCGGCAACTTCTCAGAAAACAAGAGTGGTGGGCCCCGCAAGGGCCAGTCTTCCTTTTATTCATCTAGGAAACCTCCACATCCTTCTAGAGGTGGAAAGAAGTTCCGGACAACATCAATAGCTTTGACGCATCAAAGAAATGCTACAATTGTGGTCGAGCAGGGCATGTTCGGCGTGATTGCCCTGCATCTTCTGTGACTTGTTTCGATTGTGGGCAAGAAGGGCACCGTGCGGCTTTCTGTGGAGTTGCTACTAGATCTTTTGGTACTCGCACTCCAGCGCCAGTTCCGAAAGAGATAAGTGTGAACCAGACGCAGCAGAGTGGATTTCAGCAGCAGAATGTTGGGAAGAAAGAGACATCCAGTGCTGGGTCCATTCCTCCGCGCCTGTACGAGATGAGAAAATCTGACGATCAAAACACTGCTGTTGCATCAGGTACGATTCAGATCCTTTTGCAACCAGTTAGTGTCTTATTCGATTCCAGAGCTACACATTCTTTCATATCATTGAACTGTGTTAATCGTTTGAAAATCTTGTGTTTATTTGATTGTGAACCATATGTTGTGGGTTTTCCGAGCGGAGAGAGAATTGTGGGAACCCTAGAAACTAGATATTTTCCAGTGTCTATAGGAGGGAGAGATTGGCCATCGAATCTTATTGTAGTCGACATTCATGGTGACGATTTAATTCTCGGAGACGATTGGCTCAATCGTTATGGATCTATTCTGAATTACCGAAAGAGAGTCATTTCTATCATTGCTGATGACGGATCTGAACACTTATTCAGAGGATGGAGACCGGAAAGCTCGGGAAAATTGATCAAAGCGATGAAAGCTGTGAAATTGTTGAAGCAGGGATGTCATGGACTTTGGTGCTATGCCATGAGGAAAGAAGAAGGAGTAGAGCTCTCGTCTATTCCAGTTGTGAATGAATTCTCAGATATATTCCCTCACGAATTACCCGGGTTACCTCCGCAGAGAGAAGTGGAGTTCACTATCTAATTAGAGCCTGGAGCCGCTCCTATTTCCAGAGCACCATACCGCATGGCGCCAACCGAGATGTATGAACTAAAGAAGCAACTGGAGGAATTATTGCAGAAGGGTTACATTCAACCTAGCGTTTCTCCTTAGGGAGCACCCGTTCTCTTTGTCAGGAAGAAAGATGGATCCCTTCGATTATGTATTAATTACGATCAAGAATAAGTATCCTATACCTCGGATCGACGACTTGTTTGATCAACTGCAAGGGGCAAGGGTATTCTCGAAGATTGACTTGCGGTCAGGATACCATCAGTTGAGAATTAAGGAGTCGGATATACCGAAATCTGCTTTCAGATCTCGGTACGGACACTATGAATTCGTGGTGATACCATTTGTACTTACCAATGCTCCTGCAGTATTTATGCAACTGATGAATCGAGTATTCTTAGAATACCTAGATAAGTTTGTGGTCCTTTTCATTGATGACATCTTGATCTATTCGAAAGACATAGAGGAGCATGCCGAGCATTTGCGTGTGGTTTTGAGCACCTTGAGGAAGGAACAGCTCTATGCGAAGCTTTCTAAGTGTGAGTTCTGGATTAGGGAGGTAACTTTCCTTGGGCATGTGATATCAGCTGACGGAGTTCAGGTGGACCCGAAGAAAGTCGAAGCAATCTTGGAATGGGAAGCTCCTAAAAACATGAAAGAAGTCCGAAGCTTCTTAGGACTTGCTGGATATTATCGCCGTTTTGTAGAGGGATTTTCCAAAATTGCTCGTCCACTCACTCAGTTGTTACAGAAAACTCAAAAGTTCATGTGGAATGAGATATGCCAGGCTGGTTTTGATGAACTTAATAAGAGACTGACGACAGCACCTATATTAGCATTACCAGATGGAACTGATGGATTCATGGTATACAGTGACGCTTCAAATCAGGGTCTGGGATGTGTGTTGATGCAAAAGGATAAGGTGATTGCCTATGCTTCTCGGCAATTGAAACCGTACGAAGTAAATTACCCGACTCATGATCTGGAGTTAGCAGCTGTGGTCTTTGCCTTGAAAATTTGGCGACATTATTTATACGGCACTCATTGTCAGATCTTTACAGATCATAAAAGCCTCAAATACATCTTCAGTCAGAAAGAATTAAACATGAGGCAGAGAAGGTGGTTGGAATTGATCAAGGATTACGATTGGAAGTTCTCTATCATCCGGGTAAAGAAAACATAGTAACCGATGCATTGAGCCGTAAACCTGTTTCTCTTCGAGTGTTGGAAGCACTTACATCCCAAACCAGCATTCAACGAGAACTGATCCGCGAAGGGATTGAAGTATGGTCACCAGGAATCTAAGGGCAACTATATGTGATGGAACTGACTTCGTCACTAGTCAAGGAAATCAAATCTAAGCAGTTGAATGATTCTCTGATCCTTCAGTTATATGACGAAGTAAAGAAAGGGAAGGCCCCAGGATTCGTGATACAAGATGATGGAGTTCTGAGATTTCAGATTCGACTTTGCGTTCCCGATGATGATGATTTGAGACGAACAATTCTGAAGGAAGCTCACAGCGCGCCCTATTCTATTCACCCGGGCAGCAGTAAGATGTATAAGGATCTAAAACAAAACTTCTGGTGGGGAAATATGAAGAAGGACGTAGCATAGTATGTTTCGAAGTGTTTGACTTGTCAGCAGGTTAAGATTGAACATCAGCGACCTGCCGGAATGTTAAATCCACTTTCGATCCCTGAGTGGAAGTGGGAGGATATCTCGATGGATTTCATCACCAATATGCCAAGGACCAAGACGGGAATGAACATGATTTGGGTTATAGTTGATCGACTAACCAAGTCGGCCCATTTCCTAGGAATTAAAGACACGTGGGGACCCGAGAAATTGGCGCGAGTATTTATTGTGGAGATAGTCAGATTGCATGGGACGCCGAAGACCATTATTTCAGATCGAGATGGTCACTTCGTGTCGCATTTCTGGAAGGCAGTTCACAGAGCTTTAGGGATCGAGCTAAACTTTAGCACGGCTTATCATCCCCAAACGGACGGTTAGTCCGAAAGGACTATACAAACAGTAGAAGACATGCTTAGAGCTTGTGCTTTGGATTGGTCAACTGATTGGGAGGTTCACTTGCCATTGATTGAATTCACCTACAACAATAGTTGGCATGCTTCTATTAAGATGGCACCATTTGAAGCTTTGTACGGGAGAAGATGCCGATCACCCCTGTGCTGGGATGATTCTTCAGACATGATCGGGACGGAACCGGAATTGATAGTTCAGACTCAAGAGAAGATAGCTTTGATTCGGTAAAGACTGTTGACTGCCCAGAGTCGACAGAAGTCTTATGCAGATGTGCATCGTCGCCCTCTAGAGTTCGACATTGGGGACCACGTGCTACTGAAGGTGTCTCCTACACGAGGAATTTTCCATTTTTTGAGGAAAGGTAAGCTAAGTCCGAGATATATCGGACCATTTGAGATCCTCGAGAGAGTTGGGGATTTAGCATACCAATTGGCCTTACCACCATCGGTGAGTCACGTATCCCAATTACGGAAGTATGTACCAGATCCCAGTCATATCATTGAGTTTGATGAGATCGAGATAGCTAATGATGGCACTTTCGAAGAGAGACCAATCAAAATACTTGAGAGTCGGATCAAACAATTGAGGAATAAACCAATACATTTGGTTAAAGTACAATGGTCACGACATGGAGCTGAAGAGGCCACTTGGGAAATGGAGGGCAGTATGAAGAATAGATATCCAGAGTTGTTTTCATCTTAAGTTTCGGGACGAAACTTCTTTTTAGGGAGGAAGGATGTAATACCCGAGATTTATGATATGTATTTGGAACCTTGTGTTATTGTAATTATTGCATTTTGATCTGAGTATTATTCTCCGTATTTCATGATCCAGTGTTGTTGAACGCATGATTTCATGAATGTGATCTAAATTGTGATTCTGCGCAAGTAGCGCACGCTATCGACTAAGTGTAGCGTACGCTAATTTGGATCCATAGCGCACGCTGTGCATGAACCTTAGCGCACGCTATACGTAGTCAGCATGATTAAGATAGGGTGGTAGGTGAGATCGGCTGCGGATTTCGGTCGGATCATGTCGAGATGAACCTGGACGGCTTTCGGGAAAAGCCAAGTCAACGCGGTAGCGCACGCTAATGATATGAGGATAGTGCACGCTAAATGATGAGTACAGTGAAGTCAGTAAGCTTCGTATGGTCGTTAGCGCACGCTATGGATAGGGACTAGCGCGCGCTAATAATCATTTTCTATAAATAGGACAACATCCTTTTTCATATTTTCAGCCTTTTCACTTCCCACATCCGAACTCTTGGGCTTGTAGAGTCACTCTCTTCATCCTAAACCTCTCATATCATCCTCCTAGCACGAGTTTGAAGATTGTAGATCATTGGAGATTGGTGTTCAAGCCCTCGGTGTTGGATTTCTTCAAGTTCCTTCGTGTTCTTCACTACTTTGAGGTAGGTGATTTTTCACCAATATTAGCAGTATTCTGAAGGATGTTTTGATCATGATTTGGGATTTCTAGTTAGTTAAATTCGTAAGTAGTCGAACATCATGAGTTAGAAAGACATTTTCGATGCTTCCACACTTAGTCATCGTTTAATCCATTGAACTTATTATTAGTGTTTGAACTCCTAGCATATTCATGAAGCTTCAAAACCGATTGTGACCAGTATATGGAGATTATCAAAGTTCTTATGTCTTTACATAGTGGAATCATACGTTTTGGGACATGAAGTGGATTGAACTTAGGATATTTCCTTGAAATCAAGATGAATTATGATGTTGTGATGATAATAAGTATCCTCGTATCTCGTAGTCGTTTAATCCGTAAAGATCTTTCGCAAACCGTATGAGCATAATATGCACAGTGATGACATGTATTAACACTGAAGATTTCATGAATTTCTTCACCATTAGATTAAGTCTACTGCCCAGTAGTAAACTGCCATGCACGGTTAGCGCACGCTAAGATAGGCATATTAGCGTGCGCTATCGGGAATGAGTAACGTACGCTACGTTTGGTACGTAACGTACGTTATGTCATCAAAGCGGTCAATCGGCCGATCGAGAGGATCACAAGACGTATTTAGCGTACGCTAGACTTCGCTGTTTATGTACGCTAACGGGCAGGCTTAGCGTACGTTACGTAGAGTACGTAGCGCACGCTAAGTAGTTTAGACAGTTTACATTTTTAGAGCTTTCGGTCGTAGACCGGATTGTTAGACATTCGTACGAGTTGAGATGAATTCTATATTATTCTTTTGTTAAGGTTCGAGCTTACTACGTTGATCGAAGGAGACGGCCTTCGAGTGTGTTGAGATCGTTGGAGAAATTTGTTCTTGCCATCCTTGAGGGAAGTATCGTAATTTGTTAATATTCATATTTTGAGTATACATGTGGTTTATTCATGTTGTTGAACATGGGATTTATTTCATTGAATTGTCATGATATTCGTTATTCAGTGTTTGTATGTTCATGTTGATGGACATAGCGATTTTGCATATATGTATGCATGAGTTGTGTTTGTGTATGTTGTACGATCTATGCTGAGGGCGCTGGATCGGATGTCCACCTTGTGTTGGTCCGACGGGATCATCTTGGGATCTAGGCTGAGGGCGCTGGATCATTGGATGGGTTTTTCCACCTCATGTTGGTCCGACGGGATCATCTTGGGATCTATGCTGAGGGCGCTGGATCATTGGAATACCCATGCTGTGTTAATGGAATCTTGTGGATTTGCATTGTCGGATTCCGGTAGCGGAAGTCCGTGTGGTGTATCTTGTTATGTATTGTTGATTCATATTCGATTTGTTTAATATGATACTTGTACTAGCATCGTTTTTCTAACCCCTTCGGGGGTGGACATTTGTTTTGATGTTCAGGTAGCCGAGGAGCGGGGAAACAGCCACAATACCGATGTGACGACGAAGGGGTTCAGTGATGTTTGTCGTTGCTTTTGATTGTCTTCTTGGTTCATTTTCAGTACTTGAGTACGCGTGTCTTATTAATATCATTTCGATATGGTTGTATTAATTAACTCGTTGGATCAGTTGGAACTGGTTTTGTAATTTGAATTTCTGCAGTATTGTTGGATTATTCACATTTCTTTTAATTAGCCTTGTAAATCCTTACTTAAAGGGTTTACGGTGCTGTAATTATTCCGAATATCTCGGGGTGTTACAGCCTGGTCCACACGCAGATTCCTTCCGATCTGACTGCATTAGCGTGCGCTATGATTTTACCTTTAGCGTGCGCTAACCCTGCATGGTAGCGTTCGCTAAGCTTAACTATTAGCGTGCGCTAATAAGGCTATACTTAGCCACTTTCAGCTATTCTTGTCCAACGTATCGACATATCGGATACGTATACATGACGCACTATATCCTGTAATACGATTGTCGACCAAGTAAGACAATTATACCGATACTGACATCTCAGTCCTTCATTTATTTTATCTATACTGTACAGAATCCACGCTGTACAATATAAGTCAGATAAAATAATATTAAACAACGATAGTAGAAATTCCGGATATTACACGTAATCATGTGAGGTTAACGTACGTAATATCTATAGCGTACGTAATATTGGTGTGATAACGTACGTAATGGTGGAACAAGAAGCTAACGGCTAGTTGAGGCTTTGGAGCCTATAAATACCACATCCTTGGTACTCATCCATACAACAACTTCAAGCAAACAATACATTCATCAGAGATTGATATACTTACATTATTGTTGTGATATTGAGCTTATATTGTTAGTTTGAGTGTTTATACATTCAACATATACACGAGAGGTAAAAGAAAAGATACGATTGGATTCGGTGTTATTAGGATCAAGGATCCGGCATTATTAGAATCGCAATCGCTATCTTAGTGAGGTTTATCTAGTACCCATAGAAAGCTAGAGTGGTTGATTTCTTGTCCAATAGAAAAGAAAAATAGTTTAACTTGGACCGACACAAAGACAAGTACGAGTGGTTTATCACAGACCAATAGAAGACGTGATTGTAACGATGCCTCGACCGATAGAAGAGAGGTGCAGAGTTTTTTATCTTGAACCTATAGAAAAAGATACCGAGAGAGGACGTAGGATCGTGTATAGCCGAACCTCTATAAATCCGTGTGTCATTTAATTTCCGCATTTAATTTACGCTCCCGCAACACGGCGCATATTCCGATCTTGCTCCAACATTATGGAAACTTATCCTGTCCTTGGGATATTTTTTTATTGATTGGCGATCTCCAACGGGCCGTTTAACAGTTCCTTCCAGCTGGGGGAATAGGCGAGTGAAAAATGTGAGGGTAAGATAGTCATAAATAAATAGGAAAAAACTGATTTTGTAGTAATCAGTTAGAAAAAAATCTAGTTAGTTGTCAAAAATAAAATTTGCTTGTTTTGGTGGGTAAAAACTAAGTTTGACGTATTGGTCCTATTATGTAAAATAAAACATAAGGATATTATTAATTATATTACTATTATTATTATCATTATCTACATTATTTATAAGGCCCAAGGCTTTGTATGGTTTGGTGTGTGAATCTTCTACTATGTGAAGTTTAGGGGGGTGTATTCAATTGAGAATTTGTTGGATTTTTTTGGATTCTCAAATCAAGTATTCAATTGGGATTTTAAACAATCTTTTTAAATCAGCAGGTATTCAACTGGGATTTTAAATAATCTTTTAAAATCAGCAGGTATTTAATTGGGATTTTAAACAATCTTTTAAAATCAGCAGGTATTCAATTGAGATTTTAAAAAACCAAACAAAATCTGGGGGTATTCAAATATTAGAAGATTTTCAAGACTCATGGATTTTAAAGGATTCGTTGGAGATTTTGTATGTATATTCAGCAATGGGAAATCTTCCCATGGGAGAAGAGATTTTGATGGATTGATGAATTATTATATATTTTCAATTTAAAAATAAAAAATCAAAGGAAATAAACATCTATAAAAAACACAAAAACCTATCGCTCCTAGTCTCCTCTCTGCTCCCTGCTCCCTGCTCTGTGCTCTCGCTTTTTCTCTGCAAGTTGCTCCAAGTTGTCTGGAGCGATTTTTGACCGGGTCTTGCACAATACAAGGAACCTGGCTCAGAGGAAGAAGGACTAGCTCTACCCACTTTCGAAATCCACTCGAATGGAAGAAGCTAATATTTCAGACTACTACCCCACGACAAGTAGGTACTCATCAATAATTCATTTCCTATATATATATATATATAGAGAGAGAGAGAGAGAGCGGGGGACTCGGCCCTTGGAACATGTGAATAGATCAACATGCTGCCCTCCATGAAGGGCACGACATGGCGGTGGGAAAATATCTTTGATTGTTGTTTTTGCCTCTCTCTCTCTCTCTATATATATATATATATATATATATATATATATATATATATATATATATGGGATGAATACCTAAAGGTAAAACTAAGTCCTTATGTAATTATAAGAAAACATAATTTTTTTATACCTAAAGGTAAAACTAAGTCCTAAAACAACAGCTCTTTGTTTGGGTCTTGCACGACATGTTTATATTTGTATGCTTCCCTTTCATACTTTTTTTTTGGCTAAAGTGTTTTTTCTTACATACTTGTTAATAATGAATCATTGTACATATATTTTCTATGTGTATATGATAGTGTTATTATGGCCGATTCACAAAGTGCTAAGAAAAGAACTGGTTATGATCAATGGACAAAACAAGAGAGCGATGTATTGTTAGAACTTATGACGTGATACCAGTGGTGTTTTTACTAAACAAATAGTAATTTGTTTGGGTCTTGCAAACAAAGTATGGGATGAATACCTAAAACAACAGCTCTTTGTTTGGGTCTTGCACGACATGTTTTGACTCTATATATATATGGGATGAATACCTAAAGGTAAAACTAAGTCCTTATGTAATTACATGTTCACGGATCCAAACAAAGTATGGGATGAATACCTAAAGGTAAAACTAAGTCCTTATGTAATTATATGAAAACATAATTTTTTTTTTTGGTAATTTATTAAACTAACAATTTTGAACAATATTTTTGGTGCCAGGGTCACCCAAAAGATGGTAACTTGTGTTACGAGGTATTTGATGATTACGAGGACTTAGCAGTTGCTGTTGGAAATGGTGTTGCCCTGGGGAAAAACTCGATTGGATTGGGTAGTGTTACTGAAGCAAGAACACTAGAAGCTGGTGAAGTGAGAGACTTGCGCATTGACGACTTGAATTTTGATATTGATAGCAAGGGATTTGTTCTTGAACAAAATGACACATCGGCAATGGGTTCTCCCGAAGTTTTTGAGGTGCCTAAGAAAAAGCTCCCAACTAAAAGAGCTAGAACCGAGTACGAGGAAAATTCTAACTCAAGTGGAAACCCTCCTAAAAGCAATATTTTGGGGCAACTTGCTAAACTTACGACAACTTTTGAAGGAGTTTATGAGTTGTTGGAAAAGAGAGAACAAGAAAGAACATATACCGCATGGGATGCTATTAAGGAGGTTTCGAATTTAGGTGAACATATCCGTTTAGAGGCATTTAACTTGCTCGACACGAAAACAAAAAAGGATGGTTTCTTGAAAATGACTCCCGATGAACGAGCTAAATGGATACTCAATATGATGAGCAAAAAATAATAATGATCGAATTTCCTTTGTTACGAATATCGAATAAATTTTAGCAATCTATGTGAAGTTTATTCGGAAGAACTTTTATTTGATTGGTTGTATGGTTTTCTTATTGGTTTGGTTTAATAAAATATGTCTCTGATCTGTTTGGTTTAAACTTCAAATATGTTTGGATTGGTTTAATAAAATTTCCTATTGTTTGCTTGTATGATTTGTTAGGTTTGGTTTAATAAAATATGCCTCTGCCTTCAGGCACATTGCAGAAGCTTTGTCTGATCTGTTTCTTTTTTTTTCTTGATGCAGGATTTTACTGTAATGGATAGCGAAAAAATGCTCAGCCCCAAAACATCACGAGCAATGCGCGAATGCAAGGTTCTAGAAATACAATGATTGGGAACAAAATAGATGAAGAAGAAATTGATTTGGAGTTTTATGAGATAGTTAAGTTTTTGTTGATAATAATTGATGCAATAATGATTGTGTTAATATATAATCTAGCTAGGATGCATCAACATATTAGTCGTTCTCTAACACGACGACCAATAACGAGGATTGGATATTCTTATATAAATAATTTGATGAAAGAAGATCCAAAAAATTTTCGCGAACTACATAGAATGTATCCAAATGTGTTTCTCAAGCTGTGTGGTATTATAAGAGAGGGAACTTATCTGGAAGATACAAGATATGTATCTGTTGAAGAAATGGTAGCTACATTTTTGTTAATTGTTGGACACAACGATTGCTATTGTAATGTTCGGCAGAATTTTGGCCGTTCACACTTCACTGCCAGTAGAAATTTTAATAAAGTTCTGATGGCTTTAAATACTATAGCACCACAAATGATGGTAAAGCCCGGAGGCGTTTCTCCTAAAATTTCTGAAAGTACAAGATTTTACCCTTACTTTAAGGTAATTCTTTGATTTAAAAATACATTGATTTGGCTAGAGTCTAGTTTGATTTTTTAATTCTAATGTTATCTTTTTTATGAATGAATATTTTAATTTAGGATTGTGTTGGTTCTATTGATGGAACTCATATTCCAGCTATGATTCATGGTCGGCATGTAAGCAGCTATCGTAATCGTCATGGAGTTAATTCTCAAAATGTTTTAGCTGCTTGCAACTTTGATTTAGAATTCATTTATGTGCTTAGTGGATGGGAAGGTTCAGCACACGACTCAAAAGTGTTAAATGATGCATTATCGAGGACAAATGGGCTTCAAGTTCCTCAAGGTAATAATTTTTATTTACCCCTTATTTATGATCGTTTTTTGTCATCATACAAGTCAATATAATTTACTAAAAAAGCTTTTGCTTTCAGGAATATATTATCTTGTAGATTGTGGATTTGCTAATCGTCGCCAATTCTTAGCCCCTTTACGTGGTTTACGCTATCATCTAAAGGATTTTAACGGTCAAGGCCGTCACCCTAGAAATGCAAATGAGTTATTTAATCTCCGCCATTCGTCAATGAGAAATGTGATTGAGGGAATTTTTGGTATCTTCAAATCTCGGTTTACGATATTTAAAGATGCACCTCCATTTTCATTTCAAATACAGACATAGTTAGTATTAGCTTGTGCCGGATTACATAACTTTCTTCGAAAAGAATGCCGCTCTGATGAATTCCCAGTTGAAGTAGTAGCTGATCAACCTTCTGAGATGGAGGATGATAATTATGAATCAAATTTTTCAAGCCAACAACAACAAAGGGCGGAAGCTAATACTTGGAGAGCTAACATTGCTAATGCTATGTGGAATGATTGGCCTCGTACCGCTGAAGACAATGATGAAGACAACGAGGAACACATGGATGATTGATTAGTTAAACTAGATAAAAAAATATAATTTTTATGTCGGAATATATAAATTTTAATTTATCTAAATAGGTTTTTAAGATATTATGGTAGTTTACTTCATCATTATAGTAATATAATTTGAGTACATTTATATTATATTTCCAGAATTGCATACATGAACATTATAAAATAAAATAATTTCGGAGTAATCAATCCATTAAAATCTGAGAGATTTTATATAATCCACCAAAATCTTGATAAATCAATCCATTAAAATCTTTAAGATTCTATATGGAATTAAAAAAATCCACACAGAGTCCATTGGGAATTCAAACAATCTTTAGATTTTTGTAAATCCAACAAAATCCATGGATTATTAACAATCCATTAAAATCTCAGTTGAATACACTCCCCTAAATTTAATTAATTCCTACTATATATTCCAAATGACTAACTCTAATATGTAAGTTCTTCTCATCGCATACCTTTCTTATTTATTTCACACTAAAAATGATGTCTTATTAATAACTAATCAATATAAATACATTTTTAAATAATGTATTACACATATTATATATTTTTTGCACATAATGAATTATGCAGTCATTGCTAGTTATTAATGTTGTAAATATATATTCTAGATGTATCTTATGAGTGTTGACCAAAAAATTTAACCCTAAAACTCTTGCTATGCACTAGAATAAATAAAAGCCTTTTTTTGGTGAATAAAGATTGAAAAAGAAAAAAGCAAAAAAAAAAAAAAACGGCCAGCAAAACAAATTAGATGCTTAACGCTTCAGATTGCAACAGTGACTCCAACTCCCTAGGACTGGCGGTCCAAGTTGTGACTCCAAGAGCAGATCTATTATCCAGCTTTGCTATATAATCGGCACAACGATTTGATTCTCGATAAGCATGTTGTAGCCGAAGGTCAGGAAGGCTACCTCTCATGTTTGTGATCTTGGTAAGTAACCCACCATACGCATGAAAAGCATGTGTGGCTCAAAATCACTGCTTCTTCATAATCTGTTTCACAGATGATGTTCCGATAGTCAAGTTGTCCTAACAAGGTTAGGCCATGGAAATGCCAAATAATTCTGCAAATAAGACATCACCAATGCCATCTTTAGATGAAACTTCAAGAAGCCACTCTTCCTTGCTGTTGGGCTTCGGTCCAGCTCCTGTCTGCGTGGGCTTAAAAATGCGCGAGGCGCGGCTTGCGATTCGACTTGTGAGATCTGCACTAGAAAGTGGTTAAATGAATTGATTTGGACTACTCATACCAACAAGATGCATCTTCTTTTCTGGTATCCATCTCATAGAAACTCCAAAGTTAAGGGTACTTGGCCTGGAGTAGTTATGGGATGCGTGAGTGAGGACAAAATGCGCTAAAAAAGACTCGTGTTGGTACAGTAAGGATAGTCTTCATCATTCTTGGGACCAATTCTGTATTAAACCACCAGCACCCATTTCTCCATCATCATCAAAGCTCCCATCAACATTAAGTTTAATAAAACCGGGCGAGGGTGGAGTCCATTTTGCATTCCTTCTTAGTACATAATTTTTGCTACCCTTGTCATAAACAATAACAACAGTGTCCATTTTGCATTCCTTCTTAGTGCACAATTTTTGCTACCGTTGTCATAAACACTAACAACAGTGGCATGAATATTATTGATATTTCGAAGGATCATAGATAAGTTCCAAGGGCCATCACCGAGAACCTTATTATTTCTCCAACACCAAATCCACCAAATGGCCACCAAAGAGATTGAAGAACATGAGCTATTGCACATGCAAGTCAGCCACGCTCTGATGTCAATATGGTTGGCAAAGTCGCACCGAAAAGAAGTTCAAAACTGTCCCAAACTTCCTTAGAATTGTTGCAATCTCGGAGACAATGAATGGTGTGCTCAACACCAAGAGAGCAATGAGAACAACTGGATTATCACCATATTGCATCTATGCCTAAGCTCATTAGTGGGAATAGCATTATGAAGGCACAACCATACAAAGTGTTGCATTTTGGCCGGAACTTTTAGCTTCCAGATCCAGTTCAATCCAAACCATTATCTCAATTTCTATTTTTCTCCAAGAGCTAATTATATGTGTTGGAAATATTAGATAAAATGGAGGAAATGGAATGTTTTGAGCATCCCATTTGAGAGGAAATTTTGAGTTGGGTGACTACGAGTTAAAGTCGGGACTTAGTTGGAATACGTAGTACTCCGTACGAGGTTTCCAAAACATGTAAGAACACTCAAAATGATTGAGGTATGAATGAGAAATAATGTTTCAAAGTGAACCCTTTAGAAATGGGTTTGGGATGCTATCCCACATTGGAAAAAGAAGGGAGACATTGTGAGTATATAAGGAGATGTGGACAAAGGCATGTTCAAAAAGCGAGACATGTGTGGATGTGTTACTAGGCGCCTCGCGCATACACACATGCGCGCGCCGCCGTCCGGCTCGGCTCGGGTCGGTCTCGGTCTCGGTCTCGGTCGAAGGGCGATTTGGGCGAAATGTCTCGGCGTCTTGAAGTTATCTTTTTACTGCAATTTTTTTCGGTAAAATTTTATTTTACCGAAAATTCCTCAATTAATAAATTCCGAATTTTTCGGATCCGGATAAAATCGAATTAAACAGATCTGGATAAGTATTGAGATACTAATCATGATCGGTTTAGAGTTACTCCAGATACTAATTTCGATCGGTTTAGAGTTCCTCCAGATACCAATTTCGGTCGGTATAAAGTTCCTCCAGCACATGTCTCTCTCTCATCTTCACCAATAAATACAGGTGTGAGGGGTCTTACTTTTACCGAAAAATTTTCGTCCGTCTGGAGGGGTTACGTCACTTATTTGGATTTGGCTTGGGGTGATGAGTTCTGCCCATATCATATTGATAAACCCCACTGTATCTCCAGAGCCCCAAACCTTCTCTCTCTCTCTCTCTCTATATATATATATATATATATATATATATATATATATATATATATATATATATTCTCTCTCTCTCTCCAGGCTTGGTCACATCTGAACAATGGAAGACAAGTCCTCAATGCTAAGTTCCTCTCCGACCTCCACCGATTACTCCGCCAAAACCACACAAGAACTCGCCGTCGAAGGGCAAAAGCACCTGGAGGAAACAATTGGATCCGCCTTCTTGATCCTCTTCGCCATGAACGACGAGCTCTGCAACCCCGCCTTATGGTCCACCACCGCAACTCCTCCTGACGATCCTGCTAATATGAGTAATGGACACCATCCGAACAGCGATGTATTGTCGGAATCCTCTTCTGCGTCCTCTGTATCCCAGTCACATCATCAACATCATAATACTAGCTCGGACATCGGCGGTGGGGCCCTCGACGAAGCTAGACTGCAGTTTAAGTCCTCCGTCGCGTTGCTGAGGTCTGTCCTCGTCGCAATCTCGGATGTGCATAAGGTAGGTTTTTGCTCTTCATTTCCATTCAGATTTTTTGGCTTCCCTGTTAGTTGTAGGTTGTCCTTTTGTGCTTGTACTCTCTGATTTTGTATATACAAATTTCACTCTGGGTTTCTCTGGTGATATTCGAATGACTGGGTGGCGTGGGACTCCTAGCAGCTATACCTGATGTTTGTTGATGTTGAGTAAGAAGATGGAGATTTTGTGTAAATTGTGTGAAGTTCCTTTTTTTTTTGAAAAGACAGTTTTACCCCTGTATTTTTAACGGAGTTAGTAACAGATATACGGCAGTACACGGAGTTTAAGTAAAGTGAATGTTCAGTATTGCAAATGATAGATATTAAAATTCAGTATTTCAAGTGGTGTCTTGAGTAAAGTTCAGGTACACAAAGTGAACTTTACTCTTATTATTATTATCATCATCACCATCATCAATTACACCATCTATAACGCACAAGAGGGTAAATTATGGCTTATTTAAGTGAACCTCACTACGGAAATCTGGTTTTTATTAATTTCAACAATATCCTAAATAACAATAACTTCATATCTTCATTTCACAATATGAATTCGGAGATGAGACACGGAAAAAGAAAGAGATAAGCGATGAGAATTGCTAAAGACGTCATCTTTGTCACAAACAACGGCGAAGGCAGAGTTGCCGTGTTGAACGACCAATTTGCAAGCCACCATTTTCTCAGATTACTTCCTTATTATCTTTACCTTTGTTCCACCACTAACAGAAACTATCCGCTCGGGAGATCCAGACAAAGACAAGATCAATTGAGGCGTGTAACCCAGGCCCGGACCTGGGCATAGTCCCAAGAGGCCTGTGCCTAGGGCCCAAAATTGTTGCCCATTTTTTTAATTTTTTACTCCCTCATTTTCTACCCACTTTGTCTCTGAACTACCTCAAGTAATTGGTACTCACATTCAACTTTTTACTTCCTCATCTCTCTACCCACTTTATCTCTCATGAATTAGCACTCTAAGTAATCGGTATCATCACTCAACATTTCACTTCAACATCTCTCTACTCACTTTCTCTCTCTATAATTAACACCTCAAGTAATCGGTACCAACATTCAAATTTTTACACCCTCATCTCTCTACATACTTTCTCACTCTAAAATTACCACCCCAGATAATCGGTATCAACATTCAACTTTTTACTCCCTCATCTCTCTACCCGCTTTCCACTCATGAATTACCACCCAAATAATCAGTACAAACATTCAATTTTGTACACCCTCGTCTCTTTACCCACTTTCTCACTCTATAATTACCACCCAAATAATTAGTACCAACAAACTTTTTACTCTCCATCTCTCTACCCATTTTCTCTGTCATGGATTACCATCCCAAGTAATCGGTACTAAAATTCAACTTTTTACTCTCACATACCCACTTTCTCTTATGAATTACCACTCCAAGTAATCGGTACCGAAATTCAACTTTTTACTTCTCATTCTCTCTACCCATTTTCTCAGTAATTGGTCAATATTCAACTTTTTACTCTCTCATTTCTCTACCCACTTTCTCACTCTAGAATTACTATCTTAAAGTAATCTGTACCAACATTTAATTTTTTTTACTCCTCATCTCTCTATCCACTTTCTTTCTCTAAAATTACACCCAAATATTCGGTACCACTATTCAACTTTTTAACTCTCTGCCCATTTTCTCTCTCTAAAATTATCACTCAAGTAATCGGTATCAACATCCAACTTTTTATTTCCCCTCTCTACCTAACTTGTCTCTCTAAAATCATCGCCCCAAGTAATTGGTACCAATATTTAACATTTTACTCCTCTATATCTTTATTCACTTTTTCGCTTTAGAGTTACTATCCAAGTAATTAATCCACTAGTAGAATAAACATCAAAGACTTCGGTACATCTCACTTCGGTAATGTATATTAGCAAAGTAAAAACAAACAACTTCGCTTTTCAATTTACTGAAGTAAACAACACACATAGACTTGAAGAATGGTACCAAACAAAAAAGCAGGAGCTAGTTAGAAATTTTAAGTTACAGAGACTTCGCTAATTTTATAATTACTGAAGTAAAAAGTGTGAAATTTTATTTTTTACAATTTTTTTTTACAATAGTGAAGTGTATACTTTAAGCCTCAATTTTTTTCCTTTGGCTCCAAAAAACACTCGGCCTTCCCACCATTTCCTCCCCAAAATTTTTCCCCGCTCCATTTCTTGTAATATCTTTTTCACGCTCCATTTTTTTTCACTGAGCCTCTTTCCCTTTCGTCGAATCGAATCATGTGTGTATATATATATATATATATATATAAGTAGCTGGCTAGCAACATATATGTTGATTCTTTTCTTGAAGATTCATTAATGTTCCAAAGGTATAATTCTTCTATTTTTAAATGTAGCGCTATGAAAACTAGCAATGCATCCAGGGGATATAATAAGGCTCCGGGTTATAAGCAAATCACTGTAAGTATATGGAGATATCATTTTGTGAACAGTATATATATATATATATATATATATAAATTTGACATGGAGTGACTGATTCATGGCTTTTAAATTTTATAGGGCAATCTGAAACAAGAACTATCCTCCCTTCACTGCGGATTTTGTGTCCTCCGCTACATCAAAGAGATCGTTGAAAGCGAAGATCCACAGCTTGAGAAGATGGTAATTTTCATTCTGTCATCCTTTTATACTCCCTCCGTCCACCAAGTTAGTGCACACTTGAGAGTGGCACGAGTTTTAATAAAAAAGTATGATGTGTATTTAGTTAGTTGAGAAAGGGTCCCACTTATTATTTTGATATGTTACTTAATGTGGATATGATGATTCCTTAATTATTCTCTAATAAACATTTAAACTAATTCTTTTTTAATTATTGAATAGTCATAAAAATAAACGATAATAAAAATTGATCAATATTTAACTAAGAACGAACAGATCAATATTTAGATGAAAGAATAACAAAAATAAAATTAATTTCATTTGTTTATAGCTGTGAAATTGTGGACCGAAAACAGTAGTTGTACACACAAATCAAGAAAAATGGTGATAGCTTGCCATAAAAAAATTGTTCAAAAATAGAAAGAATGAAGTGTGCACTAACTTGGTGGACGCCCTTAAATGGAAAACTGTGCACTAACTTGGTGGATGGAGGGAGAATTATATAGTATGTTTTGGCACTGAAAATTTGTGATGTTGATGCATATTTTATGAATGTACTTAATCTTTTTTTTGTTTCAATGTGATTTGATCAGTATCCTGGTTCAATTAAAGACCAATACTACACTCAGGAGCAGTATGATGAAGTCAGGAATGAGTGGAGCGAGTTCGTCTACACGTTTGTTGATGGTGTTTAGACTGGCTTCATTGTCAGAAAGTTCTTTGTCTAGTTTCAAATCAGTACTATATATGTATGGTCTTGGTTGCAACACTACTGGTACTCAGGTGATGATGGTGCATGTCTGTTGGTATAGTTAGATCAGAACATGTCATTTTATCGAGTAAATATGGTCAATGTTTTGTTGATATGCAGTCCATTATCTAGACCTATGCATGTGTCTCGTAGACATTGTGGAAGTTTATTTGATGTTGGCATATTATAGTTATGCCCAATGCAAACTTGTGAATTACGCGAATCTGGATATTTGGTATTTTTGTATGACAATCCGTCATTTATATATGAAAGTGTGTGGTTTATTACTATTATCAATGCTTATGATCTTGTGTTATTGAATTGCGATCTTGTGATTTGAGATTGTTGGATTTTTAATGAGGTTGATTGATGTATTTGAGGTTGTGTTGTTGGGATCTTGTGAATTGAGGTTTGTTTATTGGATGGATCATGTTTTTGTACAATAGGGATTCTATATTTATAAATTGATAAGAAATATGCAATGTGGTTATTTACTTCGGAGAAAAAACGAAGTCAGAGATATATAATTAGCGACACAAAACAGAATAAGTGAAGTAAAAAGGAGTGTAATGTTTCGGCTAAACAAATAAAAATGAAGTAAATGCGGTATCTTTAATTTCGTTGCCTATTAACAAGCGAAGTCTATAATATTATTTCACTTCATCTGTATATATTTTACTGAAGCGAATAAGAAATATACACTTCAGTGATTGTAAGATAAGTAGAGCCGAAAGACATTTTTGACTTCGCAAACCCCCATATTCGGGTTCTAAAAATCGAGATAGACTTCGGTTATTAGGATATTAGACTTCGCATAAAAAGCAAAGTCTAAAGTATACCTTTACTACACGAATATAGACTGTTGTGTCGAGAATTACACTCTCCGACCGACGATCGCCTCGGAGATCGGGCGACCTAGCCATTGCCGAGCAACCGAGGCAGAACTGTCGACCAGCGACCAGGCGGCCTAGCCTTAGCCCCGCAGACAAGATGAATCGGCCAACCGAAGGTCCCAAGACAAGTCCCGGCGCCGAGCAATCGACATCAAATCCGATCGTCTCTCGGTACTTGGCGACCGACTCCTGGCGACCGACTAGCGGACGATCATCTCTCGGCACTTGCCGACCGACCCTTGGTGACCGACCGATGCCGACCCTCAGTGACCAGCTAGAGACGACCGCATCATGCCGATAATCATCCAGTCGGCAAAGACCGAGCCTCAGGACTGAACCCACGTGCAAGAGCTGAGACAAGATCCGCAATTCACGGATCATTGACCACGGCCTGTCAGCATCCGTCCACCAGCCGACAGGCCCGCCGAAAGTAGTCAGTAGGACCGCATGTGACAGTGACTCCGGACGCGTGCTGGCTCTTCATTGGACCGCCACCGGCCGCCGCCGTAGCTGGACTTTGGGCATCGCCAAAGATCTACCTTGGACTTTAGGCCGACAGCCCGTGTGATCGCCCCATTATAATATTGGCCGGCAGACGATCACCCTATTATTATAATAGCCGGAAGGCGATCGCCCGCCAGAAGACAAGGCACCGCTGCCCCTATATATACAAGGCACCCTCCACTCGGATTCCTCTGGGATTTTGGCTCACTAAACACTCTCTGCATTCCCACGAGATTTCACACAGCATTTGGCTATCTCCAACTCTTGGCAATGGCTATCATTCGGTACTTACTTCTCTCGGCCTCTCTCATCAAGCAGACGATCGGCGGGGACGAAGAACATCGAGATTCGCTCAAGAGCCGGATTAACAGAGTCTTTTTACACTCATTGTATTTAGATTTCTCACATTAATACTTGTATCCACGAATATTTGTATTAATAACATCTCGCAAGAGCATTCAAGCCTGGGCCTAACAAACCCGGCAAATCTTGTGTTTATTCATATTCTCTCGGAAGTGCTCCCGTAAATTGTTGTTTGTTGTCCGTCTTCCAGCAGTATTAATCTTCGGATAAATATTTTGGGCAACAACAATTGGCGCTAGAAGGAGGGCCATCTAACCCTCAAATTTTTACTCCTACCGTCTCGAAGAACACTCACTGTTCTCGGGGCATATACTTGAAGTGACACTCACTGCGCTTCAAAGAAATCTTTCAAAAATCATGTCTTCCGCCTCCGCGTCGAAGAAAGCCACTGGCCAGCCCGCCAGACGCCTCGTTCCGTCTCGGTCCGAGCCACGGCCGATGGTGGAAGGTAGCGGCCGCGGTCCGAGACGCGATCTCGCTTGGGCGGCGGCCTGCCTCTCGCTCGATCGGGCCCAACCAAGGAACAGATCGAAGAGGCTCCCCGCCGTCCTTCAGAGCAACGGAGTGCTCTCGACGCGCCTCCCGCTATCACCCTCCGTCCCGCCGAAGTCCAAGCGAAGCTCAAGGCATTATCGGCCGAGCGACGCTGTGAGGCTCGTCCGCAAGAAGAGGCGCTCGCGCCTGGGCACCTCTATCTTCGATCGCACAGGCGGTGACCCGACTTGGCGGCCGGGCGCCCGGCCCGGCTACGAGACGACGGAGTTTGAGTCCGTCACCAGGTGCTCGGCCTACCCGACTCCCAGAAGGCAGCCCAACCGTCTGGCTCCCCCTCGCCAAATAGCCGAGGTCGGCAACAGCGGAGTCCGGAGATCGGTACACGATCGCCTCGGATCCCGCTCCCAAAGCCGATCAGCAAGCGACCGAGCCACAGCGATGGCTGCGATGCAACGTCAGCTCGACGACATGAAGGCGCTCCTGGAATCCAGGGCAGGCGCCAAGAAGACGATCGCCGAGCCAAGCGAGCCGCTCGCGATCGACATTGAGCTCGCCCCGTGCAGCACAAGATCGCTCCTCCGCAAACACCTTTGTACGAGGGGCGATCGGACCCCCAAACACACCTGAGCAAGTTCAACATCTATATGACCGGGTGTGGGGCATCATACGTGACCAGGTGCCGAATGTTCCCTATGACGCTGGACGACCTCGCCTACGGGTGGTACACCTCATTGCCACCTCGGTCCATTGGCTCCTTTAACCAGCTGGCGCACGTCTTCACGGAGTACTTCGCTACCAGGGTCGCTCGGCCGGAAGGTCTACATCGCATGATGCGAATCAAGCAGGGAGAAGAAGAGTCCGACTCGGACTACATCGACCGAGTGGACGAGATCATCCTCAACGGCGAGCCCGTAAGCAATGAGACCGCTCTCTACGCGGTCCTATGAGGATTCCATGGTCTTTCGCCGATGTTCAGGCATCTCACGAAGAACCAACCTGCGACCTACGCAGCCTTCCGAGCTAGAGCCGCAGACTTCCTGGCCAGGCAAAGGTTTCTCCTTAGCCTCTGAACAGCGCGATCGGCGCCCGGACGACGATCTCCCGCCCGATCGCCGTTATCAACCTGCAAATAACGCGATCGTCCGCCGAGCGATGATCTCCAGTCTTCCAGCCCGATCGCCATCATCACGCTACATCATCAGCAACCCGGAGGACACGATCGCCATCTACAGTCCAGCATCTAACATGACGGACTAAGGCACGAGATCGCCTCCACCACACATCATAAAGCCATGGTCCTGGTAGTCGATGGAACTGGCTGCTTCGGCCATGCAAGGTCCCTTTCGGCCGAGATCGCCCTCCCTTTGTTTAAATATGAGGCCGGCGTAGTCTGAGGGCTCTCCAAAATTAATCAGTGGACACGATCGCGCGCCCTGAAAGGATCATCATCTAACATGGTGAACCCGGACAATGCGACACGTGCCACAACCCCCGTCTCAACGTACACCGTCGAGGTTCGCCATCTCCATGGCAGGCCGAGGTGGAAGCAGAGCTAAACAAGCCGCGGGCGTGGAGTTGATTCATCCGACGCTGCCCCGCGCAAGGACTCCTCTAGACCGAGACCGCACGCCCTTCGTTTAAATGCGAGGCGAGGCGCAGCCTAACAGAGGACCCTCATAATAAAGTGAGTCTCGAGACACTCAATGTCTTCGCGCACCAAGACACGGTCATGGGGTCGGTCCATCGAACTCCGCGACTGTGCACGGTTTCTCCGCGACGAAACAACCAAGTTTCTACGAGGGATCGGCCAATGTTGTTTTTTGCAGGTACAAGACCAAAAGATAGCTAGCCAATCGACCATGATAGCCCAAGTCTGAATCCAAAGTCAGCTCAACAAGATCGCCCGTCCTCATCTTACACGATCGCCAGCAAGAACCACCTCGCCCCATGTCTTCAACATAGGAGCAAGCTGGGGGGCAATTGTTGTGTCGAGAATTACACTCTCCGACCGGCGATCGCCTCAGAGATCGGGCGACCTAGCCATTGCCGAGCAATGAGGCGTAATCAAGCGACTGCCGACTGTGCGGCCTAGCCTTAGCCCCGCAGACAAGATGAATCGGCCAACCGAAGGTCCCAGGACAAGTCCCGGCGCCGAGCGATCGACATCAAATCCGATCGTCTCTCGGTACTTGGCGACCGACTCCTGGCAACCGACTAGCAGACGATCATCTCTCGACACTTGCCGACCGACCCTTGGTGACCGACCGATGCCGACCCTCAGTGACCAGCTAGAGACGACCGCATCATGCCGATAGTCATCCAGTCGGCAAAGACCGAGCCTCAGGACTGAACCCACGTGCAAGAGCCGAGACAAGATCCGCAATTCACGGATCATTGACCACGGCCTGTCAGCATCCGTCCACCAGCCGACAGGCCCGCCGAAAGTTGTCAGTAGGACCGCATGTGACAGTGACTCCGGACGCGTGCTGGCTCCTCATTGACCGCCAGTGGCCGCCAGTAGCTGGACTTTGGGCGCATCACAAAGATCTACCTTGGACTTTAGGCCGACAGCCCGTGTGATCGCCCCATTATAATATTGGCCTGCAGACGATCGCCCCATTATTATAATAGCCGGAAGGCGATCGCCCGCCAGAAGACAAGGCACTGCTGCCCCTATATATACAAGGCACCCTGCACTCGGATTCCTCTGGGATTTTGACTCACTAAACACTCTCTGCATTCCCACGAGATTTCACACAGCATTTGGCTATCTCCAACTCTTGGCAACGGCTATCATTCGGTACTTACTTCTCTCGGTCTCTCTCATCAAGCAGACGATCGGCGGGGATGAAGAACACCGAGCTTCGCTCAAGAGCCGGATTAACAGAGTCTTTTTACACTCATTGTATTTAGATTTCTCACATTAATACTTGTATCCACGAATATTTGTATTAATAACATCTCACGAGAGCATTCAAGCCCGGGCCTAACAAACCCGGCAAATCTTGTGTTTATTCATATTCTCTCGGAAGTGCTCCCGTAAATTGTTGTTTGTTGTCCGTCTTCCAGCAGTATTAATCTCCGGATAAATATTTTGGGCAACAACATAGACTTCAGTAATTATAATGTTTTTACTTCAGATATTATCCGAAGTCTTTGACGTTTATTCTTATAGTGATCTTTACCACAACCCCGGCAATAATGTTTAAAAAATTAGTTATTAATATAATATCATTACCTATGTCGATAATATCACTACTTGCCTCGATAGTAATACTATTGACCGTGATAGTCATAGTGAGATGTACAAGCCATAATCACAATAAATCCAATGCTGGTGAGGAAAATGATAACGACCGTGGAAATAATTGAGGAGAGTAGCATCTGGAGATTGAAAAATTGACACACGAAACGACTGACCCGACATCCTGAGTGCACGAAGGACAGGAACGCATGTTGGCATTTCCTACTCGGTTCTCTTTTATGCCATGGTCTTTTTTGCCCATCCCCCTCACTCTCCTTTTTTTAATAAATAAGCCTTGCTTCCCTAACGCTTAGTTTCCGAGTTTAACTTAACGGGATAAAAAGAAGAAAAATGGATGGAAATAAGAAGAAAGAAAAAATATTTGGTGTTCGTGAGTTTTTTAATGAAAAGAAACAGAAAGAAATGGAAGGAAAACTTTCCCTCCTAACTTTCCTTCCGATTTGGAAGGATTTGGAGAGAAAAGAACAAAATGGTTAATTTTTCTTTCACTTCCTTCCAACTCGAGAACACAACATATAATTTTCTTTCATTTTCCTTTCTCTTCTTTTCTCTCATAACTTTCTTTCTCTTTCTTTTCTTTCCTTTACTAGAATTCAGGAACTAAGCGTAAGGGAGCTCTATGTGATAAGGAAGAAAAGAATCTCCATTTTATAACAAATCTATCTTTGTTTCTTCTACCACTTCTTCTAGAAACTGATATTTGCTACTCCCATTTGCCACTTCTTTATGTCTCTCTCTTGTTTAAAAAATCTCCCTAAACGGCAGCAAATCATTCTCTTTGTAATTACTAGATTGATCTCTTTACTTCTTTTACATGCTTAATAGTATTTTGATGATTAAAGTTGTTACACAAAACAAAACAACAAAGAGACGAAGCAAAGCATCGAAGGAAACAAAGTGCAAAAAGCTGGATTTATGCAAGCTTAACGTACGTAACATAAACAGTATAACGTACGTAATGTAAGCAACTTAGCGTACATAAGAGATGATGGTTAGCGTGCGTAAAGATGTGTTTCAGAGTTCAAACGAGAAGAACGTTGGACGTGTCAAAGTAAAAAAGGCGGCAACGGATATATGACGTCAGCAATGACATATACTTAACGTACGTAATGGATTGTAGCTAACGTACGTAAGGAAATAAACGAATGTTACTGGACTGAAAGTGGACTAAGCTAACGTACGTAATGTAACACCCCTATATCCGACCGGGAATATTACAGCGCCGTGGGCCCCGAGAAGGAACCCACAAGGCTGAAGGAAATTTTCGCAAACATTTACAAATGCCCAAGAGGCTAACGATGGTACAGTCTATTAAAAACATTTGAAGATTTAATAAAATCCGTTAATCAAACCGTCGTAAAATCTCATTTGAAATCACAAGGCCCGAAATGCCAAAGCTCAATTGTTTAAGAACATACGTTAAGCTATCGCTTACACATACCGACAGAATATATTTAGAAAACGATTGCCAAAGTAACCTAAGTTACCAGATACCAAAAGGCCATTTAAAAATACTCACGCAGCGGATAAAGATAAACAATTAAAATACTCTAACAGCGGAATACAACAACTGATCAGAAACTCAATACACAAATACATGTCCTAGACAGTATCCTTCGGGAAGCTCATCTCTTCACGACCGCTACAAGCTTGATAATCTAAGAACCTAAAAAGAAAGCCCACGATGGGGTCAGCCATAATATCCAACAATGATAACCATCACATCACGTCAATAATTACATATCAATGGAAATACCAAGTAAGAATACGACCAATTTAATCTTACCATCGTAACTTTACGAAAATCCACGATTCGTATCCTTAACAACACAATAAGATAATACCAAAATATCTGTACGGTATCTCAACAATATCCAAGGTTCTCAAAACATTATCATAACTCGCGATACGGAAATTATACCAACTCTGGTCGATTCAATACATCGGATAACGTCGACAATTCCAATACGATAATCGATTGTCCATCAAAGACAAGTACCAAGGAAATACGGAACATATATCAAGATACGAAATACCTTGACAATCACGTTAGTCTAATCCGAGATCAGATCAACACAACATACGGACATGGTCCTAACACAAGACCTACAAATGCATACTCATATGACAACGTCAATATGATCACAACAATAACGACAATGTATACTTATGGCAAACCCATAATATACATATGCACAACAACAATACATGGCAATCCGATGATCCAGCGTTCACTGCCAAGATCCCAAGATGATCCCGTCAGATCAACACGAGGTGGAAAACCCGTCCAATGATCCAGCGCACACTAGCATAGATCCCAAGATGATCCCGTCAGATCAACACGAGGTGGACATACGACAACAATGCACAAATGCATATTAACAACAATACACAAATGCATGACTTCAACAATACACGAATGTATCACAACATGATCGACACAAAATGACAAAAATGATATATTACTTGCCCCGAGTCCTTCGAGAACAATCTCAATGTCTAAACCATCATAAACCATTATCCTCAATACTCGACGGTCCAAAGTATCACGGATTGCAGATAATTCATATCTTCGTCTTTATCACAATATATCCTCGATATACAAGTATACAATAACAAAAGTAAATCATATACATTATGAATTAAATTCCCAAAACTCGAATACGATTTATAATCCCAAATATCCTATGATTACGATTATAAATATTGCTATACGAATTATACACGAATGAAACAAAAACCATTCATTAAATACTATAAACTGAGCAAGTAATAACTTACCTCGATACCGATACAACGACGAGGAAGCTGTTACCAAATCTATTATCATCATCTACAAGTTCCTTGGTCCCGACCAAAGCAATGCACGAACATCCTCGAACTCGACCGCAACATATGGTTATAAACACCGATCAATAATCTCAACCTAGTAATTCGATAAACAACAAGTTCGACAACAATCAACAATCGATAAAACCAATTCACAAACCCAACGGCTCCACAATATCTCGATTAACCACAAGTCTGATCAAACCAACTTAAACGATCGCGAATTCATAACCGAAACAGAATATACTACCATGTCTGTCTACTTAGCGCATGTTAATCACTTAACGTAGCATGCGCTAAGTTGCTCCCGTTAGCGTGCGCTAGACAATAAGCTTAGCGTGCGCTAATGTTGTACAGTTTGCATGTTTTTCAGGTACCGATCAACATATGACAATTATCAAGAATACTAAGTGATCCAAAACCATGTTTATAGTTATCAAAACAATGAAATCCGATATCCTTTAACATATAAATAATCATCCAACTTATAATCCAAGTTCTATATCCATATATCATCTTCCTTAATATCAATACATGAAACATCAAGAACGTAACAACACTTCCTTAATCTTCCATTACAGAGAGTAATCATCGACAATAACATCAACATTCGAAACTAAGGAGAAGGATTCACCAACTTATCTCAAGAAAACGAATTACACAATTCAAACCACACGAATCATATTAATATCATCATACTCCGGTAATCCATCTCATAATCATG
Organism: Orobanche coerulescens; assembly: GCA_033398695.1. Classification (NCBI taxonomy): domain Eukaryota; kingdom Viridiplantae; phylum Streptophyta; class Magnoliopsida; order Lamiales; family Orobanchaceae; genus Orobanche; species Orobanche coerulescens. The sequence goes on from CM065811.1 coordinate 44,012,968, forward strand.
CTTGTCAACTTGTTTATGTAATAATCATCAACTCAAGAACATCAACATTCAATCCCAAACGAAATCCAAAGATGAAGAGTGATTACCTTTATGAAGGAATGGATTGATTTCCAAGGTTGAATCCATTTCCAAGAATCACCAATGATTTCAAGAACAAAGCTTTAATCCATGATTTCCATCTTTAATCTTGTTAAAGAGGATCATCCCTCAGTATTTAGGAACTCCAAAAGTCCTCCCAAGGTTCTCTCTATCGGTTGCAAGAAGAAAATGGACGAAATGCTTCATAATACCCGTCTGCCCCCCCTTATATAGAATGCATTACTAGCGTGCGCTAACATCTCATGTTTAGCGTGCGCTACGGCTTTAGCGTACGCTAACTGACTTTGTTAGCGTGCGCTATCGCGATCCATGGGCTACTATCGGCCGTATATGTGCTTACGTACGTAATGCCCATGCATTAGCGTACTTAATTTACACTCTCTAGCGTACGCAAGTCCTTGCGTTTAGCGTGCGCTAATATCAGTTGACTCGTTTGTCTGTATGCTCCGAAGACTGGTCCACACGCCGAAAGTGGTGATGAGGATAATATTCCTTTTTGTCCAATATACCATTAGCGTGCGCTAATCTTTAGGGTTTAGCGTGCGCTAGTACTACATTACAAACATCCTTTGACTTATCAGAACGTGCGCCGAAAGTGGCCTGATCCACACGCAGATTCCTTCCGATCTGACTGCATTAGCGTGCGCTATGATTTTACCTTTAGCGTGCGCTAACCGTGCATGGTAGCGTGCGCTAAGCTTAACTATTAGCGTCCGCTAATAAGACTATACTTAGCCACTTTCAGCTATTCTTGTCCAACGTCTCGACATATCGGATACGTATACATGACGCACTATATCCTCTAATACAATTGTCGACCAAGTACGACAATTATACCGATACTGACATCTCAGTCCTTCATTTATTTTATCTATACTGTACAGATTACACGCTGTACAATATAAGTCAGATAAAATAATATTAAACAACGGTAGTAGAAATTCCGGATATTACATACTACACGACTTAAAATAAGTTTCGTCGTCGAAACTTGCAATCCGTCATAGAAAAACAAACAAACCGTTCAACCAAAATATTCTGAAACCATCACAACAACGATCAATCATCATCATCATTAACGAATAACAAAAATAATACATTTACAAATGCGCAAAGTCGACGATCTCCTGAGATCCTAGCAATCACAATTCCATGAGTCTCAAGAAAATATATCATCTTCGGATGAAATAATCTATCCGTTTCAAATCCTGTCTGCCTGATTATACAATCAAGTCCAAATCCTGATACAAATCAATAATACACGATACATCTGTGAAACAACTGCCCAAAACAACAACATAAATTCCGAAACATTGACACAAAATCTGAATGCTCATATGATCACCAACAATATTCAACCAATAAATTAATCGAGAATATCATCGACATGATAAACTCCGATACGAACAATCCAAAGGTCAAAACATAATCGAGAATATCATCAACATGATAAACTCCAATATAACCAACGAACGATCAACGATAATCGAGAATACCTTCACACGAGAAGCCCCAACACGGTCAACACAGAACCACAGAAACAAATATACGAAAGAATAGCATTCTCAAAATGACACACCAACCACATACAGTGGATCTCAATAAACATACCCGACTGGTGAACATATCCCTCAGCATACGAACAACCAATCACAAATCGACGAACATACCCAATCATACATGGAGTCGGAACGACCAATCAATATCAAAAACCACCAGCATGGGGGCTCCATCCCCAAATCTACACTTACAAAGAAACCATTCAAAAACATTATGGTAGCGCATACGTCCCAGTTTCACAAAACCCGAAGTTCCAAAATTACATCCTGTGCATGAATTCTACATCCTTCTTATCCGATAAATCAACCGATCATCCCTGGATAACCAACTACCATACTGAAGTTCGAATCTTTATTCATCGTTCCATACTGACGTCTTATCCAGTTCGTGAGTCACACTCAGAACTTCACCATGATATGCATTATGCACTAAATGCGTATGTATATCAGTCACATTTTCAAACCAGTTTGAAATCATGTATCTCGTCAAGAAGACAAATTTTCGAAAGTTCCTTCAAAAATTTCAAAACTCAAAACATAAATTTTCGTAAGACCACGAAAGAAATTTTCGAAAAGTTAAATCGGCTCGCTAATGCCAAGTATTCGATAATAATTCTTTTCGAATACGCATGATTAAATAAAATGAAATTATGCAAATGATTGACCACATTCATACTCATGTATACCAATTTGGCTCGTCACTAATATCCAATGATATTTCATTGGAAAACCACACGATATAGTTCCAAAATCTTAATATATAAACTCCGACTAAAAACTCCTTTTCCACATATGATTCGCAACGTCAACCATTAATCCATCTTGGAGCACCTCTAATATGCTATGACAAAACATTGAATGACCAACAACTCAATCACAGCGAAAGACTTCCCGAGAAGTTTCATTTGAACAAGTAAATCAAAACCGCGACAGGCAGAAACGAAATAGGTTAAATGATTGATAAAGTATTTTACAAGTCTCGGGAGTTTTAAGAAAACATAAAAGCCTTTTTAAATATTAGGGTCTCAGCCCGAATCCCGTTTCGCATTACAAGAAGTTTATAAAGTAGAAAACCCTTCTAGATCTCAAGTCATGAGTTATAAAACTATTTTAAAATTGATAGGGTTTCGGCCCAAAAATCATTTTCCGTAAAACATCCGTAAAACATTCATTTTGAAAAGTATCATTTTCAAATGCTTCAAACACTTCATATATCTCAAAATGAACTAACATGACTACATGTTCTCCTGAACAAACCACGATATTTCTCCCAATTGCACAACTCCGTTCCCAAGCTTAACCGACATATTGATTTCCAGAATCATAGTTTCTCAAATTATCAATCATGTCCCAATTCTGTCACCTTATACTGTAACGCATAATATCTACTGAATCTCAAAGCATATCAACTTAGTACGGCAATAAATCCCAATACGATTCAAAAATCTAAATACTTACAGATCGTGAAGCTGACGATTCCCCGTGATACTGGCACATGTCTCGACTCAAGAAAATACTCGAGACAGATATTTTCAAAACGCACGTTTTGCAAACTCAGTGCAACTCGAGAACACAACACAACTCTATCTGAAGAAACACATTAACACCATTTGGAAAAGTTTACAACAACCCCAGTACTAAACTGTAACACCCCAAACTAGGCGGATATTACAGTGCCGTGAATCCCCGACTGGGACCCACCAGGCGAATGAAAAGGATGAATTACACAAGATAAATGTAGTACCGAACCACATTACAACAGTAATTACTCCGATGAGGAGTTTAATTACAACACACCAGGACAAAACCGAATACTAGTGTATTTTATATGAAGATAAAATACACAACACTGAATGAAACGGAGTATTCAAATGAAAGTCTGCAGCGGAAAATAAAGGATAATAACATGAATAACTGAAAGATCGGGGCCCCCCTACTAGTATCACTAGGACTCCTCGACATCAACATGCTATTCCCGTGCGTTTGCCTTGCCATGACCTGAAAAACAAAATCCCCAAACGGGTCGATTACAAAGAACAACAATCCTCAAGAGTTGAAAATACACAATCATGATTATATCCAAGTTATGAAATATCCCGCCGAAACATACGCAATCAAACATGCTATATGAACCAACTAACAAGACGGCTCAAAGGAAATGGCACCACACTACGCCCGGATGGAAATGTGTCCGTGCACAAGCCACCAACGAGTATCGATCGAATACACGTGTGGTCTTGTACCTAATCGATCCTCACGAGACAATATGAATCGTGTGCACGACCCAATGTGAGGTCACCAACCAACACACGACTATAATGTGCCCGACATGAAAATCCAACACATACCAACCGCACGCCAAGATGACCCTAATGCCACGCTATAACAAAAGTGACATCGAAAATGAATAATGACTCACCGAGATAGAATGGTAATGAAATAAATGACAATTAATGAAAAGATTGGAACCGCTGCTCTTATGACTGAAATGATTAATTGATAACAACAAGTTTTGATACGGTTAATATAATGATGAATGAGTTATGATTATGAATGAACAACAACAAAAGGGATGAATATCCTTTTAGCCGAGTAAGAATTAACTTACACAACAACAATGAAGAATGTCCGTCCACGAACAACGTCCTAACCAAGATACCGGTCGCTCGAACAACCTTAATTCATTACAATTACCAACAATCCGATTAATAACGAATTAAACACGAATAAAACGAACTCAAGACGTCGATACGATTAAACCAAGTTCATCGGGGCATTATATCGAACACTTTGAGGCCAACTTTGATTGTATACAACTAAACCTCAATAATATCAACTTCAAATCCCCAAGAAGTGTTTCAAATCAACAAAACATCTCCAATACGATCAATAATCCGTTATGATTATCCGAAAACGTGATCATAACAACAATTAGTCGAAAATCCCCAATAATCCAATGAATCCTTATACAAACTCATAATCATATACATATCCCTTCATATATCATGATTATAACGTCCAAAACATCCTATTTCAACACAAAATCGAAGTCCAAAGTGTTGAAGGAATTACCTCTTGATGATCCAAGTGCTTCAATCCGAAGAATATGCGTTAGATTGATTATCCTAAGCTTCACGATCGAAAGGAGATGAAGAAAATCAAACACCCAAATGATTTGTGAAGGAAAACCCTCCTCAAGCCTTATCTCTCGGTTGAAGGTGAAGAAAATGCGTAAAATGGGCTGAAATGATGAAAAAATGAATTTATAGGGGTCGATCGCCGCCGACACGCCCGTGCCGATCGGCACGGCCGTCGCGCACCGGCCGACACCGCCGACAGTGACTCGACCGTGTCCTCGCTTGACACGGTCGCGGCGCGAGGGCCTCCCGACATGACCCGTCCGAGCGACTCGGCATGACTCGGCCGTGCTGTGCGACACGGTCGGCGTGCTCTGGCAATGATTCTCGCTTATCCGAAGGGTTCGACTCGGCCGCGCTGCATTTACACGGCCGGGTCTCGAGGCGTACACTTCGCACTTTCCGGACGAGTACGGCACGGGCCGTGTCGACGACACGGCCGAGTGCGTTCGGCGTGATCGGCCAATGAGCGGTTGAGCTAAAACGACCATAACTCTCTCGTCCGACCATTGACTCACCGTTTGAACCAATGGAAAGCTAACTCGATGCTCTATAATATTGCAAGATTTAGAATTTTTGGAGTTACCAAAAATTAATGGTGATCTAACAAAGTCGAACTCATATGAGGAAAGTTGAAACGATGAACAATAACGATACTCAACTCAAGTTTATACGAACGGTGAACACGGTGAATGAACATGATTGATGAATGATTATAATTGAGTGAAAATACACCGAGTGGCAATTACAGATCGATAATTACCGAATGAAAATGAATGAATTACAACCGGTATTACATACTCCCCTTAAAAAGAGTTTCGTCTCAAACTAAGGGTCAAACAACTCGGATAACTCTCCCGCATAATCTCCTGCTTCCCAAGTGGCCTCTTCGACTCCATGTCCGGACCACCGAATCTTGACCAAAGGAATCGACTTATTTCTCAACCGTTTGATTCGCCGCTCTAAAACTCGTATAGACGCTCCTCATATGATTGATCGTCGGCGATCTCGATTTCGTCGAACCGCAGATGTGACTCGGGTCGGCAACATACTTTCGCAATCGAGAGACATGAAACACATTATGAATTCGGCTCAGGGCCGGAGGTAAAGCCAATCGGTAAGCTAACTCACCTACTCGATCCAAAATTTCAAACGGTCCAATGAATCTCGGACTAACTTCCCCGTTTTCCGAAACGGAAAATACCTCGACTCGGGGATACCTTGACCAAGACGTGGTCACCCGTCTCGAACTCTAGTGGTCGACGACGATTATCCGCATATGATTTGCCGACTCGAGTGCCAACATACGACTCTTGATCAAAGCTACCTTCTACCGGGCGGCTATAAGCATATCGGGTTCGGTGCCGATTGATTCTGACAAATCATCCCAACACAAGGGAGATCGACAACGACGACCGTACAAGGCCTCGTAAGGTGCCATCTTAATGGAAGCATGCCAACTATTATTATACGTGAACTCGATCAATGGTAGTTGGGCTTCCCAATCGTCCTTCCAATCGAGGACGCATGCCCTCAACATGTCCTCTAATGTCGTATAGTCCTTCTCGATTGTCCGTCTGACCGAGGATGAAAGGCGGATCGAGATTGAGCCGAGTTCCCATAGCACGGTGAATCGATTTCCAAAAATGAGTTACAAATCGTCCGTCACGATCGGAAACGATACTCTTAGGAGTACCATGCGCCTTACTATCTCCTTGATGAATAATCGGGCGTCTCTGGGACCCCACGTATCCTTGATCTCAAGAAAATGAGTTGATTTAGTTAAGCGGTCCACAATCACCCAGATTGTATTCATGCCACGACGACTCATCGGCAAACTCGTGATGAAATCCATAGAAATGTCTTCCCACTTCCACTGAATAGGAGAGGTTTCAGATACCCACGGCCGCCGATGTTCAATCTTGACTTGTTGGCAAGTTAAGCATCTCGAAACAAATTTTGCGACTTCTCGCTTCATATTACTCCACCGTAAATTTTGTTTCAAGTTCTTGTACATCTTGTCGACCCCTGATGAACAGAATAAGGGGTAGCATGAGCTTCTCTCAAAATAGAATTTTTCAACTCGTCATTCGCAGACGCACAACCGGTTCTTAAACCTCAAAAGTCCATCCTCGGACTACGAATCCGTGGGCTTTCCCCGAGCCACATCCTCACGAATGCGCAACAATGCCGAGTCCGAACCCCGATTCTCCCCGATTGCCTCCTCAAGAGATGATGAAATCTCTAACATACAAAGTCGTCTCCGAACTCGCCGGCTGCACTCGATCTCGGGTCTAAGGAATTCTGTTGGAGCTCCTTCGAATTGTTAAACGAGCAAGCATCTCGCTTCCCGCACGGATTTACGACTCAAGGCGTCGGCGACAACGTCGCCTTGCCTGGTGGTAAAGGATCTCGATATCAAAATCTTTGATTATTTCCAACCACCGCCTCTGTCGCATATTTAACTCCTTGTGAGTAAATATATCCTTCAACTCTTGTGATTGGTGAATAACCGAAAGGTGACGCCATAAAGGTAACGACGCCAAATCCCCAACGCGAAAACCACTACCGCTAGCTTCAGGTCGTGGTCGATAATTGACCAACTATTCCGAGGGAACATCGGATTTACTTAATAACTTTCGAGGTTGCCAATCTCGGATAGTCTCCGTCTTCCGAGGATCAACACGAACTCGTCGATGAAATTACATGCCCGAGAAAGTCACTTCGACCTCCGTAACTCACATTTGGAAAACTTCCATAAAAATTGCTCACGTCTCAACACGCCGAGGACTGAAGAAGATGAACCTCGTGTTCCTCTCGGCTAAGAGAATAAATCAAAATGTCTTCGATGAAGACAACAACAAACCGATCCCAAAAAGTCGATGAAAACCCGATTCATTAACTCCCCGAATACCGCAGTGCAATAGTTAGCCCGAACGGCATAACTACGAACTCATAATGACCATAGCGTGTACGAAACGCCGTCCTCGCGATATCCGACTCTCGAATCCGCAAATGGTGATATCCAGATCTTAAGTCGATCTTGAAAAATACCGAAGCTCCTCAAGTTGATCTAAAAGATCATCAATACGGGGTAAGGAATACTACTCTTGATCATCACCCCGATCAACTCCTGGTAATTAATACACACATGAGACGAGCCATCCTTCTCCTTGACAGATCACACCGGTGCTCCTCACGGAACGCAATCGGTCGGAGATAACCTTTCTCGAACTACTCCTCAAGTTGAATCTTCAACTCATGCATTCTAGTCGGGCCATCCGATACGGTGCCTTTGATAAAGGGACGATCCGGCTTCAACTCACTCCCGAATTCCCTTACTCTATGTGAAGGCAACCAGATAACTCATCCGAAATACATCGTCAATCGATGACAATGATACCACGAATGATTGAACATTTCGATTGCCCTAGAATGGTCAATCGATAAAAAGAGATACCAATAATGATTGAACAACTCGATTGCCTTAGAAAGGTCAATCGATGAAGATGATACAATGAATGTTTGAATAACTCGATTGTCCTAGAAAGGCCAATCGATGAGAATGATACAAAGAATGATTGAATAACTCGATTGCCTTAGAAAGGCCAATCGATGAAAATGACGCAATGAATGATTGAATAACTCGATTGTCTTAGAAAGGCCAATCGATGAAAATGATACAAAGAATGATTGAATAGTTCGATTGTGGAATTTCTTCGCTCCGCCATAATAGAATTTCTATTGAACAACGGGATTACTTCCTGAAGCACACATTCGACAACTAACGACGGAAAGATAGCGACCAAACGCTAATGTATTAATCGAGGATAGTATTAAGACGGTTAAACCAAATAATACCGAAATTACATCGTCTAAGATAAATTCACCACGATTAGGTCCACCAACCAATCGCGGTTACTAAGCTTACTTAGGTATGATTCGGAAATTCTTCCATCGTCAGTAGACCGATGGTATGATGTCCACAAGCAATAGGACTATCCCGAAATAAGTCTATTCAAGCATGATTCGAAAATGAATGAATGCGGTGTACCAAAGATCAAAAGGTACACACAAGTTGAAATAAAATTACGAGTATACCCGAAATCGTTCGACCACCGGATCGCCGATCCTCCTCATCATATGAATCGAACTTGTGGTCCCGAACCGACGCTCCGTCGATAAATACGAGCTCCAACTCTATTTGCTTCCATTGCCTTAAACGACGATGACAAAGCGCCTGATTCAAACGCCGGTTGCTTCGGGCCCGAGATGCCACCGAGCTGACTTGGAGTCCTTTCGCAAAAACGGCCTTATGTCCAAAATTCCCACAATTATAGCACGTGATGATCGTCTCGACACTTGGTGCCGACATGACCAAGATCCCCACGCTATAACAGTGATGGCTGAATTGGCCGCTCGTGATCGAGATCCCGCACGATTATGCGCCGTAGAGGTCGCCGTAAACGATAGGACTCACACGAGGCTTCTTGAAGGTTGATGACCGCCTCGGATTGATTACGCTTCGTTGATTTCTTGCCGATGATGAAGGTTGTTGTTCATCACTTTCTTTAGCGGTGGCTCATACGGAGAGTTCTCTCGATTAATCCGGTCGAGTGGCGCAATGATGATTGAGCAACCGCACATGGGTCATCATGGCTCGCATAAAAGTGAGTGGATCAACCCGAATATCTTCTCGATTGAGCGAGTCCCGCACGATTTCCGGCAATGAGTGATTATTACTGGTTTCGGTCCGCACCGCGGCCTCTCCCCGCATCCTCGATGCCTCTCTCCATATCAAGTAGGAAGGTCGCATAATGATTATATTTCCGCATGATTAACACGTTATGATTATATCATGAGATGATGAAAATGAGTATATATGCTCTAACTTAGTGATTATATGAATGATTTATGAAGTTACATGATTATATGATGAAATTCTTAAAATGATTATCTTGAATAACTTAACAAGATTGATAATATGATCTTCCGATTGACAACCGAGTAATGAAATGAATTGAGTAATTAATGAGTTAACGTGATCGTCCCGATTATTAACTTAGTAATGAAATGGATTAAGCGATTAATGAGTTAACATGATCGCCTTAATCACAATGAATGATGATGTTTGAGGATTGTTAATTGATGAATTATGAATGAATGATAATTGCCGTAAATTATACCATGGCGTTAGAAATCTTACGCTTCTTCCTGGTCGATTGGCTCGGCATTTGCACAGTCACACGTGACGCGAAAGTCCAATGATACTAGTCCGATGACGATGATTTCAAATAAGACATGACTCGGAAGGTAGTATTCAAAACTCCGGCTCGATACCAACTCGTAACACCCCAAACTAGGCGGATATTACGGTCTGTGAATCCCCGATCGGGACCCACCAGCGAATGAAAAGGATGAATTACACAAGATAAATGTAGTACCGAACCACATTACAACGGTAATTACTCCGATGAGGAGTTTAATTACAACACACCAGACAAAATGAATACTAGTGTATTTTATATGAAGATAAAATACACAACACCGAATGAAACGAGTATTCAAATGAAAGTCTCATACTGAAAATAAAGGATAATAACATGAATAATCGAAAGATCGGGGCCCCTACTAGTATCACTAGGACTCCTCGACATCAACATGCTATTCCCGTGCGTTTGCCTTGCCATGACACGAAAAACAAAATCCCCAAACGGGTCGGCCATAAAGAACAACAATCCTCAAGAGTTGAAAATACACAATCATGATTATATCTCAAGTTATGAAATATCCCGCCGAAACATACGCAATCAAACATGCTATATGAACCAACTAACAAGACGGCTCAAAGGAAATGGCACCACACTACGCCCGGGATGGAATGTGTCCGTGCACAAGCCACCAACGAGTATCGATCGAATACACGTGTGGTCTTGTACCTAATCGCCTCACGAGACAATATGAATCGTGTGCATACCCAATGTGAGGTCACCAACCAACACACGACTATAATGTGCCCGACATGAAAATCCAACACATACCAACTGCACGCCAAGATGACCCGAATGCCACGCTATAACAAAAGTGACATCGAAAATGAATAATGACTCACCGAGATAGAATGGTAATGAAATAAATGACAAATCAATGAAAAGATTGGAACCGCTGTTCCTTATGATGAAATGATTAATTGATAACAACAAGTTTTGATACGGTTAATATAATGATGAATGAGTTATGATTATGAATGAACAACAACAAAAGGGATGAATATCCTTTTAGCCGAGTAAGAATTAACTTACACAACAACAATGAAGAATGTCCGTCCACGAACAACGTCCTAACCAAGATACCGGTCGCCGAACAACCTTAATTCATTACAATTACCAACAATCCGATTAATAACGAATTAAACACGAATAAAACGAACTCAAGACGTCGATACGATTAAACCAAGTTCATCGGGGCATTATATCGAACACTTTGAGGCCAACTTTGATTGTATACAACTAAACCTCAATAATATCAACTTCAAATCCCCAAGAAGTGTTTCAAATCAACAAAACATCTCCAATACGATCAATAATCCGTTATGATTATCCGAAAACGTGATCATAACAACAATTAGTCGAAAATCCCCAATAATCCAATGAATCCTTATACAAACTCATAATCATATACATATCCCTTCATATATCATGATTATAACGTCCAAAACATCCTATTTCAACACAAAATCGAAGTCCAAAGTGTTGAAGGAATTACCTCTTGATGATCCAAGTGCTTCAATCCGAAGAATATGCGTTAGATTGATTATCCGGGCTTCACGATCGAAAGGAGATGAAGAAAATCAAACACCCAAATGATTTGTGAAGGAAAAACCCTCCCTCAAGCCTTATCTCTCGGTTGAAGGTGAAGAAAATGCAGAAAATGGGCTGAAATGATGAAAAAAATGAATTTATAGGGGTCGATCGCTCGCCGACACGGCCCGCGGCCGATCGGCACGGTCGTGTCGCGCACCGGCCGACACCGCCGACATGGACTCGACCGTGTCCTCGCTTGACACGGTCGCGCGCGAGGGCCTCCCGACAGCTGACCCGTCCGACAAATGACTCAAGATGACTCGACCGCGCTGTGCGACACGGTCGGGCGTGCTCGGCAATGATTCTCGCTTATCCGAAGGGTTCGACTCGCCGCGCTGCACGACACGGCCGGGTCCTCGAGGCGTACACTTCGCACTTTCCGGACGAGTACGGCACGGGCCGTGTCGGACGACACGGCCGAGCGCGTCGCAGCTGATCGGCCAATGAGCGGTTGAGCTAAAACGACCATAACTCTCTCGTCCGGACTCCGATTGACTCACCGTTTGAACCAATGGAAAGCTAACTCGATGCTCTATAATATTGCAAAGATTTAGAATTTTTGGAGTTACCAAAAATTAATGGTGATCTAACAAAGTCGAACTCATATGAGGAAAGTTGAAACGATGAACAATAACGATACTCAACTCGAAGTTTATACGAACGGTGAACACGGTGAATGAACATGATTGATGAATGATTATAATTGAGTGAAAATACACTGAGTGGCAATTAAAGACTGATAATTACTGAATGAAAATGAATGAATTACAACCGGGTATTACATAAACTGGTAAATCACATAACATACAAGCCCGAGTGAACAACAAAAACTCGGAGCTCACACACTTGTCAACCGACAACTCGAATGACATGACAAAAGTACGACCCAACTCGACCCGACTGCCTAAGTTTTCACAACCTAAGCTCTGATACCATATTCTGTAACACCCCGCATCCGACTGAATATTACACGCCGTGGGCCTGCATGGAAACCACAAGGCTGAAGGAAATTTTTGCAAACATTTACAAATGCCCAAGAGGCTAACGACGGTACCGTCTTTTAAAAATTTGAAGATTTAATAAAATTCGTTTATCAAACCGTCGTAAAATCTCATTTGAAATCACAAGGCCCGAAATGCCAAAGCTCAATTGTTTAAGAATATACGTTAAGCTATCGCTTACACGTACCGACAAAATAGATTTAGAAAACGATTGCCAAAGTAACCTAAGTTACCAGATACCAAAAGGCCATTTAAAAATACTCACGCACCGGATAAAGATAAACAATTAAAATACTCTAACAGCGGAATACAACAACTGATCAGAAACGCAATACACAAATACATGTCCTAGCCAGTATCCTCCGCGAAGCTCATCTCTTCACGACCGCTACAAGCTTGATAATCCAAGAACCTAAAAAGAAAGCCCACGACGGGGTCAGCCATAATATCCAACAATGATAACCATCACATCACGTCAATAATTACATATCAATGGAAATACCAAGTAAGTATACGACCAATGTAATCTTACCGTCGTAACTTTACGAAAATCCACGATTCGTATCCTTAACAACACAATAAGATAATACCGAAATATCTGTACGGTATCTCAACAATACCCAAGGTTCTCAAAACATTATCATAACTCGCGATACGGAAATTATACCAACTCTGGCCGATTCAATCCATCGGATAACGTCGACAATTCTAATACGATAATCGATTGTCCATCAAAGACAAGTACCAAGGAAATACGGAACATACCTCAAGATACGAAATACCATGACAATCACGTCAGTCTAATCCGAGATCAGATCAACACAACATACGAACATGGTCCTAACACAAGACCGACAAATGCATACTCATATGACAACGTCAATATGATCACAACAATAACGACAATGTATACTTATGGCAAACCCATAATATACATATGCACAACAACAATACATAGCAATCCGATGATCCAGCGTTCACTGCCTAGATCCCAAGATGATCCCGTCAGATCAACACGAGGTGGAAAACCCGTCCAATGATCCAGCGCACGCTAGCATAGATCCCAAGATGATCCCGTCAGATCAACACGAGGTGGACATACGACAACAATGCACAAATGCATATTAACAACAATACACAAATGCATGACTTCAACAATACACGAATGTATCACAACATGATCGACACAAAATGACAAAAATGATATATTACTTGCCCCGAGTCCTTCGAGAACGATCTCAATGTCTAAACCATCATGAACCATTATCCTCAATACTCGACGGTCCAAAGTATCACGGATTGCAGATAATTCATATTTTCGTCTTTATCACAATATATCCTCGATATACAAGTATACAATAACAAAAGTAAATCATATACATTATGAATTAGATTCCCAAAACTCGAATACGATTTATAATCCCAAATCTCCTACGATTACGATTATAAATATTGCTATACGAATTATACACGAATGAAACGGAAACCATTCATTAAATACTATAAACTGAGCAAGTAATAACTTACCTCGATACCGATACAACGACGAGGAAGCTGTTACCAAATCTATTGTCGTCATCTACAAGTTCCTTGGTCCCGACCAAAGCAATGCACGAACATCCTCGAACTCGACCGCAACATATGGTTATAAACACCGATCAATAATCTCAACCTAGTAATTCGATAAACAACAAGTTCGACAACAATCAACAATCGATAAAACCAATTCACAAACCCAACGGCTCCACAATATCTCGATTAACCACAAGTCTGATCAAACCAACTTAAACGATCACGAATTCATAAACGAAACAGAATATACTACCCTGTCTATATACTTAGCGCATGTTAATCACTTAACGTAGCGTGCGCTAAGTTGCTCCCGTTAGCGTGCGCTAGACAATAAGCTTAGCGTGCGCTAATGCTGTACAGTTTGCATGTTTTTCAGGTACCGATCAACATATGACAATTATCAAGAACACTAAGTGATCCAAAACCATGTTTATAGTTATCAAAACAATGAAATCTGATATCCTTTAACATATAAATAATCATCCAACTTATAATCCAAGTTCTAGATCCATATATCATCTTCCTTAATATCAATACATGAAACATCAAGAACATAACAACACTTCCTTAATCTTCCATTACAGAGAGTAATCATCGACAATAACATCAACATTCGAAACTAAGGAGAAGGATTCACCAACTTATCTCAAGAAAACGAATTACACAATTCAAACCACACGAATCATATTAATATCATCATACTCCGGTAATCCATCTCATAATCATGCTTGTCAACTTGTTTATGTAATAATCATCAACTCAAGAACATCAACATTCAATCCCAAATGAAATCCAAAGATGAAGAGTGATTACCTTTATGAAGGAATGGATTGATTTCCAAGGTTGAATCCATTTCCAAGAATCACCAATGATTTCAAGAACAAAGCTTTAATCCATGATTTCCATCTTTAATCTTGTTAAAGAGGATCATCCCTCAGTATTTAGGAACTCCAAAAGTCCTCCCAAGGTTCTCTCTATCGGTTGCAAGAAGAAAATGGACGAAATGCTTCATAATACCCGTCTGCCCCCCCTTATATAGAATGCATTACTAGCGTGCGCTAACATCTCATGTTTAGCGTGCGCTACGGCTTTAGCGTACGCTAACTGACTTTGTTAGCGTGCGCTATCGCAGTCCATGGGCTACTGTCTGGCTTCGTATATGTGCTTACGTATGTAATGCCCATGCATTAGCGTACGTAATTTACACTCTCTAGCGTACGCAAGTCCTTGCGTTTAGCGTGCGCTAATATCAGTTGACTCGTTTGTCTGTATGCTCCGAAGACTGGTCCACACGCCGAAAGTGGTGACGAGGATAATATTCCTTTTTGTCCAATATACCATTAGCGTGCGCTAATCTTTAGGGTTTAGCGTGCGCTAGTACTACATTACAAACATCCTTTGACTTATCAGAACGTGCGCCGAAAGTGGCCTGATCCACACGCAGATTCCTTCCGATCTGACTGCATTAGCGTGCGCTATGATTTTACCTTTAGCGTGCGCTAACCCTGCATGGTAGTGTGCGCTAAGATTAACTATTAGCGTCCGCTAATAAGACTATACTTAGCCACTTTCAGCTATTCTTGTCCAACGTCTCGACATATCGGATACGTATACATGACGCACTATATCCTCTAATACAATTGTCGACCAAGTACGACAATTATACCGATACTGACATCTCAGTCCTTCATTTATTTTATCTATACTGTACAGATTACACGTTGTACAATATAAGTCAGATAAAATAATATTAAACAACGGTAGTAGAAATTCCGGATATTACATACTACACCACTTAAAATAAGTTTCGTCGTCGAAACTTGCAATCCGTCATAGAAAAACAAACAAACCGTTCAACCAAAATATTCTGAAACCATCACAACAACGATCAATCATCATCATCATTAACGAATAACAAAAACAATACATTTACAAATGCGCAAAGTCGACGATCTCCTGAGATCCTAGCAATCACAATTCCATGAGTCTCAAGAAAATATATCATCTTCGGATGAAATAATCTATCCGTTTCAAATCCTGTCTGCCTGATTATACAATCAAGTCCAAATCCTGATACAAATCAATAATACACGATACATCTGTGAAACAACTGCCCAAAACAACGACATAAATTCCGAAACATTGACACAAAATCTGAATGCTCATATGATCACCAACAATGTTCAACCAATAAATTAATCGAGAATATCATCGACATGATAAACTCCGATACGACCAATCCAAAGGTCAAAACATAATCGAGAATATCATCAACATGATAAACTCCAATATAACCAACGAACGATCAACGATAATCGAGAATACCTTCACACGAGAAGCCCCAACACGGTCAACACAGAACCACAGAAACAGATATACGAAAGAATAGCATTCTCAAAATGACACACCAACCACATACAGTGGATCTCAATAAACATACCCGACTGGTGAACATATCACTCGGCATACGAACAACCAATCACAAATCGACGAACATACCCAATCATACATGGAGTCGGAACGACCAATCAATATCAAAAACCACCAGCATGGGGGCTCCATCCCCAAATCTACACTTACAAAGAAACCATTCAAAAACATTATGGTAGCGCATACGTCCCAGTTTCACAAAACCCGAAGTTCCAAAATTACATCCTGTGCATGAATTCTACATCCTTCTTATCCGATCAATCAACCGATCATCCCTGGATAACCAACTACCATACTGAAGTTCGAATCTTTATTCATCGTTCCATACTGACGTCTTATCCAGTTCGTGAGTCACACTCAGAACTTCACCATGATATGCATTATGCACTAAATGCGTATGTATATCAGTCACATTTTCAAACCAGTTTGAAATCATGTATCTCGTCAAGAAGACAAATTTTCGAAAGTTCCTTCAAAAATTTCAAAACTCAAAACATAAATTTTCGTAAGACCACGAAAGAAATTTTCGAAAAGTTAAATCGGCTCGCTAATGCCAAGTATTCGATAATAATTCTTTTCGAATACGCATGATTAAATAAAATGAAATTATGCAAATGATTGACCACATTCATACTCTTGTATACCAATTCGGCTCGTCACTAATATCCAATGATATTTCATTGGAAAACCACACGATAGAGTTCCAAAATCTTAATATATAAACTCCGACTAAAAATTCCTTTTCCACATATGATTCGCAACGTCAACCATTAATCCATCTTGGAGCACCTCTAATAGGCTATGACAAAACATTGAATGACCAACAACTCAATCACAGCGAAAGACTTCCCGAGAAGTTTCATTTGAACAAGTAAATCAAAACCGCGACAGGCAGAAACGAAATAGGTAAATGATTGATAAAGTATTTTACAAGTCTCGGGAGTTTTAAGAAAACTGAAAAGCCTTTTTAAATATTAGGGTCTCAGCCCGAATCCCGTTTCGCATTACAAGAAGTTTATAAAGTAGAAAACCCTTCTAGATCTCAAGTCATGAGTTATAAAACTATTTTAAAATTGATAGGGTTTCGGCCCAAAAATCATTTTCCGTAAAACATCCGTAAAACATTCATTTTGAAAAGTAACATTTTCAAATGCTTCAAACACTTCATATATCTCAAAATGAACTAACATGACTACATGTTCTCCTGAACAATCCACGATATTTCTCCCAATTGCACAACTCCGTTCCCAAGCTTAACCGACATATTGATTTCCAGAATCATAGTTTCTCAAATTATCAATCATGTCCCAATTCTGTCACCTTATACTGTAACGCATAATATCTGCTGAATCTCAAAGCATATCAACTTAGTACGGCAATAAATCCCAATATGATTCAAAAATCTAAATACTTACAGATCGTGAAGCTGACGATTCCCCGTGATACTGGCACATGTCTCGACTCAAGAAAATACTCGAGACAGATATTTTCAAAACGCACATTTTGCAAACTCAGTGCAACTCGAGAACACAACACAGCTCTATCTGAAGAAACACATTAACACCATTTGGAAAAGTTTACAACAACCCCAGTACTAAACTGGTAAATCACATAACATACAAGCCCGAGTGAACAACAAAAACTCGGAGCTCACACACTTGTCAACCGACAACTCGAATGACACGACAAAAGTACGACCCAACTCGACCCGACTGCCTAGGTTTTCACAACCTAAGCTCTGATACCATATTCTGTAACACCCCGATCCGACTGAATATTACACTGCCAGGCCTGCATACATGGAACCCACAAGGCTGAAGGAAATTTTCGCAAACATTTACAAATGCCCAAGAGGCTAACGACGGTACCGTCTTTTAAAAATTTGAAGATTTAATAAAATTCGTTTATCAAACCGTCGTAAAATCTCATTTGAAATCACAAGGCCCGAAATGCCAAAGCTCAATTGTTTAAGAACATACGTTAAGCTATCGCTTACACGTACCGACAGAATAGATTTAGAAAACGATTGCCAAAGTAACCTAAGTTACCAGATACCAAAAGGCCATTTAAAAATACTTACGCACCGGATAAAGATAAACAATTAAAATACTCTAACAGCGGAATACAACAACTGATCAGAAACTCAATACACAAATACATGTCCTAGCCAGTATCCTCCGCGAAGCTCATCTCTTCACGACCGCTACAAGCTTGATAATCCAAGAACCTAAAAAGAAAGCCCACGACGGGTCACCATAATATCCAACAATGATAACCATCACATCACGTCAATAATTACATATCAATGGAAATACCAAGTAAGAATACGACCAATGTAATCTTACCGTCGTAACTTTACGAAAATCCACGATTCGTATCCTTAACAACACAATAAGATAATACCGAAATATCTGTACGGTATCTCAACAATACCCAAGGTTCTCAAAACATTATCATAACTCGCGATACGGAAATTATACCAACTCTGGCCGATTCAATCCATCGGATAACGTCGACAATTCTAATACGATAATCGATTGTCCATCAAAGACAAGTACCAAGGAAATACGGAACATACCTCAAGATACGAAATACCATGACAATCACGTCAGTCTAATCCGAGATCAGATCAACACAACATACGGACATGGTCCTAACACAAGACCGACAAATGCATACTCATATGACAACGTCAATATGATCACAACAATAACGACAATGTATACTTATGGCAAACCCATAATATACATATGCACAACAACAATACATGGCAATCCGATGATCCAGCGTTCACTGCCTAGATCCCAAGATGATCCCGTCAGATCAACACGAGGTGGAAAACCCGTCCAATGATCCAGCGCACGCTAGCATAGATCCCAAGATGATCCCGTCAGATCAACACGAGGTGGACATACGACAACAATGCACAAATGCATATTAACAACAATACACAAATGCATGACTTCAACAATACACGAATGTATCACAACATGATCGACACAAAATGACAAAAATGATATATTACTTGCCCCGAGTCCTTCGAGAACGATCTCAATGTCTAAACCATCATGAACCATTATCCTCAATACTCGACGGTCCAAAGTATCACGGATTGCAGATAATTCATATCTTCGTCTTTATCACAATATATCCTCGATATACAAGTATACAATAACAAAAGTAAATCATATACATTATGAATTAGATTCCCAAACTCGAATACGATTTATAATCCCAAATCTCCTACGATTACGATTATAAATATTGTTATACGAATTATACACGAATGAAACGGAAACCATTCATTAAATACTATAAACTGAGCAAGTAATAACTTACCTCGATACCGATACAACGACGAGGAAGCTGTTACCAAATCTATTGTCGTCATCTACAAGTTCCTTGGTCCCGACCAAAGCAATGCACGAACATCCTCGAACTCGACCGCAACATATAGTTATAAACACCGATCAATAATCTCAACCTAGTAATTCGATAAACAACAAATTCGACAACAATCAACAATCGATAAAACCAATTCACAAACCCAACGGCTCAACAATATCTCGATTAACCACAAGTCTGATCAAACCAACTTAAACGATCACGAATTCATAACCGAAACAGAATATACTACCCTGTATGTCTACTTAGCGCACGTTAATCACTTAACGTAGCGTGCGCTAAGTTGCTCCCGTTAGCGTGCGCTAGACAATAAGCTTAGCGTGCACTAATGCTGTATAGTTTGCGTGTTTTTCAGGTACCGATCAACATATGACAATTATCAAGAACACTAAGTGATCCAAAACCATGTTTATAGTTATCAAAACAATGAAATCCGATATCCTTTAACATATAAATAATCATCCAACTTATAATCCAAGTTCTATATCCATATATCATCTTCCTTAATATCAATACATGAAACATCAAGAACGTAACAACACTTCCTTAATCTTCCATTACAGAGAGTAATCATCTGTAATACCCGGTTGTAATTCATTCATTTTCATTCAGTAATTATCAGTCTGTAATTTTCACTCAGTGTATTTTCACTCGATTATAATCATTCATCAATCATGTTCATTCACCGTGTTCACCGTTCGGAAAAACTTCGAGTTGTGTATCGTTATTGTTCATTGTTTCAACTTTCCTCATATGAGTTCGACTTTGTTAGATCACCATTAATTTTTGGTAACTCCAAAAATTCTAAATCTTTGAAATATTATAGAGCATCGAGTTAGCTTTCCAATGGTTCAAACGGTGAGTCAATCGGAGTCCGGACGAGAGAGTTATGGTCGTTTTAGCTCAACCGCTCATTTTTCAGTTATTGGCCGATCACTGCCGAACGAACTCGGCCGTGTCGTCCGACACGGCCTGCCGTACTCGCCCGAAATACCAAGTCTCGCCTCAGACCCGACTGCAGTCGCTCGCACGGCCGAGTCGAACTCTTCCGGATAAGCTGTAACCGATCGCTGACACGCCCGACCGTGTTCTGTGACACGGCCGAGTCATGCCGAGTCGCCGCTTGGACGGGTCACTATCGGAAGGCCCTCCACGCCGCGACCGTGTCAAGCAGACACGGCCGAGTCCTCGCCGCCACCAGGCGACACGACTGTTCCGATCGGCACGGGCCGTGTCCGGCAGGCGCCAACTCCTTTAAATTCGCTTTTTTCAAAGATTTCAGCCCATTTATCTCCCTTTTCTTCATCTTCAACCGAGAGAGAAAGCTTGAGGGAGGGTTTTTCCTTCACAAATCATTTGGGTGTTTGATTTTCTTCATCTCCTTTCGATCGTGAAGCCCGGATAATCAATCTAACGCGTGTTCTTCGGATTAAAGTACTTGGATCTTCAAAGGTAATATTCTTCAACACCTTGGATTTCGATTTTTGTGTTGAGATACGATGTTTTGGACGTTATAATCATGATATATGAAGGTATATGTATATGATTATGAGTTTGTATAAGGATTCATTGGATTATTGAGGAATTATTCAAGAACACCTTGAAAATCGAGTTGGAATTGGGGATTTTCGACTAATTGTTGTTATAATCACGATTTTGGATATTCATAATGGATTATTGATCATATCGAGATGTTTTGTTGGTTTGAAACACTTCTTGGGGGAATAAATAGTGGATTATTGAGATTTGATTGTAAACAAACGGAGTTTGGCCACAACTAATACGATATAATGCCCCAATGAACTTAGTTTAATATTATCGACGATTTGAGTTCTTTAAATTCTTGTTTAATTTGTGTATTGATCGGATTGTTGGTAATTGTATTGAATTAAGGTTGTTCGTATAATCGACACTTCATTTAGACTTTTGTTCGTGGAAGGTATTTCTTCATCGGTTTTGTGTAAGTTTATTCTTTCTCGGTTAAAAGGATATTCATCCATTTTGTTGTTGTTAATTCTTAATCATAACTCATTCATAATTATATTAACCGTATCAAAACATGTTTTTATCAATTAATCATTTCACTACAAGGAACGACGGTTCCAATCTTTTCATTGAGTGTCATTTATTTCATTACCATTCCACCTCGGTGAGTCATTATTCATTTTAGATTTCATTTTTTTTATATCGTGGCATTCCGGTCATCTTGGCGTGCTTGGTATGTGTAGGATTTTCATGTCGGGCACATTTATGACGTGTGTTGGTTGTTGGCCTCACATCGATCGTGTGCACACGAGTCAATGTGTCTCGTGAGACCGACAGGTACAAGACCACGCGTGTATTCGATCGTTGGTGGCTTGTGCACGGACACATTTCCATCCCGGCGTAGTGTGGCGCCACCCTTGAGCCGCATCGTTAGTTGATGCATATAGCATGTTTGATTGCGTATGTTTCGACAGGATATTTCATAACTTTAGATATAATCATGATTGTGTATTTTCAACCCTTGAGGATTGTTGTTCTTTGTAACTGACCCCGTTTGGGGATTTTGTTTTTCAGGTCTTGGCAAGGCAAAAGTACGGGGAGAACACGCTGACGTCGAGGAGTCCCAGTGATACTAGTAGGGGGCCCCGATCTTTCAGTTATTCATGTTATTGTCCTTTATTTTTCCGCTGCAGACTTTCATTTGAATACTCCGTTTCATTCAGTGTTGTGTATTTTATCTTCATATAAAATACACTAGTATTCGGTATTGTCCTGGTGTGTTATAACTAAACTCCTCATCGGAGTAATTATTGTTGTAATGTAGTTCGGTACTACATTTATCCTATGTAATTCATTCATTTTCATTTGCCTGGTGGGTCCCAGTTGGGGATTTACGGCACTGTAATATCCGCCTAGTTTGGGGTGTTACAGAGTTGGTATCGGAGCGTAGTTTTGAATACTATCTTCCGAGTCATGTTTCATTTGAAATCATCGTCATCGGACTAGTATCATTGGACTTTCGCGTCACGTGTGACCTGTGCAAATGCCGAGCCAATCAGACCGAAAGAACTGTAAGATTTCTAACGCCATGGTATAATTTCTGGCAATAGTCATTCATTCATCATTCATCAATTTACAATCCTCAAACATCATCATTCATTGTGATTAGGACGATCATATTAACTCATTAATTACTCAATTCATTTCATTACTCAGTTGTCAATATGGATGATCGTATTATCAATCTTGTTAAGTTATTCAAGATAATCATTTCAAGAATTTCATCAGATAATCATGTAACTTCAGTAAATCATTCATATAATCACTAAGTTAGAGCATGTATACTCATTTTCATCATCTCATGACATAATCATAACGTGCTAATCATGCGGGAAATATAATCATTATGCGACCTTCCTACTTCAAAGATGGAAAGAGTCTGTGGATGCACGGGGAGAGAAGGCGGTGCGGACCGAAACCCGAGAAATAATCACTACGCCGGGAAATCGTGCCTGTGACTCGCCTCGATCAAGATGTTCGGGTTGATCCACTCACTTTTATGCAGCCATGATGACCCATGTGCGCTTGCTCAATCATCATTGCGCCACTGACCGGATTAATCGAGAGAACTCTCCCGTATGAGACTACCGCTAAGGAAAGTGCTGAACAACAACCTTCATCTTTCAAAGAAGAAATCAACGAAGCGTAATCAACCCAAAGGCGGTCACAACCTTCAAGAAGCCTCGTGTGAGCCCTATCATTTCGAGCGACCTTCTACGGCGCATAATCGCAAGGGATCTCATTCCCGAGCGCGCCTCGCCATCACTGTTTCAATTGTGGAACGCCGGTCATTTCAGACCGAGTGTCCAAACCGTCTATCACGTGCTATAATTGTGGGAATTTTGGGCATAAGGCCCGTTATTGCCGAAAGGACTCCAAGTCGGCTCCGGTGGCATCTCAGGCCCCAAGCAACCGGCGTTTAATCGATCGCTTTGTCATCGCTGCTTAAGACAATGGAAGCAAATAGAGTTGGAACTCATATTTATCGACGGGAGCATCCGGTTCGGGACCGCAAGTCCTGCATTCATATGATGAGGAGGATCGACGATCCGTGGTCCGAATGATTTCGTATACTCGTAATTTTATTTCAACTTGTGTGTACCTTTTGATCTCGGTACACCGCATTCATTCATTTTCGAATCATGCTTGAATAGACTTATTTCGGGATAGTTCTATTGCTTGTGGACCTCATACCATCGGCCTACCTGACGATGGAAGAATTTTCAAATCATACCGAATTAAGCTTAATGACCGCGATTGGTTGATGGATCTAATCGTGGTGAACTTATCTTAGACGATGTAATTTTCGGTATTAGTTGGTTTGATCGCCTTGATACTATCCTCAGTGTTTGTTAGCGTTTGGTCGCTATCTTTCCGCCGTTGGTTGTCGAATGTGCATTTCAGGGAAGTAATCCCCGTTGTTCCAGAAGAAGTATTATTATGACGAAAGCAGAGAAATTCCGCAATCGAACTATTCAATCATTCATTGTATCATTTTCATCGATTGGCCTTTCTAGTGGCAATCGAGTTATTCAAACATTCATTGTATCATCTTCATCGATCGGCCTTTCTAAGGCAATCGAGTTGTTCAATCATTATTGGTATCTCTTTTTATCGATTGACCATTCTAGGCAATCGAAATGTTCAATCATTCGTGGTATCATTGTCATCGATTGACGATGTATTTCCGCATTTGTTATCCGGTTGCCTTCACATAGAGTAAGGGAATTCAGGAGTGAGTCGAGCCGGTACGCCCCTTTATCGAAGGCACCGTATCGGATGGCCCCACTGCACGCAGGAATTGAAGATTCAACTTGAGGAATAGTTCGAGGAAGGACATCTTCGACCGATTGGGTCCCCGTGAGGAGCACCGCAGTGATCTGTCAAGGAGAAGGATGGCTGCCTCGTGTGTGTATTAATTACTGTGAGTTGAACAGTGATGATCAAGAGTAGTATCCTTTACCTCGTATTGATGATCTTTTAGATTAACTTCGTGGAGCTTCAGATTTTCCAAGATCGACTTAAGATCCGGATATCACCAGCCATGGATTCGAGAGTCGGATATCGCGAGACAGCTTCGTACACGCTATGGTCATTATGAGTTCGTAGTTATGCCGCTCGGGCTAACTATTGCACTGCGGTATTCAGGGAATTAATGAATCGGGTTTTCATCGACTTTTCGATCGCTTTGTTGTTGTATTCATCAAGACATTTTGATTATTCTCTTAGCCGAGAGGAACACGAGGTTCATCTTCTTCGTGTTCTCGACGTGTTGAGACGAGAGCAACTTTATGGAAAGTTTTCCAAATGTGAGTTCTAGAGGTCCAAGTGACTTTCTGGGCATGTAATTTCATCCGACAGAGTTCGTGTCGACCCTCAGAAGACGGAGACTATCCGAGATTGGCAACCTCCGAAAGATATTAAGTAAATCCGATGTTTCCTCGGATTAGTTGGTCAATTATCCAACCCACGATCTGGAGCTAGCAGCCGTGGTTTTCGCGTTGGGGATTTGGCGTCGTTACCTTTATGGCATCACCTTTCAGTTATTCACCAATCACAAGAGTTGAAGGATATATTTACTCACAAGGAGTTAAATATGCGACAGAGGCGGTGGTTGGAACTAATCAAAGATTTTGATATCGAGATCCTTTACCACCCGGGCAAGGCGAACGTTGTCGCCGACACCTTGAGTTGTAAGTACGTTCAAGAGCAGATGCTTGCTCGTTTAACAGTTCAGAAGGAGCTTCAGCAGGAATTCCTTAGACCCGAGATCGAGGTCTGGCTTCAGCGAGTTCAGGGACAGCTTTGTATGTTAGAGATTTCATCGTCACTTGAGGAGGTAATCAGAGAGAATGAGAGTTCAGACCCTTCATTGTTGCGCATCCGTGAAGATGTGGCTCAGGAGAAAGCCTCTGGATTCGTGATCCACGAGGATGGACTTTTGAGATTTAATAATCGGATGTGTGTACCGGCGAATGATGAGTTGAAAAACTCGATTTTGAGAGAAGCTCATGCTACCCCTTATTCTCGCTCATCCGTGGTCCAAAGAAGATGTACAAGGACTTGAAACAAAATTACTGGTGGAGTAATATGAAGCGAGAAGTCGCAGAATTTGTTTCGAGATGCTTAACCTGTCAACAAGTCAAGATGGAACATTAGCGACCGGCGAGTATGCTGATACCGCTCCCTATTCCAGAATGGAAGTGGGAAGACATTTCTATGGAATTCATCACGAATTGCCGACGAGTCGTCGTGGCATAAATACGATCTGAGTGATCGCGGACTGCTTTACTAATTTAGCTCATTTCCTTGAAATCAAGGATATGTGGAGTCTCAAGAGACTGGCTCAGTTGTTCATCAAGGAGATAGTGAGACTGCACGGTACTCCTAAGAGTATCGTTTCCGATCGTGACGGGCGATTTGTTTCCCATTTTTGGAAATCAGTTCATCGTGCTATGGGAACTCAGCTTAATCTCAGTATTGCCTTTCATCCTCAGTCCGACGGACAATCAGAGAGAACTATTCAGACATTAGAGGACATATTGAGGGCATGCGTTCTAGATTAGTAGACGATTGGGAAGCCCAATTACTGTTGTTTGAGTCCACGTACAGTTTAGTTGGCATGCTGCGATGAAGATAGCACCTTACAAGGCCTGGTACGGTCGTCGTTGTCGATCTCCTTTGTGTTAGGATGACTTGTCAGAATCAATCGGCACCGAGCCCGATATGCTTATAGCCGCCCGGGAGAAGGTAGCTTTGATCAAGAGTCGTATGTTGACAACTCAGAGTCGACAGAAATCATATGCAGATAATCGTCGTCGACCACTAGAGTTCGAGACGGGTGACCATGTTTTGGTCAAGGTATCTCAGAGTCGAGGTATTTTCCGTTTCGGAAAACGGGGGAAGTTGAGTCCGAGATTCATTGGACCGTTTGAAATTTTGGATCGAGTAGGCGAGTTAGCTTATCGATTGGCTTTACCTCCGGCTTTGAGACGAATTCATAATGTGTTTCATGTCTCTCAGTTGCGGAAGTTTGTTGCCGACCCGAGTCACATACTTCAGTTCGACGAAATCGAGATCGCGGATGAGCATTCGTACGAGGAGCGTCCTGTACGAGTGTTGGAGCGGCGAATCAAACAGTTGAGGAATAAGTCGATTCCTTTGGTCAAGATTCAGTGGTCTAGACACGGAGTCGAAGAGGCTACTTGGGAAACCGAGGGTAGTATGCGGGAGGGTTATCCCGAGTTGTTTGACCCTTAGTTTCGGGGATGAAACTCTTTTAAGGGGGGGTGTATGTAATACCCGGTTGTAATTCATTCATTTTCATTCAGTAATTATCAGTCTGTAATTTTCACTAAGTGTATTTTCACTCGATTATAATCATTCATCAATCATGTTCATTCACCGTGTTCACCGTTCGGAAAAACTTCGAGTTGTGTATCGTTATTGTTCATTGTTTCAACTTTCCTCATATGAGTTCGACTTTGTTAGATCACCATTAATTTTTGGTAACTCCAAAAATTCTAAATCTTTGAAATATTATAGAGCATCGAGTTAGCTTTCCAATTGTTCAAACGGTGAGTCAATCGGAGTCCGGACGAGAGAGTTATGGTCGTTTTAGCTCAACCGCTCATTTTTCAGTTATTGGCCGATCACTGCCGAACGAACTCGGCCGTGTCGTCCGACACGGCCCGTGCCGTACTCGTCCGGAAATGCCAAGTCTCGCCTCAGACCCGACCGTGTCGCTGGCACGGCCGAGTCGAACTCTTCCGGATAAGCTGTAACCGATCGCTGACACGCCCGACCGTGTTCCAGGACACGGTCGAGTCATGCCGAGTCGCTGTCGGACGGGTCACTATCGGAAGGCCCTCCACGCCGCGACCGTGTCAAGCAGGACACGGTCGAGTCCCTGTCGGCCAGCTGTGCGACACGACCGTGCCGATCGGCACGGGCCGTGTCCGGCAGGGCAGTCAACTCCTTTAAATTCGTTTTTTCAGCATTTCAGCCCATTTCTCTCCCTTTTCTTCACCTTCAACCGAGAGAGAAAGCTTGAGGGAGGGTTTTTCCTTCACAAATCATTTGGGTGTTTGATTTTCTTCATCTCCTTTCGATCGTGAAGCTCGGATAATCAATCTAATGCTTGTTCTTCGGATTAAAGTACTTGGATCTTCAAAGGTAATATTCTTCAACACCTTGGATTTCGATTTTTGTGTTGAGATACGATGTTTTGGACGTTATAATCATGATATATGAAGGTATATGTATATGATTATGAGTTTGTATAAGGATTCATTGGATTATTGAGGAATTATTCAAGAACACCTTGAAAATCGAGTTGGAATTGGGGATTTTCGACTAATTGTTGTTATAATCACGATTTTGGATATTCATAATGGATTATTGATCATATTTGAGATGTTTTGTTGGTTTGAAACACTTCTTGGGGGAATTAATAGTGGCTTATTGAGATTTGATTGTAAACAACCGGAGTTTGGCCACAACGTATTCGATATAATGCCCCAATGAACTTAGTTTAATCGTATCGACGTTTTGAGTTCGTTATATTCGTGTTTAATTCGTGTATTGATCGGATTGTTGGTAATTGTATTGAATTAAGGTTGTTCGTGCGACCGACACTTCATTTAGGACTTTTGTTCGTGGAAGGACTTTCTTCATCGGTATTGTGTAAGTTAATTCTTACTCGGTTAAAAGGATATTCATCCCTTTTGTTGTTGTTCATTCATAATCATAACTCATTCATCATTATATTAACCGTATCAAAACTTGTTGTTATCAATTAATCATTTCAGTCATAAGGAACGACGGTTCCAATCTTTTCATTGAGATGTCATTTATTTCATTACCATTCCACCTCGGTGAGTCATTATTCATTTTCGATGTCACTTTTGTTATATCGTGGCATTCCGGGTCATACTGGCGTGCCGGTTGGTATGTGTAGGATTTTCATGTCGGGCACATTTATGTCGTGTGTTGGTTGTTGGCCTTACATTGGACTGTGCACACGAGTCAATGTGTCTCGTGAGACTGATTAGGTACAAGACCACGCGTGTATTCGATCGTTGGTGGCTTGTGCACGGACACATTTCCATCCCGGGCGTAGTGTGGCGCCACCCTTTGAGCCGTACTGTTAGTTGATGCATATAGCATGTTTGATTGCGTATGTTTCGACAGGATATTTCATAACTTCAGATATAATCATGATTGTGTATTTTCAACCCTTGAGGATTGTTGTTCTTTGTAACTGACCCCGTTTGGGGATTTTGTTTTTCAGGTCTTGGCAAGGCAAAAGTACAGGGAGAACACGCTGATGTCGAGGAGTCCCAGTGATACTAGTAGGGGGCCCCGATCTTTCAGTTATTCATGTTATTGTCCTTTATTTTTCCGCTGCAGACTTTCATTTGAATACTCCGTTTCATTCAGTGTTGTGTATTTTATCTTCATATAAAATACACTAGTATTCGGTATTGTCCTGGTGTGTTATAACTAAACTCCTCATCGGAGTAATTATTGTTGTAATGTAGTTCGGTACTACATTTATCCTATGTAATTCATTCATTTTCATTTGCCTGGTGGGTCCCAGTTGGGGATTTACGGCACTGTAATATCCGCCTAGTTTGGGGTGTTACATCATCGACAATAACATCAACATCCGAAACTAAGGAGAAGGATTCACCAACTTATCTCAAGAAAACGAATTACACAATTCAAACCACACGAATCATATTAATATCATCATACTCCGGTAATCCATCTCATAATCATGCTTGTCGACTTGTTTATGTAATTATCATCAACTCAAGAACATCAACATTCAATTCCAAACGAAATCCAAAGATGAAGAGTGATTACCTTTATGAAGGAATGGATTGATTTCCAAGGTTGAATCCATTTCCAAGAATCACCAATGATTTCAAGAACAAAGCTTTAATCCATGATTTCCATCTTTAATCTTGTTAAAGAGGATCATCCCTCAGTGTTTAGGAACTCCAAAAGTCCTCCCAAGATTCTCTCTATCAGTTGCAAGAAGAAAATGGACGAAATGCTTCATAATACCCGTCTGCCCCCCCTTATATAGAATACATTACTAGCGTGCGCTAACATATCATGTTTAGCGTGCGCTACGGCATTAGCGTATGCTAACTGACTTTGTTAGCGTGTGCTATCGCAGTCCAGGGGCTACTGTCTGGCTTCGTACATGTGCTTACATACGTAATGCCCATGTATTAGCGTACGTAATTTACACTCTCTAGCATACGCAAGTCCTTGCGTTTAGCGTGCGCTAATATCAGTTGACTCGTTTGTCTGTATGCTCCGAAGACTGGTCCACATGCCGAAAGTGGTGACGAGGATAAGATTCCTTTTTGTCCAATACACCATTAGTGTGCGCTAATCTTTAGGGTTTAGCGTGCGCTAGTACTACACTACAAACATTCCTTGACTTATCAGAACGTGCGCCGAAAGTGGCCTGTGTAATACCCGAGATTTCTGATATGTATTTGGAACCTTGTGTTATTGTAATTATTGCATTTTGATCTGAGTATTATTCTTCGTATTTCATGATCCGGTGTTGTTGAACGCATGATTTCATGAATGTGATCTAAATTGTGATTCTGCGCAAGTAGCGCACGCTATCGACTAAGTGTAGCGTACGCTAATTTGGATCCGTAGCGTGTAATACCCGGTTGTGAATTCATTTATTATCATTCAGTATCTGTCACTCAGAATTTTTTTTCATTCAGTAATAATCATTCATCATTTATATTCAGTCAACTATGTTCACCATTCGGCGTATTTTGGGATCATCACTGTTTGAGATCGAGCCGAGATTATTGTCATCATCATCATCATGTTTTGATTTTCAGTTTGAGAGGTAGCGCACGCTACACATTGTAGTTAGCGCGCGCTAATGAGGTGCATGTAACGCACGCAATGATTCAGTATTAGCGCACGCTAGCGCAAGTGAGGCGCATACCCGTAAGGTACTGGGCTGATTTGGGAAATTCGTAGCGCACGCTACGAGTGGTAAGTAGCGTACGCTAACTATGCTGGTAACGCACGCTAAGACTTCAGAGTAGCGCACGCTAGCGCGCTCAGAACAGAGGACAGTAGGTTCTGGACTCCAGGATTTTTGGATATCAACTATCAGGTAGCGCACGCTAACATAAGGTTAACGTACGCTAAGAACAAGCTGTTAGCGCACGCTACCAAAGGTACTTAGCGCACGCTAACGATTCAGTCAGGGGGTACTGGACTACCCGGTACACGCGTTAGCGCACGCTAACATCAGGAGTTAGCGCGCGCTAAGCTGGGACAGTATAAATAGGACAGTTCGGTCCAACCTTCGTCATTTCTTCATTTCTCAATCATTTCGGACGAGCTCGGGCGATTCGGAAAGGTCTTTTCGAGCTGCAATCATCTAGAATCATCTTCAAGCTCCTAAGTTGGATTAATCATCATCTAAATCAGTTTCATCACTCCAAAGCAAGGTAATGATTCTTGGATCTAGAATTTCGGATCTTGGGTGTTTTGCTTTCGATCTCTTCGTGTAAATCGATATTATGTTGGAATATGTTAGATATGGATTATCTATCTTGGATACATGTATTTCTACGGATTCATTGGTGTAATTTTCGGAATTTGTGAATAATTGAGGAATTGTTCAAGAACCCTTACGGGTTGACTTTGGAAATTTGGGGGTTTTCGACCAGATGTTGTTGAAATATCGTTCTAAGTATTCCTATTGGATTATTGATAGTATTCATGAGTTTTTGTGGGTTTGAATCATTCATTGGGAGTTGGTTTCGGATGTAATTGAGTTTTGGTTGTAAATAATTGGAGATTGTTTACAACGCGTTTGTTTAAATGCCCTAATGAGTTTCGGGTATTGTTGTATCGACTTTTGAGTTGGTTGTGATCATGCTTGATTCGTGTATTAAGAGGATTGTTGGTTTTTGTGTTGTTTAAGGTTGTTCGAGCGGCCGGTAATTTCATTAAGGACGTTGATCGTGGAAGTACCTTCTCGCCTTCGGTTTGAGGCAAGTTTTATACTTGTACTAGTCAATGAGCTAATGTCATCATGTATGTGTATGAATGTGTTGTATCATTCCGAGACTTAGTCTCTTCATGAATTCATTGATATCCAGAGATCGTTCGATACGATACCTTCCGGCAATTTTGCCAAATGTTTATTGTTGTTCGTTAACGGCCGATTCAAGGCATTGTGATACTCATTATTAATGTCATTGTCGATAGCCGGTTCGCGGTATCGATGTATCGATTGTTGTTAATATAGATGTCAATTAAAGACATCGTTGAGACCATTGTTATTCCTGTTTGGATTGTCATTAAAACTGTACAGGTCGATTAAAGGCATTGGCTTATTCATTTCTCGCCTTCGTCCTCGGTAACCGATTAAAGGTGCCGAGGCATCCTTCATATCATTGTTATCGATTGACCTTTCTAAGGCAATCGAGGTATTCACTCATTCATCGTAACATTGTTATCGATTGGCCATTCTCAGGCAAATCGAAATGTTCAATCATTCACTAAATCATTGTTATCGATTGACCTTTCTAAGGCAATCGAGGTATTCACTCATTCATGGTATCATTGTTGTCGATTGACCGTTTTAGGCAATCAAGGTATTGAATCATCCGCTGCATCATTGTTGTCGGTTGGCCGTTCTAAGGCAATCGAGGTGTTAATTTGGGACTGTCAAGGACGGTGTCTATCCGTGTGTTACTATCATCGTGTTGGCCGACTCAAGGCAACACACTATCATTCATTGTGATACGGCTGGATGCCGTGGCTTCGGCCCTAATTGTGATACGGCTGGATGCCGTGGCTTCGGCCCTAATTGTGATACGGCTGGATGCCGTGGCTTCGGCCCTTATTGTGATACGGCTTCGTGTCGTGGCTTCGGCCCTCATTGATACAGCTTCGGGCTGTTTTGACTTCAGATGTTTATGGTATTTGTTAACTTCCGCTGAACGACTTTCAGGCCTTTTGTAATGTCTTGGTATTTTCATTGGAGCCTTTGGGCATTATGATTCATATTAAATTCAGTTCTGGTTTGGTTCATGTCGTTTAATTCATTGTGGTATTCTGTGATTATGATTCGCCGTTGGGCATTTATGTTCTAACCTGTCGAACAAGTATTAATAGTATGCCGTAGGCATAGTATTTCACGAATGCTCGGTTCTTACCTTGGTTTGTGAGCATCTCGTATTATTATCATCATTGTACCGTTTCATTCTGTCTTTGGATGCATATCATGTTATACATGTATTTGATGTTCATTATCTGGATGACTGACCCCGTGGGGGCGGAACAT
Organism: Orobanche coerulescens; assembly: GCA_033398695.1. Classification (NCBI taxonomy): domain Eukaryota; kingdom Viridiplantae; phylum Streptophyta; class Magnoliopsida; order Lamiales; family Orobanchaceae; genus Orobanche; species Orobanche coerulescens. The sequence continues at coordinate 44,046,433 of CM065811.1, forward strand.
GTTTTCATGTTTTAGGTGCTTGCGAGGAGAGAGTTGAGGCACAGGGGCATGACGATGGCGACGAGGCATACGAGCGATACTAGTCCGAGTTGTTCATTGTTGGTCAGTCAGTTGGAGTGTACTCCAGTCTTGTCAGTTGTTGTCGTGTTGTATTACCCGAACAGATGTTCGTGGATGCTGTTGTATTTCATTTTGGCCATGTAGGCCACTTTTGTCATTGAAATTCCTTATCGGAATATTGTGTCGGATATCATGGTAGGGACTATGATTTTTCCTTTGTTGTTTAATTTAATGTATTTTAGTCATGTTCGCCTGGTGGATCTCCTGGCGTGGGGTCCACGGCACTGTAATAACCCAATAGGATTTGGGGGTGTTACAGAAATGGTATCAGAGATTTGGGTTGTGAAATACCCTGAGATGTGAGTTATGTGGTCCTACCGACGCGGTAATAGTGGTATTGTCAGGTTATGGCAGTCTAGTCAGTCAGGTTTTGTGAGTCGTAATATTAGTGCGAATGCACGAGTCATTCATTCATCGAGTCGTCGTCAGTGAAGACTAGTATCGCGAGACCTCGAAGCTTCGTATGACCTGTGTAAGGACTCGATTCTCTTTATGTTCATACATTCATCATGTCATTAATTGTTCATGCCTTGTTGAAACCTATATGCGATATTAGTGTTATGATTGATTCATGACTAATTGTTTTGGGACACGTGTGGCTTGTGTAAGCATTAAGGATCAACTCATTCATCAGTTAATAATCCTCAATCGTCATGCTGATCTTGTCGATCATGTTAATTCATTCATCACTCAGTCAATATCATTACTCAGTTAATTCATCACTCAGTTAACTCATTCATCACTCAGTTAATTCATTCATCATTCAGTCAATACCATTACTCAGTTGCTTCGTTCATCACTCAATTAACCTCATCGTTCAGCTAATTCATTCATCACTCAATTAATCTCATCGTTTAGTTAATTCATTCCTCATTCAGTCAATCTCATTGTTCAGTTAATTCATTAATCATTCAGCCCATCTCACGGTTCAGTTGTTGATCTTGATGATCGAATTTTCAACCTTGTTAACTTGTTCAAGGTAATCATTTCAGGAATTTCATCAGGCAATCATGTTACCTCATTTGATGTTTCATACGATCTTATCCTACTCTGACATAATGTTGACGATCATTTCATTAAATCATTAATGCATTCATTGTGCGAGAGTGTGTATGCTCATTATTGTCACTCTGTAACGTAATCATAATGCGATATTCATGCGGAATTTATAATCATCATGTGACTTTCCTACTTCAGTATGGATAGAGCTGTCAGAGGACGCAGGGGAAGAGGCCGCGGTGCGGGCCAGAACCCGGGATCTCGTGTGCATGCCCACACGAACGCGAGGGATATCATTAATTCATCAAATAGTGAGGCTACTCATTCACTGCCAGATAACCATTCACCGTCAGGGAGTCGTACCCGAGAAGCAGCTCACTCGGAAGGTATTCGGGTTGACCCATTCATATTTATGCAGGGCATGATGGCCCAGATGACTCAGATGACGCGGATAGTGGAGACCATGCAGACCTCGATGGTTCGTGGTCCACCGCAACAGGGATGCAGTGCCATTTCATGGACAGACCGGAGGAGTGAATCGATTGTTGGCGATATCTCTCGTCGATGCCGCCTACTTTTGAGGGTTCGTCGGAACCGGTGATATTGTTCATTGGCTCGAGCATTTTGATAAACTCTTCGACATGGTTCAGTGTCCTAAGAGAGTAAAGTGGCGATGAGCGGCTTATTACTTGAGTAAGGGCGCTTATTCGTGGTGGCTTTCAGTGAAACCCATCGATCGTGATTGTATTTGGAGCGAGTTCAAGACTCTCATGTTAGAGAGGTATTATCCGGCTCCACTTCGTGAAGCCAAGTTGTCAGAGGTTTTGAACCCCGAACCCGATGAGGACGAGGGTGTTATTGTCATTGCTGAGAAGTTTCAGGGACTACTTCAGTTTGCTTCGTCAATTATCCGTACTGAGGCGGATAAAATTAAGTATTTTAGCAAGAGGCTAAATCCGCAGTTGAGGATGCAGTTGTTCAATCACAATTGTAATTCACTTAGTGAGTTCATCGGGAAGGCTCTTGGAGCAGAGCTTTTGAACAATGAGCTTACTCAGAAGCATCCTTCAGTTTCTTCAGGTGAGAGGACTAGAATGCCGGCTCGTTCAGAGGGACATCGGGCTCCGACGTCCAAGGGGTCATTTTCTAGTCGTCTTCGTGCTAGGACAGCATCTTCCTCTCAGGCGACGAGTTCGACTGTTGTTTGCTTTAACTGTGATTCAGCAGGTCACATTAGTACCCGGTGTACGGTGCCAGCTATTGTTTGTTTTCTGTGTGGGAGGCAGGGACACCGGTGGAAATACTGCAGGGGTTCTAGCGCCAGTAGATCTCAAGAGAGCTCAAGAGCCTCGAGGGATTTTGTTACTCCAGTCCATACTTCATTCAGGGGGCCCTATCAGGCTTCGAGAGCCCGAGGTAAGGACATTCATCACCAGTTTTGAGCAAGTTAATTCTTGCTCAGTAGGAGGATAATCATTCATTTCATTGTCATTCATTCATTCATATAATTCATTCATCATATATATCAATCATGTTGGGACACATAATTATCGATTAATCATTTAATTCACGAGGAACGGCGGTTCCAATCACTTCAGAGAACTATCACTCATGACGTTATTAATTCACCTTGGTGAGTCATTCTAAATCCTTGTCGGATTTGTAGTCATTTATCATTCATCATTCATTTTTGTCAGTTTCATTCTCGTGACCTTCTGAGGTCTTAGTTAGCGGCGAGTTCATCGTCGGATATACCTTAAATCGTTGAGATAGAGGAAATCGATGATGTGGGAGGATATCGATGTTGGGTACATTTGAGATGTAACCTTGTTTTTGGATGACTGTGTAAATCTATCCGTAATAATGCATCGTGACTGTGAATCATTTATTGTTGGTCTATCTTATTATGATCATATTCGAGAATCTTGATATTTGGGTCACTTGTTGGGAGTTCATCCCTTCGACGTTGTGCTCGAGATTTCGTGACAATTTGGGAAATCGTTCACTGTGTTCCGAGACGTCAAGTATTGGGGACTTGGGATTGCGGTTGATTTGGTCCCGAGGACTATTTGGGCGTTATTGTTTTCAGATCGTGATGGATAGTTCATAGCCCGAGTTGTTTACCCTCAGTTTCGAGGACGAAACTCTTTTAAGGGGGGGAGTATGTAATACCCGGTTGTGAATTCATTTATTATCATTCAGTATCTGTCACTCAGAATTTTTTTTCATTCAGTAATAATCATTCATCATTTATATTCAGTCAACTATGTTCACCATTCGGCGTATTTTGGGATCATCACTGTTTGAGATCGAGCCGAGATTATTGTCATCATCATCATCATGTTTTGATTTTCAGTTTGAGAGGTAGCGCACGCTACACATTGTAGTTAGCGCGCGCTAATGAGGTGCATGTAACGCACGCAATGATTCAGTATTAGCGCACGCTAGCGCAAGTGAGGCGCAGTCCCGAAGGTACCGGGCTAATTTGGGAAATTCGTAGCGCACGCTACGAGTGGTAAGTAGCGACGCTAACTATGCCGGTAACGCACGCTAAGACTTGAGTAGTGCACGCCAGCGCGCTCGAGCAGAGGACGAGGTTCTGGACTCCAGGATTTTTGGATATCAACTATCAGGTAGCGCACGCTAACATAAGGTTAACGTACGCTAAGAACAAGCTGTTAGCGCACGCTACCAAAGGTACTTAGCACACGCTAACGATTCAGTCAAGGGGTACTGGACTACCCGGTACACGCGTTAGCGCACGCTAACATCAGGAGTTAGCGTGCGCTAAGCTGGGACAGTATAAATAGGACAGTTTGGTCCAACTTTCGTCATTTCTTCATTTCTCAATCATTTCGGACGAGCTCGGGCGATTCGGAAAGGTCTTTTCGAGCTGCAATCATCTAGCATCATCTTCAAGCTCCTAAGTTGGATTAATCATCATCTAAATCAGTTTCATCACTCCAAAGCAAGGTAATGATTCTTGGATCTAGAATTTCGGATCTTGGGTGTTTTGCTTTCGATCTCTTCGTGTAAATCGATATTATGTAGGAATATGTTAGATATGGATTATCTATCTTGGATACATGTATTTCTACGGATTCATTGGTGTAATTTTCGGAATTTGTGAATAATTGAGGAATTGTTCAAGAACCCTTACGGGTTGACTTTGGAAATTTGGGGGTTTTCACCGATGTTGTTGAAATATCGTTCTAAGTATTCCTATTGGATTATTGATAGTATTCATGAGTTTTTGTGGGTTTGAATCATTCATTGGGAGTTGGTTTCGGATGTAATTGAGTTTTGGTTGTAAACAATTGGAGATTGTTTACAACGCGTTTGTTTAAATGCCCTAATGAGTTTCGGGTATTGTTGTATCGACTTTTGAGTTGGTTGTGATCATGCTTGATTCGTGTATTAAGAGGATTGTTGGTTTTTGTGTTGTTTAAGGTTGTTCGAGCGGCCGGTAATTTCATTAAGGACGTTGATCGTGGAAGTACCTTCTCGCCTTCGGTTTGAGGCAAGTTTTATACTTGTATTAGTCAATGAGCTAATGTCATCATGTATGTGTATGAATGTGTTGTATCATTCCGAGACTTAGTCTCTTCATGAATTCATTGATATCCAGAGATCGTTCGATACGATACCTTCCGGCAATTTTGCCAAATGTTTATTGTTGTTCGTTAACGGCCGATTCAAGGCATTGTGATACTCATTATTAATGTCATTGTCGATAGCCGGTTCGCGGTATCGATGTATCAATTGTTGTTAATATAGATGTCAATTATAGACATCGTTGAGACCATTGTTATTCCTGTTTGGATTGTCATTAAAACTGTACAGGTCGATTAAAGGCATTGGCTTATTCATTTCTCGCCTTCGTCGTCGGTAACCGATTAAAGGTGCCGAGGCATCCTTCATATCATTGTTATCGATTGACCTTTCTAAGGCAATCGAGGTATTCACTCATTCATCGTAGCATTGTTATCGATTGGCCATTCTCAGGCAAATCTAAATGTTCAATCATTCACTAAATCATTGTTATCGATTGACCTTTCTAAGGCAATCGAGGTATTCACTCATTCATGGTATCATTGTTGTCGATTGACCGTTTTAGGCAATCAAGGTATTGAATCATCCGCTGCATCATTGTTGTCGGTTGGCCGTTCTAAGGCAATCGAGGTGTTAATTTGGGATCAAGGCGGTGTCTATCCGTGTGTTACTATCATCGTGTTGGCCGACTCAAGGCAGCACACTATCATTCATTGTGATACGGCTGGATGCCGTGGCTTCGGCCCTAATTGTGATACGGCTGGATGCCGTGGCTTCGGCCCTAATTGTGATACGGCTGGATGCCGTGGCTTCGGCCCTTATTGTGATACGGCTTCATGCCGTGGCTTCGGCCCTCATTGATCTGACTTGGTCTGTTTGACTTCAGTGTTTATGGTATTTGTTAACTTCATTGAACGACTTTCGTGCCTTTTGTAATGCCTTGGTATTTTCATTGGAGCCTTTGGGCATTATGATTCATATTAAATTCAGTTCTGGTTTGGTTCATGTCGTTTAATTCATTGTGGTATTCTGTGATTATGATTCGCCGTTGGGCATTTATGTTCTAACCTGTCGAACAGGTATTAATAGTATGCCGTGGGCATAGTATTTCACGAATGCTCGGTTCTTACCTTGGTTTGTGAGCATCTCGTATTATTATCATCATTGTACCGTTTCATTCTGCCTTTGGATGCATATCATGTTATACATGTATTTGATGTTCATTATCTGGATGACTGACCCCGTGGGGGCGGAACATGTTTTCATGTTTTAGGTGCTTGCGAGGAGAGAGTTGAGGCACAGGGGCATGACGATGGCGACGAGGCATACGAGCGATACTAGTCCGAGTTGTTCATTGTTGGTCAGTCAGTTGGAGTGTACTCCAGTCTTGTCAGTTGTTGTCGTGTTGTATTACCCGAACAGATGTTCGTGGATGCTGTTGTATTTCATTTTGGCCATGTAGGCCACTTTTGTCATTGAAATTCCTTATCGGAATATTGTGTCGGATATCATGGTAGGGACTATGATTTTTCCTTTGTTGTTTAATTTAATGTATTTTAGTCATGTTCGCCTGGTGGATCTCCTGGCGTGGGGTCCACGGCACTGTAATAACCCAATAGGATTTGGGGGTGTTACATAGCGCACGCTGTGCATGAACCTTAGCGCACGCTATACGTAGTCAGCATGATTAAGACAGGGTGGTAGGTGAGATCGGCTGCGGATTTCGGTCGGATCATCTCGGGATGAACCTGGACGGCTTTCGGGAAAAGCCAAGTCAACGTGGTAGCGCACGCTAATGATATGAGGATAGCGCACGCTAAATGCTGAGTACAGTGAAGTCAGTAAGCTTCGTATGGTCGTTAGCGCACGCTATGGATAGGGACTAGCGCGCGCTAATAACCATTTTCTATAAATAGGACAGCATCCTTTTTCATATTTTCAGCCTTTTCACTTCCCACATCCGAACTATTGGGCTTGTAGAGTCACTCTCTTCATCCTAAACCTCTCATATCATCCTCCTAGCACGAGTTTGAAGATTTTATATCATTGGAGATTGGTGTTCAAGCCCTCGGTGTTGGATTTCTTCAAGTTCCTTCGTGTTCTTCGCTACTTTGAGGTAGGTGATTCTTCACCAATATTAGTAGTATTCTGAAGGATGTTTTGATCATGATTTGGGATTTCTAGTCAGTTAAATTCGTAAGTAGTCGAACATCATGAGTTAGAAAGACATTTTCGATGCTTCGGCACTTAGTCATCGTTTAATCCATTGAACCTATTAGTGTTTGAACTCCTAGCATATTCATGAAGCTTCAAAACCGATTGTGACCAGTATATGGAGATTATCAAAGTTCTTGAATCATAGTGGAATCATACATTTTGGGACATGAAATAGATTGAACTTAGGATATTTCCTTGAAATCAAGATGAATTATGATGTTGTGATGATAATAAGTATCCTCGTATCTCGTAGTCGTTTAATCCGTAAAGATCTTTCGCAAACCGTATGAGCATGATATGCATGGGGATGACATGTATTAACACTGAAGATTTCATGAGTTTCTTCACCATTAGATTAAGTCTACTGCCCAGTAGTAAACTGCCATGCACGGTTAGCGCACACTAAGATAGGCATATTAACGTGCGCTATCGGGAATGAGTAACGTACGCTACGTTTGGTACGTAACGTACGTTATGTCATCAGGCGTGTCAGTCGGCTGATCAGAGAGGACTGTCAGTACGTATTTAGCGTACGCTAGACTTCGTCGTTTACGTACGCTAATGGACAGGCTTAGCATACGTTACGTAGAGTACGTAGCGCACGCTAAGTAGTTCAGACAATTTACATTTTTAGAGCTTTCGGACGTAGACCGGATTGTTAGACATTCGTACGACTTGAGATGAATTCTATATTATTCTTTTGTTAAGGTTCGAGCTTACTACGTTGATCGAAGGAGATGGCCTTCGAGTGTGTTGAGATCATTGGAGAAATTTGTTCTTGCCATCCTTGAGGCAAGTATCGTAATTTGTTAATATTCATATTTTGAGTATACATGTGGTTTATTCATGTTGTTGAACATGGGATTTATTTCGTTGAAATGTCATGATATTCGTTATTCAGTGTTTGTATGTTCATGTTTATAGACATAGTGATTTGCATATATGTATGCATGAGTTGTGTTTGTGTATGTTGTACGATCTATGCTGAGGGCGCTGGATCGGATGTCCACCTCGTGTTGGGCCGACGGGATCATCTTGGGATCTAGGCTGAGGGCGCTGGATCATTGGACGGGTTTTTCCACCTCGTGTTGGTCCGACGGGATCATCTTGGGATCTATGCTGAGGGCGCTGGATCATTGGAATACCCATGCTGTGTTAATGGAATCTTGTGGATTCGCATTGTCGGATTCCGGTAGCGGAAGTCCGTATGGTGTATCTTGTTATGTATTGTTGATTCATATTCGATTTGTTTAATATGATACTTGTACTAGCATCGTTTTTCTAACCCCTTCGGGGGTGGACATTTGTTTTGATGTTCAGGTAGCCGAGGAGCGGGGAAAGCGACCACGATGCCGATGTGACGACGAAGGGGTTCAGTGATGTTTGTCGTTGCTTTTGATTGTCTTCTTGGTTCATTTTCAGTACTCGAGTACGCATGTCTTATTAATATCATTTCGATATGGTTGTATTAATTAACTCGTTGGATCAGTTGGAACCGGTCTTGTAATTTGAATTTCTGCGGTATTGTTGGATTATTCACATTTCTTTTAATTAGCCTTGTAAATCCTTACTTAAAGGGTTTACGGCGCTGTAATTATTCCGAATATCTCGTGGTGTTACAGAATATGGTATCGGAGCTAAGATTCATGGATATCTTGGCAGTTGGGTTCTAGTTGGGTCTGTTTACGTGTTTGATTTACGGGTCGTTCGTAACATCCTTTGTTCACCAAAGTCGTCATGTGGACCGTGGTTGTAAGTCTCCTAATCTCTTATACTACCGCTTTACTTAATTTACATTTTGTGAGTATTGTGGGATTTATTTTCAAAATTTTGTCCTGGATATTGAGAAATTATGTTTACGGTATGTTGAGAGGAGGACGTGGACGCGGGCGTGGTAACATGAGACAGGAGGATTCCGCAACTACCCTGCACTATCGGCTAGTCGAACCGATTCCCATCTGGAGGGCGAGGATCGAACGACGGCAGCGAATCCTAACATGCCGGAGTGCTTGGCAGTGGTGGCACGAATAAACCGATTCGCTCAAGTAGTTGACCGCATGCAAGCGGCGATGGGACAAAGGCACCACGAGGATAGCAGGGAGATAGATGGCTTCTTGAAGTGGTCAAATTGCACTACCAAAATTTGACGGATCTGTGAGGCACTTACTTGGGATCATTGGATAAAGGAGTTAGAGAAGATATTCGCGGGTATTAAGCGTCCCGAGGACCGAAAAGTTCCTATTGCCCGGTATTTTACATCGGGAGGCTTTTATTTGGTGGGAGGCTATTCGACCCGAGAATCATAATGCTGACTGGACGGAATTCAAGCTAATGATGGAAGCACAGTATTGCCCTCATCCAGTTAGAGAGGCAAAAATCCGAGAGTTTTTCTCACCACAGAGTTCGGAAGCATCTGTGACAGACATAATCAAAACTTTTAATCATCAGCTGACTTGTGTGCGACACTTGGTCAGAACGGAGGCAGAAAAGATTTTTCATTTCGATATGCGAAGAAGCCGGAGATTCAGCAGTACTTGTCCGGATTCGTGTGTAGTATGTTGCGACAGTATCAAGACAAAGCGCTGGCCTACGACATGAAAGAGGCGGTGGTGGAGAAATCGATGGAGGCAAAGAAGCAGAAAGTGATCGGCAACTTCTCAGAAAACAAGAGTGGTGGGCCCCGCAAGGGCCAGTCTTCCTTTTATTCATCTAGGAAACCTCCACATCCTTCTAGAGGTGGAAAGAAGTTCCGGACAACATCAGCAGTTTCGGACGCATCAAAGAAATGCTACAATTGTGGTCGAGCAGGGCATGTTCGGCGTGATTGCCCTGCATCTTCTGTGACTTGTTTCGATTGTGGGCAAGAAGGGCACCGTGCGGCTTTCTGTGGAGTTGCTACTAGATCTTTTGGTACTCGCACTCCAGCGCCAGTTCCGAAAGAGATAAGTGTGAACCAGACGCAGCAGTGGATTTGGCGAGAATGTTGGGAAGAAAGAGACATCCAGTGCTGGGTCCATTCCTCCGCGCCTGTACGAGATGAGGAAATCTGACGATCAAAACACTGCTGTTGCATCAGGTACGATTCAGATCCTTTTGCAACCAGTTAGTGTCTTATTCGATTCCGGAGCTACACATTCTTTCATATCATTGAACTATGTTAATCGTTTGAAAATCTTGTGTTTATTTGATTGTGAACCATATGTTGTGGGTTTTCCGAGCGGAGAGAGAATTGTGGGAACCCTAGAAACTAGATATATTCCAGTGTCTATAGGAGGGAGAGATTGGCCATCGAATCTTATTGTAGTCGACATTCATGGTGACGATTTAATTCTCGGAGACGATTGGCTCAATCGTTATGGATCTATTCTGAATTACCGAAAGAGAGTCATTTCTATCATTGCTGATGACGGATCTGAACACTTATTCAGAGGATGGAGACCGGAAAGCTCGGGAAAATTGATCAAAGCGATGAAAGCTGTGAAATTGCTAAAGCAGGGATGTCATGGACTTTGGTGCTATGCCATGAGGAAAGAAGAAGGAGTAGAGCTCTCGTCTATTCCAGTTGTGAATGAATTCTCAGATATATTCCCTCACGAATTACCCGGGTTACCTCCGCAGAGAGAAGTGGAGTTCACTATCTAATTAGAGCCTGGAGCCGCTCCTATTTCCAGAGCACCATACCGCATGGCGCCAACCGAGATGTATGAACTAAAGAAGCAACTGGAGGAATTATTGCAGAAGGGTTACATTCAACCTAGCGTTTCTCCTTAGGGAGCACCCGTTCTCTTTGTCAGGAAGAAAGATGGATCCCTTCGATTATGTATTAATTACGATCAAGAATAAGTATCCTATACCTCGGATCGACGACTTGTTTGATCAACTGCAAGGGGCAAGGGTATTCTCGAAGATTGACTTGCGGTCAGGATACCATCAGTTGAGAATTAAGGAGTCGGATATACCGAAATCTGCTTTCAGATCTCGGTACGGACACTATGAATTCGTGGTGATGCCATTTGGACTTACCAATGTTCCTGCAGTATTTATGCAACTGATGAATCGAGTATTCTTAGAATACCTAGATAAGTTTGTGGTCCTTTTCATTGATGACATCTTGATCTATTCGAAAGACATAGAGGAGCATGCCGAGCATTTGCGTGTGGTTTTGAGCACCTTGAGGAAGGAACAGCTCTATGCGAAGCTTTCTAAGTGTGAGTTCTGGATTAGGGAGGTAACTTTCCTTGGGCATGTGATATCAGCTGACGGAGTTCAGGTGGACCCGAAGAAAGTCGAAGCAATCTTGGAATGGGAAGCTCCTAAAAACGTGAAAGAAGTCCGAAGCTTCTTAGGACTTGCTGGATATTATCGCCGTTTTGTAGAGGGATTTTCCAAAATTGCTCGTCCACTCACTCAGTTGTTACAGAAAACTCAAAAGTTCATGTGGAATGAGAAATGCCAGTGGTTTTGATGAACTTAATAAGAGACTCGACAAGACCTATATTAGCATTACGGATGGGCCGATGGATTCATGGTATCTGATGACGCTTCAAATCGTGTGCAGGATGTGTGTTGATGCAAAAGGATAAGGTGATTGCCTATGCTTCTCGGCAATTGAAACCGTACGAAGTAAATTACCCGACTCATGATCTGGAGTTAGCAGCTGTGGTCTTTGCCTTGAAAATTTGGCGACATTATTTATACGGCACTCATTGTCAGATCTTTACAGATCATAAAAGCCTCAAATACATCTCCAGTCAGAAAGAATTAAACATGAGGCAGAGAAGGTGGTTGGAATTGATCAAGGATTACGATTGGAAGTTCTCTATCATCCGGGTAAAGAAAACATAGTAACCGATGCATTGAGCCGTAAACCTGTTTCTCTTCGAGTGTTGGAAGCACTTACATCCCAAACCAGCATTCAACGAGAACTGATCCGCGAAGGGATTGAAGTATGGTCACCAGGAATCCAAGGGCAACTATATGTGATGGAACTGACTTCGTCACTAGTCAAGGAAATCAAATCTAAGCAGTTGAATGATTCTCTGATCCTTCAGTTATGTGACGAAGTAAAGAAAGGGAAGGCCCCAGGATTCGTGATACAAGATGATGGAGTTCTGAGATTTCAGAGTCGACTTTGCGTTCCCGATGATGATGATTTGAGACGAACAATTCTGAAGGAAGCTCACAGCGCGCCCTATTCTATTCATTCACCGGGCGTGATAAGATCTATAAGGATCTAAAACAAAACTTCTGGTGGGGAAATATGAAGAAGGACGTAGCATAGTATGTTTCGAAGTGTTTGACTTGTCAGCAGGTTAAGATTGAACATCAGCGACCTGCCGGAATGTTAAATCCACTTTCGATCCCTGAGTGGAAGTGGGAGGATATCTCGATGGATTTCATCACCAATATGCCAAGGACCAAGATGGGAATGAACATGATTTGGGTTATAGTTGATCGACTAACCAAGTCGGCCCATTTCCTAGGAATTAAAGACACGTGGGGACCCGAGAAATTGGCGCGAGTATTTATTGTGGAGATAGTCAGATTGCATGGGACGCCGAAGACCATTATTTCAGATCGAGATGGTCACTTCGTGTCGCATTTCTGGAAGGCAGTTCACAGAGCTTTAGGGATCGAGCTAAACTTTAGCACGGCTTATCATCCCCAAACGGACGGTCAGTCCGAAAGGACTATACAAACAGTAGAAGACATGCTTAGAGCTTGTGCTTTGGATTGGTCAACTGATTGGGAGGTTCACTTGCCATTGATTGAATTCACCTACAACAATAGTTGGCATGCTTCTATTAAGATGGCACCATTTGAAGCTTTGTACGGGAGAAGATGCCGATCACCCCTGTGCTGGGATGATTCTTCAGACATGATCGGGACGGAACCGGAATTGATAGTTCAGACTCAAGAGAAGATAGCTTTGATTCGGTAAAGACTGTTGACTGCCCAGAGTCGACAGAAGTCTTATGCAGATGTGCATCGTCGCCCTCTAGAGTTCGACATTGGGGACCACGTGCTACTGAAGGTGTCTCCTACACGAGGAATTTTCCATTTTTTGAGGAAAGGTAAGCTAAGTCCGAGATATATCGGACCATTTGAGATCCTCGAGAGAGTTGGGGATTTAGCATACCAATTGGCCTTACCACCATCGCTGAGTCACGTATCCCAATTACGGAAGTATGTACCAGATCCCAGTCATATCATTGAGTTTGATGAGATCGAGATAGCTAATGATGGCACTTTCGAAGAGAGACCAATCAAAATACTTGAGAGTCGGATCAAACAATTGAGGAATAAACCAATACATTTGGTTAAAGTACAATGGTCACAACATGGAGCTGAAGAGGCCACTTGGGAAATGGAGGGCAGTATGAAGAATAGATATCCAGAGTTGTTTTCATCTTAAGTTTCGGGACGAAACTTCTTTTTAGGGAGGAAGGATGTAATACCCGAGATTTATGATATGTATTTGGAACCTTATGTTATTGTAATTATTGCATTTTGATCTGAGTATTATTCTCCGTATTTCATGATCCAGTGTTGTTGAACGCATGATTTCATGAATGTGATCTAAATTGTGATTCTGCGCAAGTAGCGCACGCTATCGACTAAGTGTAGCGTACGCTAATTTGGATCCATAGCGCACGCTGTGCATGAACCTTAGCGCACGCTATACGTAGTCAGCATGATTAAGATAGGGTGGTAGGTGAGATCGGCTGCGGATTTCGGTCGGATCATGTCGGGATGAACCTGGACGGCTTTCGGGAAAAGCCAAGTCAACGCGGTAGCGCACGCTAATGATATGAGGATAGCGCACGCTAAATGATGAGTACAGTGAAGTCAGTAAGCTTCGTATGGTCGTTAGCGCACGCTATGGATAGAGACGCGCACGCTAATAATCATTTTCTATAAATAGGACAACATCCTTTTTCATATTTTCAGCCTTTTCACTTCCCACATCCGAACTCTTGGGCTTGTAGAGTCACTCTCTTCATCCTAAACCTCTCATATCATCCTCCTAGCACGAGTTTGAAGATTGTAGATCATTGGAGATTGGTGTTCAAGCCCTCGGTGTTGGATTTCTTCAAGTTCCTTCGTGTTCTTCGCTACTTTGAGGTAGGTGATTTTTCACCAATATTAGCAGTATTCTGAAGGATGTTTTGATCATGATTTAGGATTTCTAGTCAGTTAAATTCGTAAGTAGTCGAACATCATGAGTTAGAAAGACATTTTCGATGCTTCCACACTTAGTCATCGTTTAATCCATTGAACTTATTATTAGTGTTTGAACTCCTAGCATATTCATGAAGCTTCAAAACCGATTGTGACCAGTATATGGAGATTATCAAAGTTCTTATGTCTTTACATAGTGGAATCATACGTTTTGGGACATGAAGTGGATTGAACTTAGGATATTTCCTTGAAATCAAGATGAATTATGATGTTGTGATGATAATAAGTATCCTCGTATCTCGTAGTCGTTTAATCCGTAAAGATCTTTTGCAAACCGTATGAGCATAATATGCACAGTGATGACATGTATTAACACTGAAGATTTCATGAATTTCTTCACCATTAGATTAAGTCTACTGCCCAGTAGTAAACTGCCATGCACGGTTAGCGCACGCTAAGATAGGCATATTAGCGTGCGCTATCGGGAATGAGTAACGTACGCTACGTTTGGTACGTAACGTACGTTATGTCATCAGGCGGGTCAATCGGCTGATCAGAGAGGACTGTCAGTACGTATTTAGCGTACGCTAGACTTCGTCGTTTATGTACGCTAACGGGCAGGCTTAGCGTACGTTACGTAGAGTACGTAGCGCACGCTAAGTAGTTTAGACAGTTTACATTTTTAGAGCTTTCGGTCGTAGACCGGATTGTTAGACATTCGTACGAGTTGAGATGAATTCTATATTATTCTTTTGTTAAGGTTCGAGCTTACTACGTTGATCGAAGGAGACGGCCTTCGAGTGTGTTGAGATCGTTGGAGAAATTTGTTCTTGCCATCCTTGAGGGAAGTATCGTAATTTGTTAATATTCATATTTTGAGTATACATGTGGTTTATTCATGTTGTTGAACATGGAATTTATTTCATTGAATTGTCATGATATTCGTTATTCAGTGTTTGTATGTTCATGTTGATGGACATAGCGATTTTGCATATATGTATGCATGAGTTGTGTTTGTGTATGTTGTACGATCTATGCTGAGGGCGCTGGATCGGATGTCCACCTTCTGTTGGTCCGACGGGATCATCTTGGGATCTAGGCTGAGGGCGCTGGATCATTGGATGGGTTTTTCCACCTCATGTTGGTCCGACGGGATCATCTTGGGATCTATGCTGAGGGCGCTGGATCATTGGAATACCCATGCTGTGTTAATGGAATCTTGTGGATTTGCATTGTCGGATTCCGGTAGCGGAAGTCCGTGTGGTGTATCTTGTTATGTATTGTTGATTCATATTCGATTTGTTTAATATGATACTTGTACTAGCATCGTTTTTCTAACCCCTTCGGGGGTGGACATTTGTTTTGATGTTCAGGTAGCCGAGGAGCGGGGAAACAGCCACAGTACCGATGTGACGACGAAGGGGTTCAGTGATGTTTGTCGTTGCTTTTGATTGTCTTCTTGGTTTATTTTCAGTACTTGAGTACGCGTGTCTTATTAATATCATTTCGATATGGTTGTATTAATTAACTCGTTGGATCAGTTGGAACTGGTTTTGTAATTTGAATTTCTGCAGTATTGTTGGATTATTCACATTTCTTTTAATTAGCCTTGTAAATCCTTACTTAAAGGGTTTACGGCGCTGTAATTATTCCGAATATCTCGGGGTGTTACAGCCTGGTCCACACGCAGATTCCTTCCGATCTGACTGCATTAGCGTGCGCTATGATTTTACCTTTAGCGTGCGCTAACCCTGCATGGTAGCGTGCGCTAAGCTTAACTATTAGCGTGCGCTAATAAGGCTATACTTAGCCACTTTCAGCTATTCTTGTCCAACGTATCGACATATCGGATACGTATACATGACGCACTATATCCTGTAATACGATTGTCGACCAAGTAAGACAATTATACCGATACTGACATCTCAGTCCTTCATTTATTTTATCTATACTGTACAGAATCCACGCTGTACAATATAAGTCAGATAAAATAATATTAAACAACGATAGTAGAAATTCCGGATATTACACGTAATCATGTGAGGTTAACGTACGTAATATCTATAGCGTACGTAATATTGGTGTGATAACGTACGTAATGGTGGAACAAGAAGCTAACGGCTAGTTGAGGCTTTGGAGCCTATAAATACCACATCCTTGGTACTCATCCATACAACAACTTCATGCAAACAATACATTCATCAGAGATTGATATACTTACATTATTGTTGTGATATTGAGCTTATATTGTTAGTTTGAGTGTTTATACATTCAACATATACGCGAGAGGTAAAAGAAAAGATACGATTGGATTCGGTGTTATTAGGATCAAGGATCCGGCATTATTAGAATCGCAATCGCTATCTTAGTGAGGTTTATCTAGTACCCATAGAAAGCTAGAGTGGTTGATTTCTTGTCCAATAGAAAAGAAAAATAGTTTAACTTGGACCGACACAAAGACAAGTACGAGTGGTTTATCACAGACCAATAGAAGACGTGATTGTAACGATGCCTCGACCGATAGAAGAGAGGTGCAGAGTTTTTTATCTTGAACCTATAGAAAAAGATACCGAGAGAGGACGTAGGATCGTGTATAGCCGAACCTCTATAAATCCGTGTGTCATTTAATTTCCGCATTTAATTTACGCTCCCGCAACACGGCGCATATTCCGATCTTGCTCCAACATTATGGAAACTTATCCTGTCCTTGGGATATTTTTTTATTGATTGGCGATCTCCAACGGGCCGTTCAACAGTTCCTTCCAGCTGGGGGAATAGGCGAGTGAAAAATGTGAGGGTAAGATAGTCATAAATAAATAGGAAAAAACTGATTTTGTAGTAATCAGTTAGAAAAAAATCTAGTTAGTTGTCAAAAATAAAATTTGCTTGTTTTGGTGGGTAAAAACTAAGTTTGACGTATTGGTCCTATTATGTAAAATAAAACATAAGGATATTATTAATTATATTACTATTATTATTATCATTATCTACATTATTTATAAGGCCCAAGGCTTTGTATGGTTTGGTGTGTGAATCTTCTACTATGTGAAGTTTAGGGGGTGTATTCAATTGAGAATTTGTTGGATTTTTTTGGATTCTCAAAATCAAGTATTCAATTGGGATTTTAAACAATCTTTTTAAATCAGCAGGTATTCAACTGGGATTTTAAATAATCTTTTAAAATCAGCAGGTATTTAATTGGGATTTTAAACAATCTTTTAAAATCAGCAGGTATTCAATTGAGATTTTAAAAAATCAAACAAAATCTGGGGGTATTCAAATATTAGAAGATTTTCAAGACTCATGGATTTTAAAGGATTCGTTGGAGATTTTGTATGTATATTCAGCAATGGGAAATCTTCCCATGGGAGAAGAGATTTTGATGGATTGATGAATTATTATATATTTTCAATTTAAAAATAAAAAATCAAAGGAAATAAACATCTATAAAAAACACAAAAACCTATCGCTCCTAGTCTCCTCTCTGCTCCCTGCTCCCTGCTCTGTGCTCTCGCTTTTTCTCTGCAAGTTGCTCCAAGTTGTCTGGAGCGATTTTTGACCGGGTCTTGCACAATACAAGGAACCTGGCTCAGAGGAAGAAGGACTAGCTCTACCCACTTTCGAAATCCACTCGAATGGAAGAAGCTAATATTTCAGACTACTACCCCACGACAAGTAGGTACTCATCAATAATTCATTTCCTATATATATATATATATATAGAGCGGGGGACTCGGCCCTTGGAACATGTGAATAGATCAACATGCTGCCCTCCATGAAGGGCACGACATGGCGGTGGGAAAATATCTTTGATTGTTGTTTTTGCCTCTCTCTCTCTCTCTCTATATATATATATATATATATATATATATATATATATGGGATGAATACCTAAAGGTAAAACTAAGTCCTTATGTAATTATATGAAAACATAATTTTTTTATACCTAAAGGTAAAACTAAGTCCTAAAACAACAGCTCTTTGTTTGGGTCTTGCACGACATGTTTATATTTGTATGCTTCCCTTTCATACTTTTTTTTTACTAAAGTGTTTTTTCTTACATACTTGTTAATAATGAATCATTGTACATATATTTTCTATGTGTATATGATAGTGTTATTATGGCCGATTCACAAAGTGCTAAGAAAAGAACTGGTTATGATCAATGGACAAAACAAGAGAGCGATGTATTGTTAGAACTTATGACGTGATACCAGTGGTGTTTTTACTAAACAAATAGTAATTTGTTTGGGTCTTGCAAACAAAGTATGGGATGAATACCTAAAACAACAGCTCTTTGTTTGGGTCTTGCACGACATGTTTTGACTCTATATATATATGGGATGAATACCTAAAGGTAAAACTAAGTCCTTATGTAATTACATGTTCACGGATCCAAACAAAGTATGGGATGAATACCTAAAGGTAAAACTAAGTCCTTATGTAATTATATGAAAACATAATTTTTTTTTGGTAATTTATTAAACTAACAATTTTGAACAATATTTTTGGTGCCAGGGTCACCCAAAAGATGGTAACTTGTGTTACGAGGTATTTGATGATTACGAGGACTTAGCAGTTGCTGTTGGAAACGGTGTTGCCGTGGGGAAAAACTCGATTGGATTGGGTAGTGTTACTAAAGCAAGAACACTAGAAGCTGGTGAAGTGAGAGACTTGCGCATTGACGACTTGAATTTTGATATTGATAGCAAGGGATTTGTTCTTGAACAAAATGACACATCGGCAATGGGTTCTCCCGAAGTTTTTGAGGTGCCTAAGAAAAAGCTCCCAACTAAAAGAGCTAGAACCGAGTACGAGGAAAATTCTAACTCAAGTGGAAACCCTCCTAAAAGCAATATTTTGGGGCAACTTGCTAAACTTACGACAACTTTTGAAGGAGTTTATGAGTTGTTGGAAAAGAGAGAACAAGAAAGAACATATACCGCATGGGATGCTATTAAGGAGGTTCCGAATTTAGGTGAACATATCCGTTTAGAGGCATTTAACTTGCTCGACACGAAAACAAAAAAGGATGGTTTCTTGAAAATGACTCCCGATGAACGAGCTAAATGGATACTCAATATGATGAGCAAAAAATAATAATGATCGAATTTCCTTTGTTACGAATATCGAATAAATTTTAGCAATCTATGTGAAGTTTATTCGGAAGAACTTTTATTTGATTGGTTGTATGGTTTTCTTATTGGTTTGGTTTAATAAAATATGTCTCTGATCTGTTTGGTTTAAACTTCAAATATGTTTGGATTGGTTTAATAAAATTTCCTATTGTTTGCTTGTATGATTTGTTAGGTTTGGTTTAATAAAATATGCCTCTGCCTTCAGGCACATTGCAGAAGCTTTGTCTGATCTGTTTCTTTTTTTTTCTTGATGCAGGATTTTACTGTAATGGATAGCGAAAAAATGCTCAGCCCCAAAACATCACGAGCAATGCGCGAATGCAAGGTTCTAGAAATACAATAATTGGGAACAAAATAGATGAAGAAGAAATTGATTTGGAGTTTTATGAGATAGTTAAGTTTTTGTTGATAATAATTGATGCAATAATGATTGTGTTAATATATAATCTAGCTAGGATGCATCAACATATTAGTCGTTCTCTAACACGACGACCAATAACGAGGATTGGATATTCTTATATAAATAATTTGATGAAAGAAGATCCAAAAAATTTTCGCGAACTACATAGAATGTATCCAAATGTGTTTCTCAAGTTGTGTGGTATTATAAGAGAGGGAACTTATCTGGAAGATACAAGATATGTATCTGTTGAAGAAATGGTAGCTACATTTTTGTTAATTGTTGGACACAACGATTGCTATTGTAATGTTCGGCAGAATTTTGGCCGTTCACACTTCACTGCCAGTAGAAATTTTAATAAAGTTCTGATGGCTTTAAATACTATAGCACCACAAATGATGGTAAAGCCCGGAGGCGTTTCTCCTAAAATTTCTGAAAGTACAAGATTTTACCCTTACTTTAAGGTAATTCTTTGATTTAAAAATACATTGATTTGGCTAGAGTCTAGTTTGATTTTTGAGTTCTAATGTTATCTTTTTTATGAATGAATATTTTAATTTAGGATTGTGTTGGTTCTATTGATGGAACTCATATTCCAGCTATGATTCATGGTCGGCATGTAAGCAGCTATCGTAATCGTCATGGAGTTAATTCTCAAAATGTTTTAGCTGCTTGCAACTTTGATTTAGAATTCATTTATGTGCTTAGTGGATGGGAAGGTTCAGCACACGACTCAAAAGTGTTAAATGATGCATTATCGAGGACAAATGGGCTTCAAGTTCCTCAAGGTAATAATTTTTATTTACCCCTTATTTATGATCGTTTTTTGTCATCATACAAGTCAATATAATTTACTAAAAAAGCTTTTGCTTTCAGGAATATATTATCTTGTAGATTGTGGATTTGCTAATCGTCGCCAATTCTTAGCCCCTTTACGTGGTTTACGCTATCATCTAAAGGATTTTAACGGTCAAGGCCGTCACCCTAGAAATGCAAATGAGTTATTTAATCTCCGCCATTCACAATGAGAAATGTGATTGAGGGAATTTTGGTATCTTCAAATCTCGGTTTACGATATTTAAAGATGCACCTCCATTTTCATTTCAAATACAGACATAGTTAGTATTAGCTTGTGCCGGATTACATAACTTTCTTCGAAAAGAATGCCGCTCTGATGAATTCCCAGTTGAAGTAGTAGCTGATCAACCTTCTGAGATGGAGGATGATAATTATGAATCAAATTTTTCAAGCCAACAACAACAAAGGGCGGAAGCTAATACTTGGAGAGCTAACATTGCTAATGCTATGTGGAATGATTGGCCTCGTACCGCTGAAGACAATGATGAAGACAACGAGGAACACATGGATGATTGATTAGTTAAACTAGATAAAAAAATATAATTTTTATGTCGGAATATATAAATTTTAATTTATCTAAATAGGTTTTTAAGATATTATGGTAGTTTACTTCATCATTATAGTAATATAATTTGAGTACATTTATATTATATTTCCAGAATTGCATACATGAACATTATAAAATAAAATAATTTCGGAGTAATCAATCCATTAAAATCTGAGAGATTTTATATAATCCACCAAAATCTTGATAAATCAATCCATTAAAATCTTTAAGATTCTATATGGATTTAAAAAAATCCACACAGAGTCCATTGGGAATTCAAACAATCTTTAGATTTTTGTAAATCCAACAAAATCCATGGATTATTAACAATCCATTAAAATCTCAGTTGAATACACTCCCCTAAATTTAATTAATTCCTACTATATATATTCCAAATGACTAACTCTAATATGTAAGTTCTTCTCATCGCATACCTTTCTTATTTATTTCACACTAAAAATGATGTCTTATTAATAACTAATCAATATAAATACATTTTTAAATAATGTATTACACATATTATATATTTTTTGCACATAATGAATTATGCAGTCATTGCTAGTTATTAATGTTGTAAATATATATTCTAGATGTATCTTATGAGTGTTGACCAAAAAATTTAACCCTAAAACTCTAGCTATGCACTAGTATAAATAAAAGCCTTTTTTTGGTGAATAAAGATTGAAAAAGGAAAAAGCAAAAAAAAAAAAAAAAACGGCCAGCAAAACAAATTAGATGCTTAACGCTTCAGATTGCAACAGTGACTCCAACTCCCTAGGACTGGCGGTCCAAGTTGTGACTCCAAGAGCAGATCTATTATCCAGCTTTGCTATATAATCGGCACAACGATTTGATTCTCGATAAGCATGTTGTAGCCGAAGGTCAGGAAGGCTACCTCTCATGTTTGTGATCTTGGTAAGTAACCCACCATACGCATGAAAAGCATGTGTGGCTCAAAATCACTGCTTCTTCATAATCTGTTTCACAGATGATGTTCCGATAGTCAAGTTGTCCTAACAAGGTTAGGCCATGGAAATGCCAAATAATTCTGCAAATAAGACATCACCAATGCCATCTTTAGATGAAACTTCAAGAAGCCACTCTTCCTTGCTGTTGGGCTTCGGTCCAGCTCCTGTCTGCGTGGGCTTAAAAATGCGCGAGGCGCGGCTTGCGATTCGACTTGTGAGATCTGCACTAGAAAGTGGTTAAATGAATTGATTTGGACTACTCATACCAACAAGATGCATCTTCTTTTCTGGTATCCATCTCATAGAAACTCCAAAGTTAAGGGTACTTGGCCTGGAGTAGTTATGGGATGCGTGAGTGAGGACAAAACGCGCTAAAAAAGACTCGTGTTGGTACAGTGAGGATAGTCTTCATCATTCTTGGGACCAATTCTGTATTAAACCACCAGCACCCATTTCTCCATCATCATCAAAGCTCCCATCAACATTAAGTTTAATAAAACCGGGCGAGGGTGGAGTCCATTTTGCATTCCTTCTTAGTACATAATTTTTGCTACCCTTGTCATAAACAATAACAACAGTGTCCATTTTGCATTCCTTCTTAGTGCACAATTTTTGCTACCGTTGTCATAAACACTAACAACAGTGGCATGAATATTATTGATATTTCAAAGGATCATAGATAAGTTCCAAGGGCCATCACCGAGAACCTTATTATTTCTCCAACACCAAATCCACCAAATGGCCACCAAAGAGATTGAAGAACATGAGCTATTGCACATGCAAGTCAGCCACGCTCTGATGTCAATATGGTTGGCAAAGTCGTGCACTGAAAAGAAGTTCAAAACTGTCCAAACTTCCTTAGAATTGTTGCAATCTCGGAGACAATGAATGGTGTGCTCAACACCAAGAGAGCAATGAGAACAATCTGGATTATCAGCCATATTGCATCTATGCCTAAGCTCATTAGTGGGAATAGCATTATGAAGGCACAACCATACAAAGTGTTGCATTTTGGCCGGAACTTTTAGCTTCCAGATCCAGTTCCAATCCAAACCATTATCTCAATTTCTATTTTTCTCCAAGAGCTAATTATATGTGTTGGAAATATTAGATAAAATGGAGGAAATGGAATGTTTTGAGCATCCCATTTGAGAGGAAATTTTGAGTTGGCTGGACTACGAGTTAAAGTCGGGACTTAGTTGGAATACGTAGTACTCCGTACGAGGTTTCCAAAACATGTAAGAACACTCAAAATGATTGAGGTATGAATGAGAAATAATGTTTCAAAGTGAACCCTTTAGAAATGGGTTTGGGATGCTATCCCACATTGGAAAAAGAAGGGAGACATTGTGAGTATATAAGGAGATGTGGACAAAGGCATGTTCAAAAAGCGAGACATGTGTGGATGTGTTACTAGGCGCCCCTCGCGCATACACACATGCGCGCGCCGCCGTCCGGCTCGGCTCGGGTCGGTCTCGGTCTCGGTCTCGGTCGAAGGGCGATTTGGGCGAAATGTCTCGGCGTCTTGAAGTTATCTTTTTACTGCAATTTTTTTCGGTAAAATTTTATTTTACCGAAAATACCTCAATTAATAAATTCCGAATTTTTCGGATCCGGATAAAATCGAATTAAACAGATCTGGATAAGTATTGAGATACTAATCATGATCGGTTTAGAGTTACTCCAGATACTAATTTCGATCGGTTTAGAGTTCCTCCAGATACCAATTTCGGTCGGTATAAAGTTCCTCCAGCACATGTCTCTCTCTCATCTTCACCAATAAATACAGGTGTGAGGGTCTTACTTTTACCGAAAAATTTTCGTCCGTTTTTTCCAGCAAAAAAATTCCGACTTCAAATTTTTTTTTCTCGGAAATAATTTCTCTTCATATTTTGGGTCGCGTCGGTGGTAGTTCAGGTTTAATTATAGTTCGCTGAGGGTGCGATGATCGATTTATCAACGCATCGAGATGTTGTTTTATCCTGGGAGGCAGACGCTACACACTGCGGTGGGGGCGAATTTGCTTTAAGGAGACAGAAATTCTGGACTCAACATCGCCCATATTCGATTTGCTTCTTTCGATTACTTACATATATATATATATATATATATATATATATATATATATATATTATTCAATGTTTTCGTTATTAACGAATCTGTTTCCTACTTTATTCTTCTCATATTTGCAGCTCATGCGGGAGATTCAAAACATGGTAAATATACCAACAATCTTAAAGTAAATTATTGTTTTGTAGCATAAATTTCGAAATTATTAATATCAGATCTCTGCAAATTTTTCCATCTATGGGAAAAATGATTTATTATTTTCAAAATTCAATTTTAATGATGTTTGGATCTGCCATGAGGAACATGCTTTTCGACTGCTTCATTTCCATTTATGGTTTTGCAATTACGTTGGCTTCCCCACATTTGTCTCCGACACATTTAGAGAGAGGGAAATAATGTACACGTCCTGGACCTTCCTCCCGGATGAAGCGCTTCCTTTGTCAGTTTCGGTCTCTTCGAGCATGGCATATCAACATGTTTGAGTTCACACCTGTACGTGTGATGTGTTTTGACTTTTGTAGCTTTTAGTTTTGTACTGTTTTGGAGTGAGTCTTGAGCACTTACTGAAGTGCCGATTCTTCCAATTTTCCTTTGCCTCTATAATTCGATTTGTTGCTTTATAACTGCACATATATGTTATAAACATATTATGTTTATTTTGTTGTATAAGGATGACTTGAATTAGCTGGCATGTCATGTAGGAAAGTACTTATGTTTACATTAGTTTATTGTTTATTAATGGTAAAATATGCGTAAACATATTTGTGTGACTTGTTGTGTGATCCATGAATGGTAGGATCGACGATGCTTATTCGACTCTAATTCATTTATCCGGCATATGTGGCATTGATATATATTATCTGAATTATTTTTGAGCTACGCTACTGTCAGCAAATGTAGTTGTTAATAGCTGATTAGAATAAAAATATTATGGATTACACGTCGATCATTATTTAGAAAGTGTTTGTGGTTAATATAAATGAGAAAAATTTATATTATTTGTTGCCATGCGTTTTCTAAATAAGATTGTGATTATATTTGCTATTATATAATCATGCATACGATAATTTTGATAAGAGACGAATCAATTATTAATATGTTAAGATTATTTAGTTTAATTAAGATATTAACTAAATAGTATTTGTTGATTGATTTTAATCCTTTTATGTGATGGAATATCAATCTTGATCGGATGCTCGGACGTTAAAAAACCTAACGGGCCTGGTACCTAGTGAGTACAGGTTGTGGGTCGGCTTGAGAATTATAATTTTTCTTTGGTTGGTTTTGCTCTTCCGATTAAATTATATATATTCTCGTGTTGGTGTCGGTCTGCTGCGGCAGTGACACACGAGCCTATTACGGTGATCCATGTGATACCTAACACGGCAAATATTGATATTGGATCCATATGCTGAAAATTCGGAGAAATTCAATAATTGAATTTTAGTGCTAAGAACATAAAAGTTCTTTATTCGAATATTAAAACCAGAGAGGTTTTAAATGATGATGAAACCTACTCTTATGAGAGGTTGTAACAAGAAATGTGATCACTCTATAAAGACAGTGATACATTAGTTACGTGTACTCGATAATGAGTAAGTAAAAAGAGAAATTTATGCTCTAAAAGCTCGAGATAGAAAACCAACTTAATCCGGAATTAAGATGGTTGAATTTCACTTTAACGGAAATGCAAAACGATGTTAAACAGTTCAAACTATCTCTGAATATGAGGATATCAATCATGTGGAGACTAGTTAACTTAAAACAAGATCTCATGCTAGGAAATAATTGAAATTTCCTATTAGCTCTGAAATGTAGTAAAACAATTTTAGAAATACTAAAAATCTGGAGGTGTATGGCTAAGGTAAAAGTTCCTAAGCCAAAGCAAGTGAAGGTCTGACCCAAGACGGTCGACTGCATCTTCACTGGATACGTACATGATGTATGATGCGTATAAATTCGTAGTGCAAAAATCTGATAGTCTGACATGTCAGTATGTACTAATCGAGTTAAGGAAAAGCGTGTATCAAACGCATAATTGATTTAAAAACTAAATCAATTATGAGATACCGTGAATTTATCAATGTGAAATAAATCACCAAGTGATTTTAAAGGTTGAAGCAAAAAGGCTTGAACTTGGAAAATCACTACGTCTGAAATTTCTAGCATGCGTGCTAGAAGATAACTTACAATGCCATATACACTCTTCATATGGTCATATAAGAGAAAGAATAATTCTGTTGTGCAGAATTTTGTTTAATGTTCGGTAGATCTTCCTATGGAAGAGATACCGCTAGGATCCAATGTAAATTCGAAAATAAAATTAAATAGATCCATGGATAAATAAGAGGCGAAACTACTAACTGAGGTTGTAGTAACATGAGAGCCTAAAGTACTTTGAGATATATTCTCTAGTAACGAGAAGAAAGTTCATTATTATGATATACATGTAGAAGTATATCAAATGAACATACATGCAGTCTTTCTAAATGGCGTCTTTGAGAAAAGCCAACTTGGAAGAACAAAAGGCATATGTGACTAACGCAACGATTGAAAGTCTGCAACTTAGTGAAAGTATTATGAATCTAAATTGACACTAAAGTAGTGGCATAAAATCTTTGACACTGTGATGTCAAGAAATGACTTCAAAGGATGTGATAAAATCTCCAATTTGACAACGCTCAAATATGGTGATTAAATGACTGAAAAGTACCAATTTGGGGATGCTCAAATTTGGTAATGTAGTTAATGAAAAATTGCTAATTTTGGGGACGCTTAAAATTAGTAATTTGATCTATGAGAAATTGAAGTCTCGGTTAATAGTTGGTAACGTAATTTCAAAACGTTAAAAAATGCCAATTTATAATGTCAAAAAGATTCAAGACAATGAATATGTCAAGTGTGTATATATCAAATACACATGACGACTATGTCATTTTAAGAATGAATTTGAATGATCGAGTCATTGATGTAAGTAATGACAAGGGGAACAATTCAACAAAGTCTGAAAAGATAAATATATGAGACCAAAGAGATGACTTTAAGATGTAAAATCCCAAGTCGTTCATATTGTCTCATATGAGGTCAGTCATACTATGATGACATGAATCTTGGAAAGATCAACGGAATAAATTGGAATGCCAATGGATATGGTGCATCTATCCAAGCACAAAGGCAACTGATCTTTCAAGAGTAACTAAAAGTCTAATGTACTAAGTGAATTGTACAAGACTAAACACAGTCTATATCGTGAGTAGACTATGTGGATACACGAGTAATCAGGAAACTAATCATCAGTTGGTGATTACAATGATATAAAGATTACTTGTGTGTATATGCTGCATGATATGAGATATTCAAAAACTATAAAATGATATAGTAACGCAAATTGGATATCTGACATTATGAATTTAATGTCTAACTAGTGAATATGTTTCACACTAGCTAGTGCAGCAGTGGTATGGAAATATTTAATATAGATGGTTATTGCTCGATTTACAAAGGAATATGAGTTCATAACCTTAGACAAATATGCATGAGAGGCATAATGTAATACCAATTTCTAGAAGATATTCCAAAATGGGCAAAACTGTGACCGCAATATGTATTTATTGCGATAGTCAATCTACGATTGACAGGGCACAGAACAAAAGAATAATGGTAAGTCTCGTCCTATGAGGCAAAGACATAATACCATTTTGCTATCAACATTGGTTATCACTATTGACTATGATTCGTCAAGAGATAACATTGCGGATCCGCTAACTAAAGGGTTATCAAAAGACTTTGTTGATAAATCATCAAGAGGAATGGGTCTATTGCCATGAGCTAATGGTTTTATGGAGGATACCCAACCTAATGACTGGAGATCCCAAGATCTAGGTTCAATGGGACAACCAATTCATAAAACTGGGCACGATCATTGTGGGGTTACCCCGAACCAACCATTCCTAGTATGAAAACAGTGATACCCATAGGGAGAGGTTAAGCTTATGTTTTTAATGATTCTTAAGTCGACAACGTATAGTCGGGTGGAGTAAAATACACGTTTACTCAAAACACTAGACGAGAATCACCTATGTTGGAGTGAAGAGGGGCCGCTTCAAAGGAGAATTGCAAGGCACAATTCTCTAGAAACTCCCGCAGAACCAGGACGGTGTCCACGGCCAAAATGGGCACAATAATGAGAACAGAATAAATCAGGGAGGGCACTTGTGAAGGATATACGATCACTTACATAAACGGTCGGACAGTTCAAAGGCATCTAGTCACACTGTCTAGCCAGTAAGGAGAATATATCTTTTCGAGGGAAGGTTCAAGGAGCATACTCTACCTATCCTATGCAATGCCTAACCGCAGTAACTATCACCAAGACAAACTCCATGTCTGACGTGTGCTGCTGGACCATCAATTTCATTCATGTGGGGGATTTTTGGAAATATTAGATAAAATGGAGGAAATGGGATGTTTTGAGCAGCCCATTTGAGAGGAAATTTTGAGTTGGCTCCACTACGAGTTAAAGTCGGGACTTACTTGGAATACGTAGTACTCCGTACGAGGTTTCCAAAACATGTAAGAACACTGAAAATGATTGAGATATGAATGCGAAATAATGTTCCAAAGTGAACCCTTTAAAAATGGGTTTGGGATGCTATCCCACATTGGAAAAAACAGAGAGAAATTGTGAGTATATAAGGAGATGTGGACAAAGGCATGTTCAAAAAGTGAGACATGTGTGGATGTGTGACTAGGCGCCCCTCGCGCGCACACACACACACACGCGCGCACCGCCGCCACCGTCCGTCCGGCTCGGCTCGGCTCGGCTCGACTCGGTTCGGGTCGGTCTCGGTCAAAGGGCGATTTAGGTGAAATGTCTCGGCGTCTCGAAGTTATCTTTTTACTGCAATTTTATTCGGTAAAATTTTATTTTACCGAAAATACCTCAATTAATAAATTCCGAATTTTTCGGATCCGGATAAAATCGAATTAAACAGATCTGGATAAGTATTGAGATACTAATCCTGATCGGTTTAGAGTTACTCCAGATACTAATTTCGATCGGTTTAGAGTTCATACAGATACCAATTTCGGTCGGTATAGAGTTCCTCCAGCACATGTCTCTATCTCATCTTCACCTATAAATACAGATGTGAGGGGTCTTACTTTTACCGAAACAATTTCGTCCGTTTTTTCCAGCCAAAAAATTCCGACTTCAAATTTTTTTTCTCGGAAATAATTTCTCTTCATATTTTGGGTCGCGTCGGTGGTAGTTCAGGTTTAATTCTAGTTCGTTGAGGGTGCGATGATCGATTTATCAACGCATCGAGATGTTGTTTTATCCTGGGAGACAGACGCTACACACTGTGATGGGGGCGAATTTGCTTTAAGGAGACAGAAATTCTGGACTCAACATCGCCCATATTCGATTTGCTTCTTTCGATTACTTACATATATATATATATATATTATTCAATGTTTTTGTTATTAACGAATCTGTTTCCTACTTTGTTCTTCTCAGATTTGCAGCTCATGCGGGAGATTCAAAACATGGTAAATATACCAACAATATGATGATTTGAAAGAATACAAACCTGGCTTATCTGCCCCCCATATCCAAGTATCAGGAAGTTGGTCGGACATCACATTGGGAGGAGGAGGATGATTTAGAAATAGTCGGACTTCTATAGACAAAATAGTGGTGAGCATATTAATATTCCAAGCTCCATCACTGTAATATCCAGAATTTCTTCTACTGTTGTTTAATATTATTTTATCCGAGTTATGTTGTACAGCGTGGAATCTGTACAGTATGGATAAAATAAATGAAGGACTGAGATGTCAGTATTGGTATAATTGTCGTATTTTGTCGACAATTACATTTGAGGATATAATGTGTTGAGTATATGTATCCAGTATGCCGTATGTTCGTATTATGTATGTTGAGACGTTGGACAAGGATAGCTAAAATGGCTAAGTATAGCCTTATTAGCGCACGCTAATATTCAAGCATAGCGCACACTATCATGCAGGTTTAGTGCATGCTAAAGGCAAAGGATAGCGCACGCTAGTGCAGAACAGATCAGAGGGAATCTACGTGTGGGTCCGGCTACTTTCGGCGCATGTTCCGATAAGGTCAATGGATGTTTGCTACGAAGGATTAGCACACGCTAATGCATATTGTTAGCGCACGCTAATATCAGATCGGTCCAAAAGGAATCTTATCCTTGTCAGATGCTTTCGGCGTGTGGACCCATCTTCGGAGCATACAGACAAACCAGTCAACTATGAGTAGCGCACACTATGGTCGGACACTTGCGTACGCTAAATAGAGGCATTTACGTACGCTATTGCATGGGCATTGTGTACGTAAATCATTGTACGAAGCAAGCAGTAGCCTCTGGACTGCGATAGCGCACGCTATTTTGTGAAGGTAGTGCACGCTAATAACAGTCAGTATATATATGATTTCAGATGTGAATTATGTTCATTCGGCCATTCCTTCCCTTATTTTTATAGAGAGAGTTCTTAGAGAGAAGTTTGAGGTTCCAAACACTGAGAGGTGATCATTCTTAACAATAATAAGATGGAGAGCATGGATTAAAGCCTTGTTCTTGAAGATTATTGATGATTCTTGGGATGGAGTTCGATTGTTCTTCATGGTTCGTCTAAAAGGTAATTCTCGTATCCATTTGTTAGTGTTTCGTTTTAAAGGATGATTACCTGGGAGGGAGTATGTTGGATTATCATGTGATGATGTTATGTGAGGTTTAATGGATGTATATGACTCGTTTTAAAGGATGATTACCTTGAAGAACTTATTGATGAATATACCATAGCAAGACGATTGTATGTTGAATTATCGGCGTTTTAGATACGAAGATGAAATGTTCATATCTAGGATTAAGTCATGTTGATTGATGATTGATTAATGGTATATATCACGTGAGAATGATACCGAGATTGAATCTGGAAAGATTGGGATTGATCTTGGAGTATGATTTCCTTTACACTCGTATTCGTAATCGCCATATATTGATCGGTACCTGAAATGCATGCAATGTCATTAGCGTACGCTAGTGTTACTGGCTAGCGCACGCTAACGGAAGCGACTTAGCGCACGCTACGTTAAGTGATTAACGTGCGCTATGTCAACAGGCAGTGTAGTATATCGTGTTGTGGTTATGAATTCGTGCGGGCTTGAGTTGGATTGTTCATACTATGTTTAACCGAGATAATGTAGAACCGTTGAATTTGATTGATTGGTTATATCGGGAATTGATTATTATCGAATGTGTGTTAATCAATTATTGTAATAGGTTGAGATTATTGATCGGTGATTAGAACTATGCTTTGCGGTCGTATTCGAGAATGATCGTAGATTGGTTTGGTCGGGACTGAGGAGTTCGTAGACGACGGCAAGGAATTGGTAACGGCTTCATCGGTATCGAGGAAAGTTATTACTTGCACAGTTTATAATATTTAATGAATGGTTTCAGTTTAATTCGTTTATAATTCGTATAGCGATGATTATAATTGTGAACTCTGGAGATTTGTATTTTATGTGGTTTCCAATTTTTGGGAGTTAAATCATAATGTATATGATTTACATTTGTTATTGGTATACTTGGGTATCAAGGATATATTGTGATAAAGACGCAGATATGAATTATCTGCAATCCGTGATATTTGGGACCGTCGAGTATTGAGGATAATGGTTCGTGACGGTTTAGACATCGAGATTGCTCTCGAAGGACTCGGGGCAAGTACTCTAATCATTTTTATCATTTGTGTCGATCATGTTGTGATACATTCGCGTATTGTTGTTGTCATGTATTTGTGCATTGTTGTTGTCGTGCATTGTGTATTGTTGTTTTGTGCAGTTGTGCATTATTGTTATATGTCCACCATGCTTTGGTCCGACGGGATCAACATGGGATATCTATAGATGTGTGCGCTGGATCGTTGGACAGGTATTTCCATCATGCGTTGGTCTGACGGTATCATCATGAGAATCTATAGTTGTGTGCGCTGTATCGTTGGATTACCATGTGTTGTTATTGTGCATATGTATATTATGGGTTTGCCATAAGTATACATTGTTGTTATTGATGTGAGCATATTGATGTTGTCATATGAGTATGCATTTATAGGTCTTGTGTTAGGACCATGTCCGTATGTTGTGTTGATCTGATCTTGGATTAGACTGACGTGATTTCATTGTGGCATTTTAAATCTTGAGGTATGTTCCGGATTTCCTTTGGTATTTGTCTTTGATGGACAATCGATTATCGTTTTGAGATGTGATGATGTTACCCGATGGATTGGGTTGGACAGAGTTAGTGAATTTCGTAACAGTGAGTTGTGATAATATTTTGAGAACCTTGGGCATTGTTGAGATATAGTACAGATATTTCAGTATTAGCTTATTGTATTATTAAGAATACGAATCGTGAATTTTCGTAAAGTTATGGCGGTAAGATTACATCGGTAGTATTCTTACTTAGTATCTCACTGGTATATAATTATTGACGTGATGTGACGGTTATCATTGTTGGATATTATGGCTGACCCCGTCGTGGGCTTTCTTTATAGGTTCTTTGGATATCGAGCTTGTAGCGGTCGTGAAAAGATGAGCTTCCCGGAGGATACTGGCTATGGCATGTATTTGTGTATTGGGTCTCCTCATAAGTTGTTGTAATTCCGCTGCTAGAGTATTTTTAATTATTTGTCTTTTCCGCTGTATGAGTATTTTTAAATGGCCTTTTGGTATCTGGTAACTTAGGTTACTTTGGCAATCGTTTTCTAAACTATTTTATCGGTACGTGTAAACGATAGCTTAACGTTTGTTTTTTTAATCTGTTGCGTCTGGGAATTTCGGGCCTTGTGGTTAGAAATGAGATTTTATGATGGTTGGATAAACGAGTTTTATAAAGTTTTTGAATGTTTTTAATAGATAATACCGTCGTTAGCCTCTTGGACGTTTGTAATTGTTTGCGAAAATTTCTTTTAGCCTTGTGGGTTCCATCTCGGGGCCCACGGTGCTGTAATATTCCTGGATGGCTCTGGGGGTGTTACAGAATATGGTATCGGAGCTTAGGTTGAGAAAACCTAGGCAGTCGGGTCGAGTTGGCTCGTGCTTTTTTCGTGTCATTCGAGTTGTCGGTTGACAAATGTTTGAGCTCTGGGTTTTTGTTGTTCACTCGGGCTTGTGCGTTATGTGATTTATCAGTGTGGTACTAGGGTTGTTATAAACTTTTCCAAATGGTGTTAATGTATTTCTTCGGATAGAGATGTGTTGTGTTCTCGAGTTGAACTGAGTTTGCAAAATGTGTATTTTGTAAATATCTGTGTCAAGTATTTTCTAGATTTAAGACATGTGCCAGTATCACGGGGAATCGTCGGCTTCACGATCTGTAAGTATTTGGATTCTTGAATTGCATTGAGATTTATTGTCGTTCTAAGTTGATATGATTTGAGATTCAGCAGAATATTATGCGTTACAGTATAAGGCGACATAGTTAGGACAAGATTGATGATCTTGAGAAGTTATGATTTTGGAAATCAATATGTCGGTTAAATTTTGGAAACGAAGTTGTGTATTCGGGAGGAGGACTGTGGATTGTTGAGAAGAACATGTAGTCATGTTAGCTCATTTTGAGATATATGAAACTGTTTCTGAGCATTTGAAAATGATACTTTCGAAAATGAATGTTTTACGAAAAATGATTTTGGGCCGAGACCCAATCGATTTTGAAATAGTTTTATAACTCACGACTTGGAGTCCAAAAGGATTTTCTACTTTTTAAACTTCTTGTAATGAGGAACGAGATACGGACTGAGACCCTAATGTTTCAAAAGGCTTTTCTATTTTCTAGAACTCCCGAGATTTGTAAAACACTTTACCAATTGTTTTTTAATTTTATTACTGCCTTTCTGGGTTTTGGTTTACTTGTTCAAATGAGACTTCTCCGATAGTCATTCGCTCTGTTTGATTTGTTGATTATTCAATGTTTTGTCATAACATAGTTGAGGTGATCCAGGATGGGATAATGGTCGACGTTGCGAGCCATATGTGGAAAAGGAGTTTTATCGGAATGTATACATTAAGATTTTGGAATTTTATCGTGTGGTTTTCCGATGGAATGTCAGTGGAATTGGTGACGAACCGAATTGATATACAGGAGTATGGATGTGGTCAATCATTTGCATAGTTTTCATTTTAAAACTTCGAAATCGTGTGGATTCAAAAGAAACTGTTATCGAATACTTGGCATTATCGAGCCAGTTTAATTTTTCAAAAATTGATTTTGTATTCTTACAAAATATATGTTTTGAGTTTTGAAATTCTTGAAAGAACTTTCGATAATTTGTTTTTATTGACAAGATTATAAGATTTCAATGCTGTTTTGAAAATGTGACTGATATACATATGCATTTAGTGCATAGTGCATATCATGGTGAAGTTATGAGTCTGACTCACAAACTGGATAAGACATCAGTATGGAACGATGAATAGAGATTCGAACTTCAGTATGGCAGTTTGGTTATCCAGGGATGATCGGTTGATTGATCGGATATGAAAAATATGCTGCGTATTGTAGATTCGGGTACAGAATATGATTTTGGAACTTTGGATTTTGTAAAACCAGGACATATGTGCTATGTGATTCCATTGGTATGGTAGTAGTACGATTTTACCATAGTGATTTTTGAAAGATTCCTTAGTAAGTGTAGAACTGAGGGTGGTGACCCCAGGATGATTATTTTGGATATTGATTGATCATTCCCACTCCATGTATGATTTGGTATGTTCGCCGATTTGCGATTGGTTGTTCGTATGCCGAGGGGTATGTTCACCAGTCGGTTGTGTTTCATTGAGATCCACTATATGTGATTTATTTAACGTTTTTAGAATTTTGTTCTTTCTTATATCGGTTTCTGTGGTTCTGTATTGATCGTTTGGAGCTTACCATGCGATGGTATTCTCGGTTCTTGTTGATCCTTCGTCGGTAGTATTGAAGTTTATCATGTTGATGATATTCTCGATTGTGTTTTGACCTCTGGCTGGTCATATTGGAGTTATCACGTTGATGATATTCTCGGTTAATTTGTTGGTTGATCATTGTTAATGATCATATGAGCGTTCGAATTTTGTGTCGATGTTCGGAATTTGTGTCGTTGTGTTGGGTAGTTGTTTCTCAGATGTATCGTGCATTATTGATTGTATCAGAATTGGGACTTGATTGTGCGATCAGGCAGACAGGATTTGACACGGATATATTATTTCATCCGAAGATGATATATTTTGTTGATGGAATTGTGATTGTAAGCGTGTTGAGGCTTTACAGTGAAGTCACTTACTAGTATCTCAGGAGATCATCGACTTGGCGCATATGTAAGTGTACGGTTTTGGTTATTCGTTAATGATGATGACTGATCGTTGTTGTGATGGTTTCGGAATATTTTGGTTGAACGGTTTGCTGGTTTTTCTATGACGAATTGCAAGTTTCGTGGACGAAACTTATTTTAAGTGGTGTAGTATGTAATATCCGAAATTTCTTCTACTGTTGTTTAATATTATTTATCCGAGTTATGTTGTACAGCGTGGAATCTCTACAGTATGGATAAAATAAATGAAGGACTGAGATGTCAGTATTGGTATAATTGTCGTATTTGGTCGACAATTGCATTTGAGGATATAATGTGTTGAGTATACATATCCAGTATGCCGTATGTTCGTATTCTGTATGTTGAGACGTTGGACAAGGATAGCTGAAAATGGCTAAGTATAGCCTTATTAGCGCACGCTAATATTCAAGCATAGCGCACGCTATCGTGCAGGTTTAGCGCATGCTAAAGGCAAAGGATAGCGCACGCTAGTGCAGAACAGATCAGAGGGAATCTACGTGTGGACCCGGCTACTTTCGGCGCACGTTCCGATAAGGTCAACGGATGTTTGCTACGAAGGATTAGCGCACGCTAATGCATATTGTTAGCGCATGCTAATATCAGATCGGTCCAAAGGGAATCTTATCCTTGTTAGATGCTTTTGGCGTATGGACCCATCTTCGGATCATACAGACAAATGAGTCAACTATGAGTAGCGCACGCTATGGTCGGACACTTGCGTACACTAAATAGAGGCATTTACGTACGCTATTGCATGGGCATTGCGTACGTAAATCATTGTACGAAGCAAGCAGTAGCCTCT
This sequence comes from Orobanche coerulescens, assembly GCA_033398695.1. NCBI lineage: Eukaryota > Viridiplantae > Streptophyta > Magnoliopsida > Lamiales > Orobanchaceae > Orobanche > Orobanche coerulescens. The sequence goes on from CM065811.1 coordinate 44,082,695, forward strand.
GGACTGCAATAGCGCACGCTATTTTGTGAAGGTAGCGCACGCTAATAACAGTCAGTATATATATGATTTCATATGTGAATTATGTTCTTCGGCCATTCCTTCCCTTAGTTTGATAGAGAGAGTTCCTAGAGAGAAGTTTGAGGTTCCAAACACTGAGAGTGTAACACCCCCAGATCCGACCGGGAATAGTACAGCGCCGTGGGCCCCAAGACGGAACCCACAAGGCTAGAAGATATATTCGCAAATATTTACAGACGCCCAAGAGTATAACGACGATATTATCTAATAAAAACATTCGAAGACTTTATAAAACTCGTTTATCAAAACCGTCGTAAGATCTCATTTGAAAGGACAAGGCCAAATAGCCGAAACTTAATAGTTTAGAAAACAATTTTCCCAAAGTAACCTGAGTTACCAGATAACGAAAAGTCATTTAAATATACTCACGCAGTGGAAAAGACAGCAGTTAAAAGTACTCTAGCAGCAGAATACAATAACTGATCAGGAAACTCAATTCGCAAATACATGCCCTAGCCAGTATCCTCCGGGAAGCTCATCTCTCCACGACCGCTACAAGCTCGATATCCCAAGAACCTAAAAAGAAAGCCCACAACGGGGTCATCCATAATATCCAACAATGATAACAATCACATCACATCAATAATTACATACCAATGAGATACTAAGTAAGAATACTATCAAAGTAATCCTACTGCCACACTCTACCAAATTCACGTCTCGTACTGATTCTCACACAATACCCGAAGTTCTCAAAACATCATCATAACTCACTGTTACGAAATCTACTAACTCTGTCCAATTCGATCCGTCAGATATCATCATCAAATCTCAACACGAAAATCGATTGTCCATCAAATACAAATACCAAAGGAAATACGAAACATACCTCGAGATGCATAATACCATGACAATCATGTCAGTGTAATTCGAGATCAGATCAATACATCATACAGACACGGTCTTAACACAAGACCTACAAATGCATACTCATATGACAACGTCAATATGCTCAAAACAATAACAACAGTGTATACTCAATGAAAATCCCATGATCCAGCGCCCTCAACATAGATCCCAAGATGATCCTACTAGATCAACACGAGGTGGATAACCAACAATATACATATGCACAACAACACATGTAAAACCAACGATGCGAATCCACATGATTTCATCAACACAACACTGGGTAATCCAACGATCCATCGCCCTCAGCATAGATCCCAAGATGATCCCGTCGGACCAACACGAGGTGGAAAACCCGCCCAATGATCCAGCGCCCTCAGCATAGATCCCAAGATGATCCCATCGGACCAACACGAGGTGGACATCTGATCCAACGCCCTCAGCATAGATCACACGATCCCGTCGGATCAACACAACATATACAATACAAATATGCATACACATGCAAATCAATATGTTCATCAACATGAACAACATAACATGAACGACAATATGACAAATCAACTAGGACGACCTCATGTTCAACAACATGAATGACAATGGCATCGTCAAAATCATAACACTAAACCAAATCAATTTAAGATACTTGCCCCGAGTCCTTCGAGAGCAATCTCGATGTCAAATCACCACCGACGATTATCCTCAGTGCTCGGCGATCCAAACGTACCATGGACTATAGATAACTCATATCCTCATCTTTACCGAAACATATCCTCGATACTCAATTATACCAATAACCGAAGTAAATCATATACATTACGATTTAACTCCAAAATTAGAAAAACGACATACAGTCCAAGTCCCCAAAGTTCACAATAATAATCATCGCTATATGCATTATAACGAAATGAAACTAAAATCATTCATTAAACATTATAACTGAGCAAGTAATAACTTGCCTCAATACCGATGAAGCCGTTACCAATTCCATTGCCTTCGCCTACGAACTCCTCAGCCCTGACCAAAGAAATCTACGAACATTCTCGAATACGACCGCAAAGGATGGTTATAATCACCGATCAATATTCTCAACCTATTACAAAAATTCGATAAACAACAAGTTCGATAACAATCAACAATCTAATCAACAAACCCAACGGTTCTACAATATCTCGGTTAACCACTAGTCCGAACAATCCAACTCAATCCATTACGAACTCACAACCGTAATAAAATTATGTACACTGTCTGTTGACATAGCGCATGTTAATCACTTAACGTAGAATGCGCTAAGTCGCTTCCCTTAGCGTGCGCTAGCCAGTAACACTAGCGTGCGCTAATGACATACAGTTGCATGCATTTTAGGTACCGATCAACATATGGCGATTACAAATACGAGTGTAAAGGAAATCATACTCCAAGATCAATCACAATCTTTCCAGATTCAATCTCGGTACCATACTCACATGATATATACCATTAATCAATCATCAATCAACATGACTTAATCCTAGATATGAACATTTCATCTTCGTATCTAAAACACTGATAATTCAACATACAATCGTCTTGCTATGGTATATTCATCAATAAGTTCTTCAAGAACACCAAGTGATTCGAAACCATGTTCATAATCATCAAAGCAACATAATCTAACATCCTTTAACATGTAAACAATCATCCAACTCATAATCCAAGTCATATATTCATAGATCATCTTCTTTCTAAATATCAACATATGAATACCAAGAACCATAACAACACTTCCATAATCTATCATTACAGAGAGTAATCATCAACAATAACACCAACATCCGAAAAGGAGAAGGATTAACCAATTTATCTCAAGAAAACGAACTAATTCAAACCACAAGAATCATATTAATATCATCATACTCCGGTAATCCATCTCATAATCATACTTATCAACTTGTTTATGTAATAATCATCAACTCAAGAACATCAACAGTCAATCCAAAACAAAATCCAAAGGTGAAGAGTAATTACCTTTTTGAAGGATTGGATTGAATCCCAAGTTTGAATCCATTTCCAATCGATTCCAAGCTTAATATTGTTATGGATCATTAACTCCACCATAATCCAGTGTTTGGAACTTCAAACATCTCTCTAAGAACTCTCTTTATCGGTTGCAAGGAAGGAATGGACGAAAATGAAGAAAATGGGTGAAATGCATCTTAACACCCATCTGCCCATATATAAACTGTACATTACTAGCGTGCGCTACCTTCACAAAATAGCGTGCGTTAATATTCTTAGCGTGCGCTAACTGTCTTTGTTAGCGTGTGCTATCGCAGTCCAGAGGCTACTGTCTTACTTCATATAATGAGTTACGTACGCAATGCCCATGCAATAGCGTATGTAAATGCCTTTATTTAGCATACGCAAACTTTCAACCATAGTGTGCGCTACTCATAGTTGACTTGCTACAGTCTGCACCTACACCCGTGTCCCCACATGCCGAAAGCACCCGAAAATGTAAAGATTCCTTTGGACCGATCTGATATTAGTGTGCGCTAACCATATGCATTAGCGTGCGCTAGTCCTTTGTTGCACACATCCGTTGAACTTGTCGGAACATGCACCGAAAGTGGCCAGGACCACACGTAGATTTCTTATGATCTGTTCTACACTAGCGTGCGCTAACTTTCGCTTTTAGTGTGCGCTAAACTTGCACGATAGCGTGCGCTATTCTTGAATATTAGCGTGCACTAATAAGGCTATACTTAGCCATTTTCAGCTAGGGATGTCAATGGGTCGGGTAGGGTACGGGTATGCCTCCTCGATACCCTACCCTATTTGATTCGGATCGGGTTCAGGTATTGTCCATCGGGTAATCGGGTACCCAATGGGTATTCGGGTACCCGTATACCCTATATTTAAGAATATAAATATTTTTAATATATATCATATATACATATAATGTAATTAATAAGTTCAAGTTAGTATAATAAATATTTAAAATATAATATTTTATATAATAATATATCTAATTTATAATACATTATAATATTTATGTATAATATATAATAATATATTTATATAATTCAAACGGATACGCGGATCGGGTAATCGGGTCGGGTATTCAAGTAATATACTATATCCATACCCTACCCGTACCCGATCATAAAACTTCGGGTTCGGCCGATACCCAACCCGATTTCGGGTTTATCCGACAGGTAGAATCGGGTATGGATAAAATTGACATCCCTATTTTCAGCTATCATTGTCCAACGTCTCAACATACAGAATACGAACATATGGCATACTAGATACATATACTCAACATATTATATCCTCAAATGCAATTGTCGACCAAATACGTAAATTTTACCAATACTGATGTCTCAGTCCTTCAATTGTTTTATCCATACTGTACAGATTCCACGCTGTACAACATAACTCGGATAAAATAACATTAAAAAATAGTAGTAGAAATTCCGGATATTACAGAGAGGTGATCATTCTTAACAATAATAAGATGGAGAGCATGGATTAAAGCCTTGTTCTTGAAGATTATTGATGATTCTTGGAATGGAGTTCGATTGTTCTTCTTTATGGATCGTCTACAAGGTAATTTTCGTATCCATTTTTAGTGTTTCGTTTCAAAGGATGATTACCTGGGAGGGAGTATGTTGGATTATCATGTGATGATGTTATATGAGGTTTAATGGATGTATATGACTTGGATTATGAATCGGATGATTATTTACATGTTAAAAGATGTTAGATTATGTTGCTATGATGATTATGAACATGGTTTCGAATCACTTGGTGTTCATGAAGAACTTATTGATGAATATACCATAGCAAGACAATTGAATGTTGAATTATCGGTGTTTTAGATACGAAGATGAAATGTTCATATCTAGGATTAAGTCATGTTGATTGATGATTGATTAATGGTATATATCATGTGAGTATGATAGCGAGATTGAATCTGGAAAGATTGTGATTGATCTTGGAGTATGATTTCCTTTACACTCGAATTCGTAATCGCCATATGTTGATCGGTACCTGAAATGCATGCAACTGCATGTCATTAGTGACGCTAGTGTTACTGGCTAGCGCACGCTAATGGAAGCGACTTAGCTCACGCTACGTTAAATGTTTAACGTGCGCTATGTCAACAGGCAGTGTAGTATATCATGTTGTGGTTATGAATTCGTGCGGGCTTGAGTTGGAATGTTCATACTATGTTTAACCGAGATATTGTAGAACCGTTGAGTTTGATTGATTGGTTATATCGGGAATTAATTATTATCGAATGTGTGTTAATCAATTATTGTAATAGGTTTAGATTATTGATCGGTGATTAGAACTATGCTTTGCGGTCGTATTCAAGAATGATCGTAGATTGGTTTGGTCGGGACTGAGGAGTTCGTAGACGACGGCAAGGAATTGGTAACGGCTTCATCGGTATCGAGGAAAGTTATTACTTGCACAGTTTATAATATTTAATGAATGGTTTCAGTTTAATTCGTTTATAATTCGTATAGCGATGATTATAATTGTGAACTCTGTAGATTTGTATTTTATGTGGTTTTCCAATTTTTGGGAGTTAAATCATAATGTATATGATTTACATTTGTTATTGGTATACTTGGGTATCGAGGATATATTGTGATAATGACGCAGATATGAATTATCTGCAATCCGTGATATTTTGGACCGTCGAGTATTGAGGATAATGGTGTTGTTACCCAAAATATTATCCGGAGATGATATTGCTGGAATGGTCGAGTAATAAACAAATGCGAGACCATTTCCATGGGAAAATAAATAACACAAGATTTGCCGGGGGTGTTAGTCCCGGGCTTGAATGCTCTCGCGAGATGTTATTAATACAAATACTTTGGAGTACAAATATTAATGTTAGAATACTATTACAATAAGTGTAAAGATTCTAGTTATCTTAGCTTGCTTTCTGGTGTTCTGTATAGGTGAATGAATATCACAGTGTATGTGTAAGTATTTGTCAGATAAGTCTTCTGTTCTCTCTGTACGTTTTTCACTGTGTTTCGAATGTCTCCTCAGGCCACTGTTGGAAGCCTTTTATTTATAGTAGAAGAGGTTGCTAGGTCCTCCCAGGCGATCGCGGGCGATCGCCGTATTCTATATTAGAATAATGAGGGCGATCGTCCCATCACGTGGGACTGTTTCCTTAAAGTCTGAGGCTGCAGCTGGTAGCCAGATGTGCGGACTAATGAGGAGTCCGCACGCATCCTGAGTCGCTGTCAGGGGAGGACCCACTTTGTACCTTTTGGCGGACCTGTCGGTAGGTGTGAGGTTGGTGACAGGCTGGGGTCAAAGGCCTTATCTTGCGGCGCCTTTTGTGGATCTGCACGTGGGTCTTCGTCCGAGATTCGGTCTTCGATGACTTTGACGGGTGTCGGATCCACATGTGGTATGGGACGATCGTCTATAATCAGATATCATTGGCGATCGCCAGATGCCTATAGACGATCTCCTTGGACGTCGATCGCTAGGTGCTTGCCCAGCGTCTGTCTCCTTTAGCTGGCTCCTGACCATTATGCCGATCGTCATCGAGGCGTATAAATCGCCGCACAACATTTGCCCCCCAGCTCGCTCCGATGTTGAAAACATGGGGTGAGGTGGCACTGTTGGTGATCGCCTGTGTTAGACGATTGGCTCGTCTGTTTATGACAAGGACAATCGTCGCCTGGACGATCTGATTTCGAATTTGGACGATCTCCTTATGCGCTGGAACTAGCGGGAAATGGAGGTGGGCTCTTGAAACGTTGCAGGAACATGCGTCGCGCTATCGTTGGGGGAGTCCGACGGTTTTGTCAGACTTGTCGCCTGGCGTGCCCTCGAAATGACGCGTACGCGGGTTTCGAGGGCTGCATTTAATGTGTCCCCCCCGACGGTTGCACTCCAGCCCCTGGGATTCCGCTTATTTGCACAGAGACCCCTGCTCCCGCCTATAAAAGGGGCTAGGGCCACTTCAGTTCAACTCTTTATGTGCCCTTGCTTTTCAGATGAGACTCTGCTGAATTTCTCTGAAGATTCTTGTGCCGACCGACTTACCTTCTAGGTAAGAACAAAAATTTTCTCTCCCCCTTTACTTTTAAGAACATGTCTGGAGGAGGATCTAAGTCATACGAGGCTGGTAGCTCTTCCACCGTCGTGGCTTCACCTGACCGGGAAAGAACCCCCGTGGCTCTTCATATGGAAATGGCCGTCGAGGCCATTCGTATGGGGATTGCACCAGTGGAGATTGAGGAGCTTTTCAATGAAGCTGACGTGGCAAGATCGGCGGCGGCGACGAGGCAGAGGGGCTCGCCGATTGACGAGAATGAAGCGGTGAGGCTGTACTGGGAGCAGAACAGCGTGTTCGGCCCTGCCTTTTTGGATTTCGCCGGTCTTATGGAGGGGATTGCCGGACCGTGTCCAGAGTTTGACTTCAAAGCATATTCCGCCGCCCACCCCTATGAACCTGTGAAGCGGACAGCGTTTCGGGCCTCGGACCCCTCTCTGTGGACCCTCGGTCAGATTCGGAGCTCGGCGACCAAGAAAGACTTGAGTCGCTGGAGGGCGAAATTCCATATCCCTTCTGACGTCTCGCTGCACGTGCCCTCGGAGAACGAACGTGCCGACCAACCTCCCGAGGGTCTGGTTTCCGTCAACGAAATGATTATGGAGGCCGGCTTGCGGTTCCCCTTGCCGTTCACCGTGTCATATTTGCTGATCGCCTGGAATTTGGCACCGCTCCAGCTGACGCCGAATGCCTGGCTGCAGATCATTAGCACCCTGACAATTTTTGGCGGTCATCGGTTGTTCTGCCTACCTTCTGCGTTGGAAATGAATTATCTCTTCAAACTGACCGCGCAGAAGGGATCGATCGGCGGTTATCACATTCAAGGTCGTATGGGCAGGGTGGTCCTAGGGGTGCCGAACAAGACCCGGGGCGATCTGACAAAATGGTGCTGGGTCGGCAGAGCGTGGAGATCGGCGTCGAGTGATCATCAAGAGGAAGAGTTGGACATCCCCATCAGTTTTCGGGAGAGGAATCCGAGTAAGGGTTTTAACTCTCCCTTTGATCGGATATATCTTGGACTGATCTAATTTGGTTTTCTTTTTGCAGGCTCCCTCGTTCCAGCGATCGACGACCTTCCTTTCGACTTTCTGATCGTCTGGGAGCGAATTCGCGGTCTGCCGGATTCCTACATCGACGTTCGCACAGTCAACCACGAACTTCATCGGTTGGGAGCTCGATTGTTTTGCTTCCCTCGCCACCTGAAGGTTCCATGTATAAATTCTTACTTCCTTTTTCCTGTACGACGATCGTCTCATTGAAGTAGATGTTTAACTTGGCTGAATTTCTTTTTTTTTTTGATAGAGATCTATTTTCCCCGTTATTCCGAGACACCGAAAGAGATCTCTATGTCGAACCCCAGACTTTTGGGTCGTATTCAATAGGGAAAGAAGACGGGTCGTGCCCCTGCAACGACGACTCGTCCCGTCCCTACGGTGAGTCCTGCTACAGTGCCGGTCGTCGAGCCGTAAGCTCGGGAGGAAGAACAGCTCCAGCGCAACCGCAAGAGGCGGAGGCCGGAGGAGTCCCTTCCGACTGCTGATGCGGAGGTATCCATTTTGGAGCCACCGGTTGCCGCGCCACCCATCTCTGCTGTTCCGATGGCGGAGGGGTCCAGGCCATCAGCTGCCTTCCTGAAGACCGCGGCGATCGCCGAAGTCGAAACTCCTCGGGGCAAGCCCATTTTCGGCCGCGACCCCGAGTTGGTCACCAGGTAAGACCGGTTTGATCTTTCTGAGTTAGGCTATTTGTGTAAGGCATATACTAACTCCTTTGTTTCTTTTTGTTTGTGTTGCAGGGTCTGTCTTGCCGACCCGGATGTCTCGCCGATGGTGCTGGATTTTTTGGCGAGCAAGTCTCCGCGCGAGTCCTTCGACGTCCCTTCTTATGTCTCTCGGGCCATAAACTCTCTTCCTAAGGCCTGGACGACTGACCTCGACGCGATCGCTCGTCGGCGGTCTGGAGATGTCATGCAGGCGACGCTCGCCCTGAATCTCTAGGCGGCGACGATGGCCGCCCAAGCCGTTAAGGATTACGAGGGGTGACCCTCTAACGCTCGCCTCCATCAGGATCTTGAGGCTGCTCGGAACCAGAATGCCGAGTTCGCTAACCGGATCGTGGCCATGGAGAAGGAGTATCTGGAGACGGCTAAGCGAGCCAAACAAGATCTCAACTGGATGAAGCAGGAGCTTGACCGGTCCCGGGGGGTGGTGGATCGGTTCCGCGACTAGATGACGGAGGCTCGCCGGATGCACGTGGCCTCGCAGGAGGAGGTGGCTGGGCTGAAGGCGACAGTGGATCGTCTCAACGGAGAGCTGGAGAAGGCGAAGGGGGAACTGGACGCCAAGGTAGCCTAGCTTGCGGATGCGGACAAGATGATTGCTGGGCTGAAGGAGCAGTTAAAGGTGATCGAGACCGATCCCTACCTTAATGTGGGATACGTCGGCGAGTTCGCATATTATATGGCTTACGCCGACGCTATTCGTGCAGCAAAGAAGGTAGGGATCGAGGTCGGCCCTATGATGGAAACCTTCAAGGCCTATGTACTCGAGCATCCGTTGTAGCCGGACTTCTCCATGCCGATCCTCGACCTCACCGACTTAGGGATCGATTTGAGCTGGTATCCATTTCCGGACAAACTTATTTATCCTGAAGCCGATGAGGGAGCGCGCGCCGATCTGCCTGCTGGGGGCGAAGGCCAGTCGGGGGCGGCCTGAGTGATGGTGGAATCATTTTGTTTTCCTTTGCTTGTAATTTTCTGCTTTTCTCCTGTATTGCCTTCGGGCTTGAATGTACAAACCTTTTGGATGGAATAAAATACTTCTTCTTCTCCTCTGATTCTTTACATGTACGATCGTCTCTTTTGAATATTTGTATATGAATTTATATAAGTGTTTATATAATTGCATCTGATGCCTTGTTCGCCTCATTGACTGTTTGAATGTTGAATGGATCCGAATGTAGTGGTACACTTAAAAATTCTTACTTGTAATTTTCTTGAATGAAACCGATCGTCATGTATGTGATTGAATGAAGCCGATCGTGTATGGTCCCTTCCTCCCGATCGCATTTAGGAATAGCTCCACTTTGCCCCTTGTTTTTGTTTACTTAGTGTAAGTAAGGGAACAAAAATAGTATGTTTGGTGAGTTATCTTTAGTTTTGCTGATTCTTCGAGGTAGGTCGACTGTTTTGATTCTAAGGAACCGCGCACGGTTATGGAGTTCGATGGACCGACCTCCATAACCGTGTCTTTGTGTACGAGGGACATTCCATTTGTAGGTCTGTCTCGCGGCTCACTTTATTGTTAGGGTCCTCCGTTAGGCTGCGTCCGCCTTGTGTTTAAACGAAATGTGAGCGGTCTTGGTCTGAAGGAGTCCATTCACGGGGCGTCGTCGGTTTATTCGACTCCACGTCCGCGGCTTGCCAACACTTTTCTACCTCGGGTCGCCATGTTAGATGGCGACCCTCGACGGTATACGTTGTGACGGGGTAGGGACGCGTCGCCTTGTCCGGGTATATCATGTTAGATGATGTACTTTTGAGGGCGCGCGAGCATGTCCACAGATTTGTTTGGAGGGTCCTTAGGCTATGCCCGCCTCGTACTTAAACGAAGGGAGAGCGATCGCAGCCCAAAGGAACCTTGCATGGACGAAGTTGTCAGTTCCATCGACCTCCAGGACCATGGCTGAACTTTTTCTACCTCGGATCGCCATGTTGAATGACGATCCTCGACGATATACATTGTGCTTGGGGGGCAATCGCTTGCATAGGTCTGTCAGGTTAGACGACGACCTCTTGTGGGGCGAGCGAGTCGTCCTCTCTTTAGTTGTTTGTTTTCGTCGAGGCGAATCACATAGATGGGATAGGAAAATCTTATTTTACTCTATATACATTGGGTAACTGAATATAGAGTTTTCATTGGTAGTATTTCTTCAAATGTACGACGTTCCAGGGATATTGGTTCGGAGTGCCGTCAGGGTGTTCAAGTTCTTAGGCTCCCCTAGTTAGCCATTTAGATATTCTGAAAGGGCCTTCCCAATTTGGGCCAAAGACTCCCGTGTGAGTCTGGACCTTTTTGAGGACTAGGTCGCCCACTTGGAATCGTCTTTCCTTGACCTTCGAATTGAAGAACTTATCGGATCTCATTTTGTGGATTGTGTTCTTCATTTCCGAGGTCAGTCGCCGTTCTTCCAGCATGTCCAAGTCGATTCGTCGGGCCATAACATTGTCCGTCGTCATCTCCTGTTCAGTTCGGTGGCTGAGGACGGCGATCTCCGAAGGGATCACTGCTTCTGTTCCGAAGGCGAGGGTGAATGGGGTTTCACCGGTTGAATTTCGGGTTTTCGTTCGATATGACCACAAAACATCTGGAAGCTCGCTCGCCCATCGTCCTTGTCTGGATTCGAGTCGTGCTTTGATCATGTGTTTGAGGATTTTGTTTACAGCCTCTACCTGCCCGTTCATCTGAGGGTGGTAAGGGGCCGAGAACAACTTTTTGATTCCCCACTTCTCGCAGAATAGCATGACTTCCAAGCCGTCGAACTGCTTTCCGTTATCGGAGATGATAGCCTGGGGTAGACCGAACCGGCATATGATGTTCTTCCAAATGAACTTGATTACTTGCTCTTGGCCGATCTTGTTGAGTGGCTGGGCCTCAGCCCATTTCGTGAAATAATCGACCCCCACGATGGCAAACTTACATCCCCCTGGCGCCATCGGCAAGGGACCTATAAGGTCGATGCCCCATTGGGCGAATGGCCATGGGCTATACATTAAAGTGAGCTGCTCGGGGGAGAGCTTGATGTTCGGGCCCATCACTTGACACCTGTGACATGACCTGGCATAGGCGATCGCATCTTTCTGAAGTGAAGGCCAGAAAAAACCTTGCCTGGTTGTTTTGTGGATGAGAGCTCGCCCGCCAGCATGGTTTCCACAGATCTCGTCATGGATCTCGGCCAAAACGAGCCGACCTTCCTCCGGTGTAATGCACTTGAGGAGGGGAAGGCTGAAAGCTCGCTTGTAAAGCCGGTCGTCCAGTCGGGTGTATCTGGTTGCACGGAGCTGGAGCTGGCGAGCTTTGATACGGTCATCGGGGACTGTCCCGTCCTTCAAGTATTTAATGAACAGAGTCATGCAGTTCTCTTCGGCGACGGTAACTGTGGTAATCAGGTTTCTGTCGATCGCCGGCTTTGCTGATTTTGTGATTTGGATGTTAGAGAAATTGGCCGCCCCATCTGACAACGCTAGCTTGGATAGGGCATCGGCTTGGTAGTTGTGCTCTCTCGGGACTTGTTCGATTAGCACTTCCTCAAATTTTGTGCACATTTCAGCGACCAATTCTTGGTATTTGACCATCTGTTCGCCGCGCGCCTCATATTCTCCCTTGACTTGGTTCACGACCAAGAGGGAGTCCATGAATATAGGGAGGCGGCGAACGTCCAGGGCGAGGGCTAGATCGAGCCTGCCTACCAAGGCTTCGTACTCGGCTTCATTGTTGGTCACACGAAACCCGAAACGCACAGCATTTGTGAAACTTTGGCCATCGGGGCTGATGAGGACAATCCCTGTCCCTGCTCACGAGTTGGTTGCGAGCCATCCACGTACAGCTTCCAAGCAGGGCGGCCGACCTGGGTCGGACTGTGAGGGAATGTTAATTCTACCACGAAGTCTGCTAGAGCCTGGCCTTTGATCGCCGTGCATGGAGCGTATGTGATACGGTATTGGGCGATCTCCAGTGACCACTTGAGGAGTCGCCCGTTGGTGTCTAGCCGGTGTAGAACTTGCCTTAGAGGGAGAGTCGTCAGAACCTCCACTTGATGTTCGAAGAAGTAGGCCCTTAGTTTGCGAACACTCATGACTAGAGCGTAGACGATCTTCTCCAGAGTCGTGTATCGCGTTTCAGCATCATGGAGCGCTTGTCAAACGAAGTAGATTGGCAAGTGGACTTGCCCCTCTGCTCGCACTAACACAGCGCTCAGCGCGACCTCTGAGGCCGCCAGGTAAATAAATAGTTTTTCGTCGGGGATCTGCTTTGCCAGGATCTGAGGGTTAGATAGGTATCCCTTGATTTTAGCGAATACTATTTGACTCTCCTTTGTCCATGCGAACTTCTTGTTCCTTATGGTCGCGAAGAATGGCTTGCTTTTATCCCCGAGCCGAGATATGAAATGGTTGAGGGCAGCTAGACAACCAGTGAGGCGTTGCACCTGTTTGACATTCCGTGGCTACTGCATGTCGAGGATCGCCTGGATCTTGGTGGGGTTCGCCTCGATCCCCCTTTGGCTCACGATGTGCCCCAGGAATTTTCCGGAGCTCACCCTGAAGTTGCATTTCTTGGGGTTCAGCTTCATGTTGAACTTCTCGAGGATGACAAACGTCTCGGCAAGGTCATTGAGGTGATCTTCCTTCTTGATGCTTTTGACCACGTTGTCATCAATGTAGACCTCCATGGTCTTGCCGATCTGGTTGGCGAACATCCCGTTGACTAGCCGCTGGTAGGTCGCCCCTGCATTCTTCAGGCCGAACGACATTCGGACCCAAAAATATATGTCTTTTTTTGTGTGGAACGATGTGTGCTTTATGTCTTTCTCCGCAATTGGGATCTGATGGTACCCGGCGAAGGCATCCATGAACGACATCATTTCACAGCCTGCAGTGCTATCGACCAAGTGGTCAATATGAGGCATCAAAAAGTCATCTTTCGAACATACCGTGTTGAGGTCGGTGAAGTCAATGCATAACCTCCAGGAGTTGGTCGGCTTTTTGACGAGCACCGCGTTGGCTACCCCCTGTGGCTCGTCTGTAGCCACTCCGATTAATTTTTTATCGAGTAGCTTTTTGACTTCTATATCGAGCGCCGCGTACTTCTATGGACCGAACTTTCTACGTTTCTGGTGAACAGGCTTCCTTGCCGGGTCGATCTTTAAATAGTGGCAGGCGTGTTCAGGACTTATGCTGATCATATATTGATACTACCAAGCAAAGACTCCGATGTTCTTACGTAGTAAGTTGATCAAATCTTCCTTTAACTCAAGATCAATGCTTGCGCCGATTTGTACTTTCCGCTCTGGACGAGCCGGATCTATCGTTACACTTTCTAACTCTTCAATGGGGACGGTCGCTTCTCGTTTGGAATGATTTCCGGACTCGATCCTTGGATAGATGTCGAGGCTTGGATCGAAACCGATCCTTAGCTCGATGTCGTTCGTTAATCGATGTGAGATGGCGTCCTCTGAGTCAGGTTGGTACGATGTGCTTGGCTCGTCGATCTCCATCGGTTTATTGTCGATCGTATCAATGTTACAAATAGCATGGGAAGTATTGAAAGAAGTTACGACACAGGAGTAATTCAAAAATTTCTTGGCCATTAGTTGGTCCCCTTTTACAGTACCGACTGTCCCATCGGCAGTGGGGAATTCGATACAGTAAAAGAAAGAAGATGCGACCGCCTTGAAGGTTTCTAGAAATGGGCGACCTAGGAACCTATTATAGATGCTGGGCCTATCTATGATTACAAAGTTTAGGTTCCTAGTAATCCTAACCTTGGGATCGTAATGACATATTAGCTCGACAGAGAGCTTGATCCTCCCGTAGGCTTGGACTGTGCTGTCGCCGAATCCTTGGAGCACGGTGTCAAATGGCTTGATAAACTTGGTTAGGTTCCCGAGCTGGTCAAGAGCATATTTGAATATGATATTGCAAAATCTCCCATTGTCAACCAGCACGCGATCGACTATTTTCCCAAGGATACATGCAGAGATCACCAATGCATCCACTTTGGGGCACTGCACTCCCTCCCTATCCTTGTTGGAGAAAGTGATGAGCGCGTCTTTGGAGATGGTCGGCTCCAGGGGTACCACGACATGGACCCCGGTGAATGCCCTCAGTTCGGCCTTCCGTTTTCTATTCGACATGGTGGAAACCGGGGAAAGTCCCCCGAGGTTTCCACCTCCCGCCTGAAGCATATTGATCCGGCCGCCAGGGTTGATCGGAGGGATTGATTCGTCAGAATACTCCGGCTCATTCTGCTCGATCCTGGTAACCGGATTTGGAGGGATCCCATCGTTCTGCCGGCGCTCGCGCCCTCCGGTCCTCTTTGCCCGAGGCTCTGGCTTGGTAACCAAGTTATCCAATTTGCCTTCCTCGAACAGTCTCCAGAGTTGTCTGAGGAGGTAGCGGCACTGGCTGGTGTTGTGGCCGGGACTCTTGTGGTAGGCGCAAAATTTACTGCGCTCTAGATGACTGTGGTCCTTCACCGGCCTTGGTTTGCTAAGCCATTCACGCCCCTTGATGGCGTTGAAAATGTGGGCTGGAGATAGGTTGAGGTTGCGGAGGAGGTGAACCTCCACATCCTCGAAAGCTTTGAATTCTCCGGGCGGCTTCGTGATCGCCTTTCTGGGCTTGGAGACCGTCTTTCTTGGGACGGATGTAGGCGCCCTTCCTTCCCCGGCCGATCCTTTGCCTACGCGCAGGGTGAGCATCCTCTGCCTGGCCAGAAAATCAGCGGCCTTGACGCGGAAGATCGCGTAGGTCGGGGGGATGTCCTTTGTAAGGTGTCTGAACATGGGCGAATGGACATAGAATCCTCCCAGGACCGAGTAGAGAGCGAGCTCGTCGCTATTGGGCTCGCCAGTGAGGACTATTTCATCCACCCGGTCGATGTAATCTTCGTCGGGCTCGTTCTTCCCCTGCCTGATTTTCATCATGCGGTGGGGGCCTTCGCCAGCTTCTCAAAACAATTGATCGAGCGAGGTGGTAGTGAGATGTACCACCTATGGGCGAGGTCGCCCAATGTCAACGGGAACATTCGGAACTTCGTCGCGTCCGATACTCCACATCCGGTCATATAAATCCGGAACTTGCTTAAATGGATCTCAGGATCCGATCTCCCCTCGTATAGAGGTGTTTGAGGGGGAGCGATCTTCGGTAGAACTGGGGCGAGCTCGATCTGGTCCGCGAGCGGCTCACTCGGTCCAACGATCGATCTCTTGGCGCCTGCCCCAGTCTCTAGGAGCGCCTTCATTTCATCGAGCTGGCGCTGCATGGCGGCCATCGCTGTAGCCTGACTGCTCGCTGATTAACTCTCGGAGTGGGAGCCAAGGCGGTCATGTACTGATCTCCTTGCCCTATGGAAGGTGACGAGTTCATCGCCACCGGGTTTAATTCTTAGGCGAGCGGGGGCCCGTTGGCCGACTTGTCTTCTGGGAGTCGGATATGCCGAACTCCTGGTGATAGATTCGGACTCCGACGTATCCCGGCTGGGGCCTGAATGCCCGGGTCTCCATGAGGGATCGCTCCCTAGGCGGCTGAAGACGGAATCATCCCGCCTTACGAGAGCCTTTTCCTGCGGCTCAGGGCTTTCCAACGATTTCTCGATGTATAGCCTTTTAAGCTACCGCTTGCCTGCTCGGCGGATGGCAGATGGAGTAATGGTGGGCGAGTTGCATGCCCTCCGTCGCTCCCTGAGGATGGCCATAGCCTACTCGATCTGTTCCGTGGTCTGGAACTGATTGAGTGAGAGGCTGGGTCCGTCCCTCAGGGGCGGGAGTGAGAGTCTAGCGTCGCCGCGGTCGCCTTCCGCCGTTGGTTGAGATTCGGTCTGGGCCGGAATGAGAGGTCCGGCAGATCGCAGGGTGGCTCTTTTTGAGGTCATGGCGGATGTCATGTTTCTGAAGGTTTTCTTTGAAGAACAGTGAGTGTTTCTTCAAGTATATGCCTCGTAGAACAGTGAGTGTTCTTCGAGACGGTCGGAATAAAAATGAAGGTTAAGATTCCCCTTCCTCTAGCGCCAATTGTTGTTACCCAAAATTTTATCCGGAGATGATATTGTTGGAATGGTCGAGTAACAAACAAATGCGAGAACACTTCTGTGGGAAAATAAATAACACAAGATTTGTCGGGGTTGTTAGTCCCGGGCTTGAATACTCTCACGAGATGTTATTAATATAAATACTTTGGAGTACAAATATTAATGTTACAATACTATTACAATGAGTGTAAAGATTCTAGTTATCTTAGCTATAGAGCGTGAAGATTGCCGGAAGAACCAGATATGAAGCTCTGTGAGTTCTTGCTTTCTGGTGTTCTGTATAGGTGAATGAATATCACAGTGTATGTGTATGTATTCGTCAGATAAGTCTTCTGTTCTCTCTGTACGTTTTTCACTATGTTTCGAATGTCCCCTCAGGCCACTGTTGGAAGCCTTCTATTTATAGTAGAAGAGGTTGCTAGGTCCTCCCAGGCGATCGCGGGCGACCGCCGTATTCTATATTAGAATAATGAGGGCGATCGTCCCATCACGTGGGACTGTTTCCTTAAAGTCTCAGGCTGCAGCTGGTAGCCAGATGTGCGTACCAATGAGGAGTCCGCACGCGTCCTGAGTCGCTGTCAGGGGAGGACCCACTTTGTACCTTTCGGCGGACCTGTCGGTAGGTGTGAGGTTGGTGACAGGCTGGGGTCAAAGGCCTTATCTTGCGGCGCCTTTTGTGGATCTGCTCGTGGGTCTTCGTCCGAGATTCGGTCTTCGACGACTTTGATGGGTGTCAGATCCACATGCGGTATGGGACGATCGTCTACAATCAGATATCATTGGCGATCGCCAGATGCCTATAGACGATCGCCTTGGACGTCGATCGCTAGGTGCTTGCCCAGCGTCTGTATCCTTTAGCTGGCTCCTGACCATTATGTCGATCGTCATCGAGGCGTATAAATTGTCGCACAACAAATGGTTCGTGATGGTTTAGACATCGAGATTGCTCTCGAAGGACTCGAGGCAAGTACTCTAATTATTTTTATCATTTGTTTCGATCATGTTGTGATACATTCATGTATTGTTGTTGTCATGCATTTGTGCATTGTTGTTGTCATGCATTGTATATTGTTGTTTTGTGCAGTTGTGCATTGTTGTCATATGTCCACCATGCGTTGGTCCGACGGGATCAACATGGGATATCTATAGCTGTGCGCGCTGGATCGTTGGACAGGTATTTCCACCATGCGTTGGTCCGACGGGATCATCATGGGAATCTATAGCTGTGTGCGCTGGATCGTTGGATTACCATGTGTTGTTATTGTGCATATGTATATTATGGGTTTGCCTTAAGTATACATTGTTGTTATTGATGTGAGCATATTGACGTTGTCATATGAGTATGCATTTGTAGGTCTTGTGTTAGGACCGTGTCTGTATGTTGTGTTGATCTGATCTTGGATTAGACTGACGTGATTTCATCGTGGCATTTCAAATCTTGAGGTATGTTCTGGATTTCCTTTAGTATTTGTCTTTGATGGACAATCGATTATCGTGTTGAGATGTAATGATGTTACCCGATGGATTGGGTTGGACAAAGTTAGTGAATTTCGTAACAGTGAGTTATGATAATGTTTTGAGAACCTTGGGCATTGTTTAGATATAGTACAGATATTTCGGTATTAGCTTATTGTATTGTTAAGAATACGAATCGTGGATTTTCGTAAAGTTATGGCGGTAAGATTATATCGGTAGTATTCTTACTTAGTATCTCATTGGTATGTAATTATTGACGTGATGTGATGGTTATCATTGTTGGATATTATGGCTGACCCCGTCATGGGCTTTCTTTCTAGGTTCTTTGGATATCGAGCTTGTAGCGGTCGTGAAGAGATGAGCTTCCCGGAGGATACTGGCTATGGCATGTATTTGTGTATTGGGTCTCCTGATAAGTTGTTGTAATTCCGCTGCTAGAGTATTTTTAATTGTTTGTCTTTTCCGCTGCGTGAGTATTTTTAAATGGCCTTTTGGTATCTCGTAACTTAGGTCACTTTGGCAATCATTTTCTAAACTATTTTATCGGCACATGTAAGCGATAGCTTAACATATGTTTTTTAAACTGTTGAGTCTTGGCGTTTCGGGTCTTGTGGTTAGACCCGGCAAAATAGGCCCAGTTCATGCAAGGCCACCGCCTGCTGGGCGCATTGGGCTGTATATTATTAGCCCAAAACAACCGGGCCTTTTTGGCCCGGCCCAGATTTGGCCCGCCCGTGGAGGCCCGGCCCGCGGGTGGCCCGCCCGGCCCAGTTTTTTTTTCTTTTTTCTTTTTTTAAAAATTTATGTTATGTGTAATTATAATATTATATTTTTTTCCTTGTTTGTTAGATTATAATACATCTATATGTTAATTATTGATTTAATTTTATTTTTATGGGACTTTGTGATTTCTTTATAGTATCTCATATCAATAATAATATTATTTTATGATTTTATAAGAAAGTAGTAGTGATAAATGACATGATGATCAAATAAAAATATTTGTATAATTGTCTTTTGATTGTGGAGTGTAGTAAATAATGTAATTATCAAATAAAAATAATTGTATATTTATTTATCTGATTGTGATAGTATAGTGAATAATATAATTAAGGATCGAACAATATTTGTATATTTATTTCAGAATTAAATCACGGGCCTAATACTTTTGGCCCAGAAAAAATGGCCCTTTTTGGTCCGGCCCAAAAAAAGCCCGCCCGTTTGCCAGGTCTATTTGTGGTTACAAATGAGATTTTACGACGATGGGATAAACAAGTTTTATAAAGTCTTCGAATGTTTTTAATAGATAATATCATCGTTAGCCTCTTAGGCATTTGTAATTGTTTGCGAAAATTTCTTTTAGCCTCGTGGGTTCCGTCTCGGAGCCCACGGCGCTGTAATATTCCTGAATGACTCTGGGGTGTTACAATCACTGCATACATCTTTCAGGGTTAGTTGAGTATCGGAAATATTGACAAAATCAACCAAGTGACGAAGCTTACCCATTTTGGTCCAAATCAGACACACATTAGAACCATTTTTACACTCCAAATAGAATTATTCTGAAGATATTTGTGGGATAACATCCTCATCCACAACTTGTTGTCATGAGTAACACTCCAAACCAATTTGCCAAGCAGAACAAATTGAATACATAATTATCTAATATATTCTCTCTTCTCTCTTTAGTTTACAACATGTTATCAACACGCTTATTCTACCTCTCTCGATTCTCCCCTTGATCATAGAAGGTACACCCTTTTAAAATTTCATTTCATTCTATCGAATCTAATTGCCTCTAAAGACATATGCTTTGATTAGTAATAATAAATTTCCTGCTTGTCGAGAATTGATAAATAATATTGGAATATTATAATAATTTATTGTTAAATATGTTCATATCAATAAAATTGAAATTTTTTTCGTTAAATCTTCTAAAATAGTTTTCCAGTAATAAGAATATGGTCAAAGCCATAGTTCTTTTTTAATAAATCTATCGTTAATCGATTTCGGCATGCAAATTTATTGTACTAATCTTATTTGATAAGAATTTGAACTATTAATTAGCAAACTTGATTTGTTTATAAACTTGAGATATAGTGTACTACGAGATACATGTATGATATATTATGTCTGTATTTTTTATTTGTTATGATAATCAATGTTTTCGATATAATCTTGAAAATATTTATTGATGCTATTCAAGTAGCACAAGTAGTATTCCTGAAGAATATTACATTCAAGATTGATGCTAGTAAAATAGCACAAGTAATATTCATGGAGAATATTACATGTTATGAGAGCAAGTAAATTAAACGTTTGGATAATATATCCTTGATTTTTTTGTGCAGAACTTCACGAATGGCAAACATAGACAGACTTGAGTTCATCGCTCTTGACATCTCGGGCAAGAATTATATGTCATGTGTAACACCCCCAAGTTATTCAGGGTATATTACAGCGCCGTGAGTCCCGCCGTGGGACCCACAAGGCTATGCATACGCGGAATTATTAAAATTTGACCGAGAAAGTCGAAATACAATGTAATGGAAGACAATACTAATGGTATCCAAACCATAACCAATGTATCCAAATACAAAACGTCACAAATCAATACCTCGGCAACACAGGCCGGAACATCAAGGAAGCTGAAAACAATACTCGAGTATTCAAAAGCCATTCCAGTATAACAACACTGAATGGAGGAAACACAAAATATAACCAGAGACAAGACACAATATCACGCTTGCCCATCATCTTCATGCCGACCCGATACCTGCCTGTCCGTTCTCCAGAATCCTGAAATACATAAAAAGTATTTCCCCCATAAAGGGGTTAGCCGCGAATAGCTAGTGCAAGTATATCGAATATGAAACACAATACTCCTCGACAATAAAGTAAATGTAACAGTCAATTCATCATTTCAAGACTAGTATTCCAGAATAACTAAATCTCATAGCATCACATCAATACATACATGATCAACCGTGGAACCGCACCAGAGGCTACGGAACCCTCAGAGGATTCGTCGGTCCATCCTAGAGTGGTTAACTCATATTATCCGTGGAATCGCACCAGAGGATACGAAACCCTCAGAGGACCCGTCGGCCCGTCCCAGAGTAGATATAAACAATCATGCCAATCATATATCTTACTTTCAAAGTCGAGAATGTACAATCATAAACATATGTGCCTTTGAGACATTGAGAAATCAGAAGGAAAAGAGTATAAGTTCGGTAGGTCCGAGAACGCACTTTTGGCACCTAAACGATTTACAAGGAATATGATAATCAATAATCCATACTCAAATCACACGAAGAAACTCCCAAAACCCACCTACGATTCACGAAACTACAAGGATAAACATCTAGAGGTTGGAAAATCACCCAAACCCTCTCACATCCGAACAAGGTACAAATAATCCATAAAATCATAGGAAAAACATGTACACGGGGTAAATACTTCATAATCTCAAGGTTCTCAAGCTCCAAAATGGATAAATCGGACGAATCTAAGAAAAACCCCAAAATTTCCAAAATTAGGATTCTAAGGATTTTTACCTTGATTTGGGAGATAGAAATGGATTACATGTTGTGAAATCTTTGTCATCCAAATCAAGATGATGATTGTTGAAGATGAATCGCCTCAAATCGCCTCTCCCGAGCTCTTCCGATCAGAAATGTGAGAAAAGAAAGAAAAATGACGAGTGCAGGGTCAACTGCCCTTTATCTGATGTGCCCAGTCTAGCACGCTACACCTAAAAATTAGCGTGCGCTAACGGGGTCACCCGGTAGTCCAGTGGCTTCTGCCAGCCTCGTTAGCGTGCGTTAGGTATATCGTAGCGTGCGCTAATCACCTTCCTTTAGCATGCGCTAGCTAACTATTAGCGTACGTTACCTGATAGTCTAGAAAGTAGAAATACCTCACTGCCTCTGCCGACTCAGCATGTTAGCGTGCGCTACGGACGATGTTAGCGCGCGCTACTGACCACGAACAACATGCGCTAGCGAACTCCTAGCATGCCCTAACTGCTAGTCCATAGAGCATAATTAACCACTGCCTCAGCTATGCTCGGAGCATTAGCGTGCGCTAAGTTTCAAGGCTAGCGTGCGCTACTCAAACAGAATTAGCGTGCGTTAGCCTAGGCCTAGCGTACGCTATCAATCTGTCCCAAAACGCTGCCGCAAGGTCCAATCAACAAGATCATGATCCGAAAGGTAAGAAACTACAAATCAACAATGACAACATCTCAAAGTGTTTACAGAGCGATGAAATAGGAAGAACGGCAAGGTCAAACAGTTAATAAAAGTACGGGTATTACATCATGGACTCCTGATGCTGATGTTCACCTGGTCTCAAGGGGTTTAGGAGAGACAATAAGCACCAATTTTCCTTCGTCCTCATCTTCATGATGACCTAAAAGACAGAGTATCTGACTATCAAATATCCAAAGGAATTGTGGACGAACCTGAAAGAATGATTTGATCATCAAAATACTGTCATCCTTCCTAAAGCTCGTTACGAGTTGATGTGTCTTAGACTGCAAGACTTTAGTTTGTGAGTGCTTATAATTCTAAACTGTTTAGAATTATTTCAAAACTGAAACTTTGTGGAGAGAAAATCAGTGATGCTGATATGCTTGAGAAAACATTCTCCACTTCATGCTTCCGATGTGTTGTTACAGCAACAATATAGGGAGAGTTGTTTCAAAAAGTACTCTGAACTAATATCTTGTTTGTTGATTGTCGAGCAAAATAATGAATTGCTCCTGGAAAATAATGAACTCCGCCACACTGGTTCCGCTGCATTGCCTGAAGCCAATGCAACTTTCAACCATGACAATGGACATGGTCATGGGAACCAATGTGGACATGGGCATGGATGTGGATGTGAACATGGTCGCGGTCGTGGACGAGGTAAACCAATGATGCAACCTCTAGCTACAAAAGGCATAAAGCATCCAATGAGCATATTCATCTGAAAGGAAGCCTCATGTCATAGATGTGGGATGACAGGACATCGAACGCATACTTGCCGAATGGAAAACACCTTGCGGATGTCTATCAAGATTCAATATAGGAAGGAGACCAATAACATTGACTTTGACGGTCCAATTGATACTGCTCACTTAGATGTCTCTGAGTTTCTTGATGAGCCGAAAGGAGATAATATGGATCAGTTGATTGGTGGTGGTGTGTTTGAAGACAAATATATGGACATTGTTTAGTCCTTTATCATTTATTTCTAGTTGATAAGAAGACATTGCTTATTCCAGTTATTTACATTCACATTGTTGTTTTTCGGTAAAATCAGTTGCTTATTTTTTCTTGATATGTTTATTCAATAATAATTGATCTTCTTATATAAACATCTCAGAAATTCAAATGGAATATGTCTTGCTGATAGTGCCACTACACATACCATTTTTCAAAAGAAAAAGTATTTTATTAAGTTGACATTAGCTGAGGATAATGTTAATACGATATCAGCTGCATCAAAAATCATTGAAGGCTCCATAAGAGCTTGTATCATTTTACCAAATGATATTAAACTAGATATTGACCTAGTAAGTCTAAAAGAAACTTACTAAGTTTCAAGGATAACTCTCGTAATAGATACCACATCGAGACAATTACAGAAGGTGGTAATAAGTATCTTTGTGTAAATTCATTTGTGTCTGGCGATAAGCTGAGAAAAAAAAAACATTATCAACATTACCTTCTCGAATATATTACACATTCAAAAAGGCAATTGAGACAAACCATGTCATGAACCTAAAGTTCAATGACATAAAAAGCTTTATGATTTGGCATGGTAGGTTTGGACATCCTAGAGCAACTATGATGTGTCGAATAATCAATAATTCATATGGGCATAACATAAAGAATCAAAAGTTTCTTTCTACAAATGAATTCCCACCTGATGCTTCTGCGCAAGGCAGGTTAGTCATTATACCTTTATATATTTAATCTCCACCTTTCTTAGAAATAATTCAAGGAGATATTTGTGGACCTATATATCCACCATGTGTATCTTTTCGATATTTTATGGTATTGATTGATGATTCTTCTAGATGGTCATATGTGTGCTTGCTTTCTACTAGAAATGCAGCATTTGCTAGACTACTTGCTCAAATTATAAAATTAAGAGCTCAATTCCCAAAAAATTCAATTGAAAGAATTCGTCTTGATAATGTTAGTGAGTTTATGTCTCAAGCAGTTGAAAATTATTGTATGGCTATTGGAATTGAGATTGAACATTCAGCTCGTGTCCATACTCAAAATGGTTTAGCAGAATCGCTTATTAGACTTCTTCAGTTTTTTGCTAGACCATTACTTATGAAGTCAAAAATCCCAACCATTGTCTGGGGTCATGCCATATTACATGCTGCAACACTGGTTTGAATAAGGTCATCATCTCATTATGAATACTCCCCAATGCAAATCATTTTTCGTTGAGAACCTGATGTTTCTCACTTATGAATTTTTGGTCGTGCGGTTCAACTCCCAATTGCACGCCCACAACGAACAAAAATTGGTCATTAAAGAAGGCTTAGGATATATGTTGGATTTGATTCATCCTCGATTATAAGGTATATTGAACCTTTGACGGGTGATTTATTTACTGCACGTTTTGCAGATTGTCATTTTTATGAAATGACATTTTCAATATTAGGTGGAACAAATTAGGGCTGTAAACGAACCGAGTCGAGTCGAGCTTTGACCTAAACGAACCGAGCTCAATTTTTTTCCCTGACGAGCCGAGCCGAGCTTTCTTATCGCACAAAAAACGTGTTCGAGCTCGAGCTCGTTAATAAAACGAGTCGAACTCGAGCTGTTCGCGAACAACTCGAGCCGAGTCAAGCTCGAGCCGAGCTCGAGCTGTTCGCGAATAATTATATATTTTTAAATTATTTAAATAATATATTTGAATTATTTAAAATAAATATTTTAAAATAATCATTAAAAATTATATATTTTTTAAATATATATAAAAATTAATATTTTAATATATGAAAATTATTTAAAAAATTATTAATCTATAATAAAATATATAAATATTATTAAAATAAATTTAAAAATATATTTATTAATCGAGCTTAACGAGCCAAACCGAGCCGAACCGAGCTCGAGCCGAGCTCGAGCCGCACATGCCCAAGCTCGGCTCGAGCTCGTTTTCTTAACGTACAGATTTTTTTGTTCGAGCTCGAGTTCTTAACGAACCGAGCCGAACCGAGCCCTTAACGAGCCGAGCCGAGCTTTGTTCACGAACAACTCTGTTCGTTTACAGCCCTAGAACAAATATACATCCAGAAAAACACAAGAAAATTTCTTGAATTGAGAAAAGCTTGTCACATTTCGATTCTAGAACTAATCAATGTGAACAAGAAGTTGAAAAGATCATTCATTTACAAAAGATTGCAAATCAACTTCCTCATGCTTTTGTAGACACAAGAAAAGTGACACAATCTCACATACATGTTACAAATACTCCAGCGAAAATTGATGTCCCTGAAGAAAAAACAGCCTTGGCAGCAAATGAATAAAATTCCTCAAAACGTGGTCGACCAATTAGTTCCAAAGATTTTATGGCTAGGAAATAAAGGGGCAAGATAGAAATCAAACAATGACAAAAATGAGTAATCAATCAAATAAAAGTGATGTAATTCCTGAATAATTACAAGTGTCTGAAAACCATGAGATCTCGATAAATTATTTATCTTATAATCAAATATGGAAGAGAGAAAATATCATCATGGATGATATATTCACCTTTCACATAGCTCACCGAATTTTAAATGAGGATTCTGAACCAAAATATATTATAGAATGTAAACAGAGAAATGATTGGCCAATGTGGTAAGGAGGTATAGAAGCGGAATTAAATTCCTATGATAACCGAAAAGTATTTTGACCTATAGTCCTAACCCCGGAATCTGAAATCCCAGTTGGATACAGATGGATCTTTTATAGAAAGAGAAACGAGAAAAATAGAAGTTACGAGATATAGAACAAGACTCATAGCATAAAGTTTCTCCCAAAGACCAGGAATAGATTATGATGAAACATACTCTCCAGTAATGGATGCGATTACTTTCAAAAATTTTATTAGTCTGGCTGTGACACAAAGGCTTGATATGCGCCTTATGGATGTAGTAACTATCTATCTATATGGGTCATTAGATAATGACATATATATATATATATATATATGAAAATTCCCAAAGGATTTAAAATGTTTGAAGGATTATAGTCAAAACCCCAAAGCATGTATTCAATTAAACTCCAAAAAAGTCATTGTATGGACTGAAACAGTATGGACGTATGTGGTATAATAGAATGAGCGAGTATCTTTTGAAAGAAGGATACAACAATAATGATATTTGCTCTTGTGTTTTCAGTAAGAAAACTGAAAGTGGATTTGCAATTATAGTTGATGATTTAAATTTTATTGGGACTCCTGAAGAGCTCAATAAAACTGCTGAACATTTGAAGAAATAATTTGAGATGAAAGATTTGCGAAAGACAAAATTGTGCCTTGGTTTGAAAATTGAACGTATCTGTGGAGGAACGTTTATCCATCAATCCACATATACATAGAAAGTGTTAAAATGATTTTACATGGATAATGCACATCCATTAGCGTCACCAATGGTCGTTAGATCTCGTGATACGAAGAAAGATCCATTTCGACCTATTAAAAATGGTGAAACGATACTTGGTCCTGAAGTACCATATCTAAGTGCAATTGGAGCATTGTCTTATCTGGGTAATAATACTAGACCAGATGTAGCTTTTTCTATCAATCTTCTCAGGAGATATAGCTCTGCACCCAGGATGAACCAGATACGGACAGTTCCAAAGGGATTTCGAGGCATTGTAATAGTGTTAAACACATTCCAGGTTACCTATATGGTACCATTGACCTTTAATTATATTATTCTGAAAAATCTTATAATTCTCTAGTGGGATATTTGGATGCAGGATTTTTATCCGATCCACATCAAGCCAAGTCACAAACTTGCTACCTTTTCACATGTGCCGGAACTGCTATATCATGGAAGTCTGTGAAGCAAACCTTAATTGCAACATCCTCGAATCATTCTGAAATTATTGCAATCCATGAAATAATTCGAGAGTGTGTATGGTTGAGAAATATGACAAGTGACAAGTCACATCCAAGAGTCGTGCAGATTAGCTTCATAAAAGGTCAACCCAACTGCTTTGTATGAAGACAATGCTGCTTGCATCACGCAACTCAATGAAGGATACATCAAAGGTGATGACAAAGAATATTTTCCCTAAGCTCTTCTACACACACGATCTTCAAAAGAATGGCGATATCAACATTCAACAGATTCTCTCAAGCGGACTTATTCACCAAGGCATTACCAATATCAACATTCAAAAATTTGATATACGAGATCGGCATGCGCCGAATCAAAAATCTGTTGGGAGTATGCCCTCGAATGCCACTCAGAGGATGTTGAGTGAGGGCATTGTACTTGTAATTATGTAAATCATTAATATAAGGTAATGGAAGTTTCTTTATTTACTGGTAGTTACTGGCATTCCTAACTCGTAAATATATATATAGAAACTAGTTCGTGTATTTGAGAGCAAAACGTTCCACTCCTTATTGGATAAAGGGGTCGGCACTGGAAAGGTTTATAGCTCAAATACTTAATCGTTCGCAAGTCGATGAAACTTGACTGGGCGTTAAGTTTATGTGAAGACTTGTATGACGTGTTCTTTGACATGGAGAGTACCTGTCGAACGTTAATGGTTAGTGGGAGCACACATTATAGGTATGCTAATTGTATTAGTATACTCGAACCGACTCACCCTCGATTCGTCACACGGATTTCACTCCGGGACAGTCAATGACGGAATCGAAAGGTTGTGATAGGTATTCGTGAACCTTCGACTTGAGGATTTAGTAGGGATGTGCTTGTGACGTCAAGATTTTCATTAGAGTAGTTCGACCCTATAAACTGGAAGGTGGGGGTCAACCTCGACGTGCATCTTGATGGGCAAGTAGCAGGTCCTACTGAATACCAAGATAGAATTCTTTCTCCTGTTAGTGAACGGGTTATATGTCCTATGCGATTATTGGCAGATGAGATCATAAGTCTTTGGCCAAAGCATTGGAGCTAGTTGTATTGGATACATGAGAGCTCAATGATCTCGATTTGCATTAACGCATGCATAGCGTCAAGTACAGATAGGGTTTGACTAACCGTGACCCTATAACTTGAACGGGACATTCGAAAGAAGAGTTTATACATATACTGGTATTCACGACAGAATGGTTCTTGAATGATCCCAATCATTCATTCTCAGTTGGGGTACGGTGTAGGCCGCCAGGCTGACTAGGTGGTGCTACTACTCTTTGGTTCCTCCCATTGCTAACTGAGACGAACCTATCGAGTCGCGCATTAGGATTGACGACGGAATGAATAAAGCTAATTCTCTCATTATGAATATTATATATTGGATATCTAATTTGGGACATTGGATGTCTAAATCGATTTATTGGATAAATTGATTTACGGCCAAATGAATTAAATAAATTACTGAGTGATTAATTTAATTCATGTATATAATTATTTCTTGGAGAAATTAATTATATTATTTTGTATTTGATATGTGTTGTGTCGAGAATTACACGTCTCAACAGGCGATCGCCTCAGAGACCGGATGACCGAGCCAGAGTCCAGCAGCCAAGGCAGATCGGCCGACCGAAGGTTCCAGGACAAGTCCCGGTGCCTAGCGATCGACATCTAAGGCGATCGTCTCTCGGTACTTGGCGATCGACCCCTGGCGACCGACCAAATGACGACTGCCTCGTGCCACAAGAAGCCATCGATCGACCAGTCGGCAAAGGCCTAAGCTCGGGATAGAGACCCACGTGCAGATCCGGAAAAGGCGCCGCAAGACATGGATCGTTGACCACAGCCTGTCAGCATCTTTCTCACCAACCGGCTGCACTACCGAAAGTTATGCAGGGGACCGCCTGACAAAGAACTCAAGACGCGTGCTAGCTCCTCATTGGACCGCACGGCTGGCTGCCAGCATCAGCCACGGACTTTAAGGCAGACAGCCCATGTGACATAAAGGCGATCGCCCCTTATTATATTACACAAAAGGCGATCGCCCGCCAGAAAACAGGACATCCCAGCTCCTATAAATAGAAGGCTGCCTGCGCTTGGACACCAGCCTCCGATTTCTCTCTGATTCTCGGCTATTCAACAAGTACAGAAGCTCAGCTCACAAACTTGGCTTTCTTACTCTTGGCAACAGCTATCTCTCGGCTTAGCAAGAACACGCAAAAGCTTCGCTCAATAGCTAGATAAATAGGATCTTTTACACTCATTGTAATCGCATTCTTACATTAATACTTGTATCCCCAGATATTTGTATTAATAACATCTCGCGAGAGCATTCAAGCCCGGGCCTAACAAACCCGGCAAATCTTATGTTTTTACATTCCCACGGACGTGCTCCCGCAACTTTGTTTGTTGTCCGTCCATTCCAGCAATATTCATCTCCGGATAATATTTCGGGCAACAACAATTGGCGCTAGAAGGAGGGCATCAACCCTCATTTTCATTCCTACCGTCTCGAAGAACACTCACTGTTCTCCGGGGCATATACTTGAAGAAACACTCACTGTTCTTCAGAGAAAAGCCTTCAGAATCATGACTTCTGCCTCTGCATCGAAGAGAGCCGCCGGTCGATCCGCCAGACGCCTCATTCCGTCCCAATCCGAGCCCCAGCCTATGGCGGAGGGTAGCCGCCGCGGTACGAGACTCTCGATCCCGCCCCCGAGGGACGGCCCAAGCCTCTCGCTCGATCGTTTCCAAAATGCGGAATAGATCGAAGAGGCCATGGCCATCCTACAGGAGCGACAGAGAGCTTTCGACGCGCCGCCCACTATAACCCCCTCGGCCATCCACTGCGTGAGCAAACGGAAGTTCAAGGGGCTACTGGCCGAGCGATCGCGAGGAGGTCCCGATTCGCAAGAAGAGGCGCTCGCCAGCCGGGGCACCTCTGTTTTCGATTGCCTAGGCAGCGACCCGTCATGGCGACCGGGGCAGTCCGGCCCCAGCCACGAGACGAGGGAGCTTGAGCCCGTCACCAGAAGTTCGGCGTATCCGACTCCCAGAAGGCAGACCAGCCATCTGGCTCCTCCCCGCCAAAGAACTGAGGTCGGCGACCGCGGAGTCAGGAGATCGGTACACGATCGCCTCGGTTCCCGCTCCGTAAGCCGAACCACGAGCGACCAAGCAACAGCGATGGCCGCGATGCAACGCCAGCTCGACGGCATGAAGGCGCTCCTAGAATCTGGGACAGGCGCCAAAAGAGAGATCGCCGGACCGAGCGAGCCACTCGCGATCCACATCGAGCTCGCTCCCGTGCAGCGCAGGATCGCTCCTCCCAAAACACCTCTGTATGAGGGGAGGTCGGATCCCGAGACTCACCTGAGCAAGTTCCGGATCTACATGACCGGGTGTGGGGCATCAGACGCGACCAGATGCCGAATGTTCCCACTGACGCTGGGCGACCTGGCCCATAGGTGGTACATCTCTCTGCCACCACGATCCATCAGCTCCTTTGAACAACTGGCGAACAGCTTCACATCATACTTCACCGCCAAGGTCGCTCGACTAGAAGGTCCCCATCGCATGATGCAGATCAGGCAAGGGGAAGAAGAGTCCGACTCGGACTACATCGACCGGGTAGACGAGATCATCCTCAACGGCGAGCCCGTAAGCGATGAGATCGCCCTCTACTCGGTCCTAAGGGGATTCCATGGCCTTTCGCCCATATTCAGGCATCTTACGAAGGACCTTCCCCCGACCTGCGGGATCTTCCGCGCCAAAGCCGCAGACTTTCTGGCCAGGCAAAGGTTACTTCACAACCTATCAATAACGCGATCGGCAGCCGAACGACGATCACCAGTCTCCCAGCCCGATCGCCATTATCAAGCAACATCATCATAACCGGAGGACTCGTTCGCCATTCACAGTTCACCATCTAACATGATGGACTAAGGCACGAGATCGCCTCCCCCGCACAACGTATACTGTCGAATGTCGGCATCCACATGACGATCCGAGGTAGAAGAGTGCAGCCATGGTCCTGGTAGTCGATGGAACCGACTGCTTTGGCCATGCAAGGTCCCTTTGAGCCAAGATCACCCGCCCTTCATTTAAATACGAGGCCGGCGTAGTCTGAGGGCCCTCCAAAACTAATCAGTGGACACGATCGCCCGCCCTCAAAGGTTCATCATCTAACATGGTGAACCCGGACAATGCGACGTGCCACTACCCCCGTCTCAACGTACACCATCGAGGATCGCCATCTTCATGGCGGGCCGAGGTGGAAGCGGATCTAACAAGCCGTGGAAGTGGAGTTGATTAATCCGACGACGTCCCGCGCAAGGACTCCTCTAGACCAAGACCGCACGCCCTTCGTTTAAATACGAGGCGCAGCCTAACAGAGGACCCTCACAATAAAATGAGTCATGATACAAACAATGTCGCTCGCGCATAAGACACGGTCATGGAGTCGGTCCATCGAACTCCGCGACTGTGCACGACTCCTCAGTGACGAAACAATCAGCTTTCTACGAGGGATCGGCCAAAATTGTTTATTGCAGGTACAAGACCGAAGATAGCTAGCCAATCGACCAGATCGCCCAAGTCCGAAACCAAAGACCGCTCAACGGGTCGCCCCGTCCTTGTCCACAGCGATCGCCAGCAAGAACCACCTCGCCCCGTGTCTTCAACATCGGAGCAAGCTGGGGGGCAATTGTTGTGTCGAGAATTACACGTCTCAACAGGCGATCGCCTCAGAGACCGGGCGACCGAGCCAGAGTCCAGCAGCCAAGGCAGATCGGCCGACCGAAGGTTCCAGGACAAGTCCCGGTGCCGAGCAATCGACATCTAATGCGATCGTCTCTCGGTACTTGGCGATCGACCCCTGGCGACTGACCAAATGAAGACCGCCTCGTGCCACACGAAGCCATCGATCGACCAGTCGGCAAAGGCCTAAGCTCGGGACAGAGACCCACGTGCAGATCCGGAAAAGGCGCCGCAAGACATGGATCGTTGACCACAGCCTGTCAGCATCTTTCTCACCAACCGACAGACCCGCCGAAAGTTGTACAGTGGGACCGCCCGGACAGCAACTCAAGACGCGTGCTAGCTCCTCATTGGACCACACGGCTGGCTGCCAGCAGCAGCCGCGGACTTTAAGGCAGACATCCCATGTGACATAAAGGCGATCGGCCCTTATTATATTACACAAAAGGCGATCGCCCGCCAGAAAACAGGACATAGAGGTGCCCAACCACGGGTCCGGTCCGGTCCGGTCGACCACGGTCGCCGGTCGGCAGGACAGGACCGGACCCCACCCGCATATGAAATGTACGGGTTGGCGGGTCGACGGGTCGGCCACGGGTCCGGTCCGGTTCGACCACGGTCACGGGCCCGACCCGTCTCCAATTTTTTTATATATATATATATAAAACTTTTATTTGTTATCATTTTATACACGAAAAATAACTATAAGTGAAAAAAGAAATCATTTGAAAAAATTAGCTTGTATTTAATTTTAAGTTTTTACTTAAAATTAAATTGCCTACGTATCTCCGTGAGGAATCAAAGCTCCACGTAGTTCTTTTACTTGAGAAGAGTTAAAAAAAATGGGCTTGTATTTAATTTTAAGTTTTCACTTAAAATTAAATTGCCTACGTATCCTCGTGAGGAATCAAAGCCCTACGTAGTTCTTTACTTACCTGACTTACCTTACTTACCTTTAGTCGAAGTCGATGTCGTCGTCGTCTTGATCATCGGTTTGACTCATTTGACTAGACTCTCCTTCAGTAGTGCCTTCTTGATAGGCATCTTGGTCCGCTAATAGGTCATCCCATTTATTTTCTTGATCTCGTAACTCGGCTTTTGTTGCGTCTTTAAGTATCATTTGTGCCTCGAGATTTTTTGGCGTCATTCGGGATCTCCGCTCGTCCAACATATAGCCTCCTCCACTAAAAGCACTCTCAACGGGGACTGTGGATGCGGGCACTGCAAGAATTTCTTGTGCCATAATGGAAAGTATGGGAAATTCGGTTCCCCCTTCTCTTCCACGAATCCAACAGATCAAAGGCACCTGCATTGTCATCCTCCGGCACAAAACTAGTTGCATAATATCTACTAAGGTCATTTCTTTGACCAACGTTACTACCACCCCTATTTCTTGCTATATTATAGAGTTGTTGTTGAAATGGGTTAGTGGGAGTTATGACGAATAACATGTTAAATGTATTTGTAGTCTTAGTTCTTGTTTTTTGAGTTTGAATCTTATCACCATATTTAGAAGAATATTCAGAAAAAACAGTTTCTAAACTATTTTTCAAATCAATTTTTACTTGTTCAACGTGAGGAATATTTTCAAATAAAGTTTGTCCAACGGCCATTTTCTGATTATTTTTTTTTATTTTGTTTTTATATTTCCGCCGGGTCGACGGGCCTGACCGACGGTCGACGGCTGGTCGCCGGTAGGAGAAGCTCGACCGGACCCCACCCGTGTATACCACGGGTCCAGTCGACGGTCGCACGGTCACCGGTCCGGTCCTCGCACGGTCACCGGTCCGGGTCGGCGGGTCGACCCGGCGGGTTGGGTCGTTTTGGGCACCTCTAACAGGACATCCCAGCTCCTATAAATAGAAGGCTACCTGCACTTGGACACCAGCCTCCGATTTCTCTTTGATTCTCGGCTATTCAATAAGTACAGAAGCTCAGATCACAAACTTGGCTTTCTTACTCTTGGCAACAACTATCTCTCGGCTTAGCAAGAACACGCAAAAGCTTCGCTCAATAGCTAGATAAATAGGATCTTTTACACTCATTGTAATCGCATTCTTACATTAATACTTGTATCCCCGAATATTTGTATTAATAACATCCCGCGAGAGCATTCAAGCCCGGGCCTAACAAACCCGGCAAATCTTGTGTTTTTACATTCCCACGGACGTGCTCCCGTAACTTTGTTTGTTGTCCGTCCATTCCAGCAATATTTATCTCCGGATAATATTTCGGGCAACAACAATATATTTAATTAATTGGATTAATTAATCAATATAAATACATCGATACAAAATCAGAGTTTATCTGTTTGGACTCTCAGGAGTCCGAAACGAACCGAAATCGTCCGATTTCTAGCATGCCCCCCCCCCCCCCCCACATTCCACCCACCTTCCTTGTGGACTCTTGTTCCATTTTATATGGATGATATTGACATGGTGGGGACCTCTCATGTGAATGAGTTTTATTGTTTGGTGGAAGGTGTATAAAGAATTATATGTAGACTTGTGATTGAGAAGACTTCAATATTACATACATAATTCACACTTTTGTAAAAAGAACGTGAGAGGTTGAAGGAGAGAGAAAGAACTTAGAGTTCATTTCATGGTGTTCATACTCATCTTCATCTTCTTCACTAACTTCTTCTTCATTTTTCTTGGAGAAAATTGAGAGAAAATATTGAGAGAATTTTGATAAACATACTTGTAGTATATTCATCAAAATCAATAGCTTCATCACCTTGATTCTAGCCGTAACCTTAGAGGTTAATCGGGTGTTGTCATTCCGGTCGTTTTTCCGGCGCGTGGCAAGTAGAGACGCGGTGCTTTCGGCGTTGGATCGTTCAAGGGATTGGAGCGGATTGGATTCGTAGAGATCAAGTAAAGCTTGGGGAATAGCTCAAGAGAAGGTTACCATTTAATCAACGGACTTCAAGGGTGAGTTTCTTACAACTCTTGCTTTTTGTTTTATATTCGTATATACGTAGATCGATCGATCCTCGTAGGGATTCAGATCGAATTAATTTTCGTTTTATCGCTTCCACTAGGCCTTCGTTTTAGGCACCGAATCCCAACAAGATCTACAATGGTCTCAAGTTCAGGGGGAGCAGTTGTACTCTTTTTCTTTCAACTGGGTTTTGTCCCATTGTTTTTTTTAGCAAAATTTTAATGAGGCAATATATATTTTAGGAATTGGTCAATCAAGGGGGAGTATTGTAAATATATCTTCTATATATGTCCTATGAGTGTTGACCAAGAATCTAACACTAAATTCCTAGTCGTGCACTAGTATAAATAGATATCTTTAACCCTCATATTGAATACACAAAATTCTCATTCTCTACTATATTCTATGTCTTCTCTTTAGTTTACAACAATTTTTTTTTTTTGATAACTAGGTGATCCCAGCTTAGCCGGACTAATCCTAGTTCCTCAATGAACCCACTCCTAACCCATTGAGAGAAGTAAATCGCGAGTTGCTCGAGCAATTCCAGGGTTCCCAATGTCTTTTCTGTACACTTTTGCGTACAAGGAGAAGCTCTTAACTGATTAACAACGCCTCAGGTTCCCAAAGACAGCTTCGGGAGAAACCACGATTGGTCAAGACTCTCCGGTTCCCAAAGCAAGAAAATACTCCCACACCGCGCTGACGCGAGATTAAACATTGATTAGCGGTCGCCGAAATGCAGGAAATTTGGATGATCATAAAGAGAAAAACTTCCTCTTTCACTTCCTCATGTTAGACCCACACTCTCCCAAAGAAGTCAGCATGGCTGGCCCTACCACTGGACCACCGACCCTTCTCCTAGCTTACAACAATTATTAAAATGTATAGATATGGTTATGAGTGTTGTCCTTTATCATCAATTTTCCTCATATGGGAGGATGGGGAGCTATGTAGCACGAATTCTTACTTTTCAAAAAAAAAAAAAAATGTAGCACGAATTCTTTAGATTTTAGATACATGCAGAATTCGATTTGTCAGGGATATGGGGTGCGAGTGCACGTGCAGATGCGGGGTTTTAAAAATAAAAAAGAAAAAGAAAAAACAAAAGAATGAATACAAGCTTCACAAAATTTTTAAGGAAAATAATAAAAAATGGCCAAACACTTGCGATAGCATGGACCCAACAACCCCAAATAGTTATCTTCTCATTGCATCACTATATATGGTCTTTTTCTTGTTTGAAATGCTGAAAATAAAACACAAGGAAAGTATAGTTCGACAAGTATTTGATCGGTCATGAGCAACATGATCTATCTAAGTTTGTAAATTAATTAATTTATAAACATTAATCAACAATTTGAATACTATTTATCTACGTAATTCATACTGGTAAATAGAAGTTATTATCAACTAAATATAGTGATCAAGTAATAATTAGATTCAACCTCAAGATCATTTAGAGTATTCACTCGCCTTGATCCGGATGTAGCATGGACGACAATCTATCAGGTCATTTCGACTTGCAATTTGGATCAACTGAACTACATGTCAGGTATCTCTCGATTTTTTTTGAATATTTTGATATTTCTAAAAAATTAACGTGTTCTCCAAATTATGCAATCAAAAACACATATGATCTATAATTTAACATACGTAAAATTTGGAAAAACTTTATACTGTAACAATGATGTCTCGACAGTCACATATACTGTCTTATATATATATATATATATAGGGCAACCATAGGGATCTTAAGAAGAATAAGGATGAATGCTCCCAATAGACCTCAACTTTCCATATTAAGCCTCTAATATGATTGAGTCCATTAATATCAATTCAAATCACTAAAGAATTAATCTTGCACTTCCTATCCAAATCTCAATTACAAATTGGTCTCTCTTGAAATAATTTTTTTCCATGCTTTAAGGTATCACATTTCAGTTGTTAATTTAACTACTGAGAATTTTAATCAATTAATTTAGTATTCATGAGTAGCACCACTCAATCTTTATTATTATGTCTGAAATTAACCCACATACGGGATTTAATATAATAATTCTTTTGAATTCCTCATGGGGACATCATCAAGTCGAACAAGTCGGGATACGAATTTTATCTATGAATTATCACATAAATAAAATTATTGCCCAAAAATATCGAGCATATTGAATCAAATATGACTCTCACTCATACTAAACCAAATAAATATATATTATAAAACATAATCAAATATTACTCACTAAAATTAAGAAATAATAATTACCTGAGATCTTTATTTTTCATTTGGTCAGTACAGAAGAAACTATCTCACTACGAATATAAAATACGCTAATGCTAATACCAAGATAAATTGATCTCAAACATACAATACAATCGTTCATATAATTGTCTAGTATTATAAAAGTTGAACTGAATATGTACTTTATAAGGCACCGGTAATGTTATCTTATGTATAACAAGCATATCATATTATCTACAATATTAATTAAATAGATAATATTTGCATAACTATAATGTGAATTGAATCTACAAAACAAGTGATGAAAATGAATTTAGTATTCTCATATATGGTACATAAATATAAGGTAATACAAGTATAAAGTATGTTTTGCAGTATACAACCCTTACAATCTCCCACACTTATACTCAAATCATGTTTTAAGGTAAACTAATCTACAATGTCTAATATATCTCCCACTTATACTCAAAGCAATGCTGCCAAACATCTTAACCCAATACCCTTCACGTGTCCTTTAAGAAATTTTGTGGGCAAGCTTTTC
The DNA here is from genome assembly GCA_033398695.1 of Orobanche coerulescens. Taxonomy (NCBI): domain Eukaryota; kingdom Viridiplantae; phylum Streptophyta; class Magnoliopsida; order Lamiales; family Orobanchaceae; genus Orobanche; species Orobanche coerulescens. The sequence continues at coordinate 44,120,579 of CM065811.1, forward strand.
GTGAAAGAATCAGTAAGGTTATCTTCCGATATAATCTTGGAAACCACCACATCCCCTCGCTTTACCAAGTCTCGTACAAGATGGTACTCGCAACCATTATTGCTTGCTTTTATGGTCTCTTGGTTCCTTTAAGTTTGCGATTGCATCGGTATAATAAAGTGCGATACTGTTAGGTAAACTAAGGACCACATCTAAGTCTAACAAGAAGTTCTTGAGTCATATTGCCTCATTAGATGCCTCTAGGACCGGCACGTACTAGGCTTCCATGGTAGAGTCTGCTAGCATTCCCGCTTGACACTCTTCCAATATATGGCTCCACATACCAAGGTAAAAATATATCCCGCGTCAGTTGGATTTATATTTATTTGCTTGAAAATCTGAATCGGTATAAACAAGGGACATATTATCCGACTGATAAACCGACATATGCTAAGTAGTTCTTCTCAGGTACTTGAGTATATGCTTAACGTCAACCTAATTCCCTTGTCCAGGGTTAGACTCATATCTCGAGAACATGCTAACGACATGATAAATATCGGATAAGTGCAAAGCATAACATACATGATGCTTCCCACTGCCGAGGCAGGGAACCATCTTCATATCATATACTCCCTCTGTCCGCCACCCATGTGCAACAATTTCCTTTTCCATCCGTCCGCAACCTATGTGCATTGTCTATTTTTGGCAATTTTTTTACCTTTTCACAACACAAGTGAGTCCATTTACTCCACTCACAACACATCCTACCAACTAAATCAACTCAAATATTAAAACTCGTGCCGGTTAAAAGAGTGCATATGGGTGGTGGATGGAGGGAGTATCTCCTTTCATGTTTTCCGACACATATTCTTGATAGATGAATTTCATGTCTATAAGGTAGGAAACCTTTATTGAAATTTTCCATGCTAAACCGCTTTAGCACTTTATCGATATAAAATAACTGAGATAAGCACAACATCATTTTCATGCGATCTTGAATGATCCTAATGCCAAATATGTGCCCATATTATCCCAAATCTATTATGTCGAACTGCTCACACAACCATACTCATAGGCTTGATAATTTTTTCATGTTGTTTCCAATTAGAAGGATGTTATCAACATGGAGCATAAGGAACTCCAAGATGTTTCCATCGCACTTCTTATACACACAACACCCACTTGGACATTGAACGAATTCTTAGTAGTGGATGAAATTGTCAAACCGCATGTTTTAAGATCTTGATGGTTGCTTAAGTTCATTAAATTGATCTCTTAAGCTTGCACAGTAAGTGCTCCTCTCATTCAGAAATGAATCCCTCAAGTTAGTGCATATAGATCTCCTTGTACAGACTATCATTTGAGAATGCAGTCTTGATATCTATCTGCCAAATATCCAGATATGAGTACGCAACTATGGATAAGATAATAAGGATCGACTTATGCATGCTACCAGAAAAAAAAAAGCCTCATCGTAATCGATAATCTCCTTCTGAGTGTAACCTCTCGTTGTAAGTGTAGCTTTGAAGGACCTGACCTTCTCGTCATGTCATATCTTATACTTGTACACCCACTTGATGCCAAGGTTTTACCCTCATTAAATACTTCTATCAGCTTTTGCAGTTGATTAGAATCCATAGATCTCATTTTTTATTCGATTGCTGATTTACAGGATTTCGCATACTTATCATGTATAGCCGAATCATAGGTCCAGGGATCTTTATCCGGGATATAGTGCAAAGACTTTCCCATGTTAACGAATCAATCGGGTTTACAAATAACTCTCCCGCTGCGACGCGAAATGTCCTGAATTTATGTATCAGTATCACTATGGATATATGGTACAACATTAGTTGGTGTTCGTACAATTGGTATGGATGGTGTATCGCCTATTAAGTCTTATACAATGATTTCACTCACGGGCTTATAACTTATCACATAACCCTCTTCCAATAATTCTGGCATCAGTGCTGACAATGAGCTTCTGAACCTGATGATTATAGAATAAGCCACCCTTCATCCTTTTGGGATACCAAAAGAACACTCTTACTCTCTTACTTGGTGCCAACTTATCAGCGTCTTTATTCAACACGTGTGCTAGAGACCCCCAAATCCGAAAATGTTCTAGACTGGTTTTTTGGCAAATCCACACTTTTGTGGATATATAACTCATTAAAAAGGCACTAAGTTCAAGATATACACCATCGTTTCTCAGGCATATCCCCAAAATAAAATTGGAAAATCAAAATATGTTATTATTGATTAACCATCTCTAAGAGAGTTCGACTCCTTCATTTCCAACAGATTTTGTTGCGGAGTTCCTGGTGCAATGAGCTGGGACGTGATCTTTTTCATGAGCAAAGAAATCTAAAACCTCTCAACTAAGATATTTGTACCACGATCGGATTAATAATTTGTCACTCTTACCATGGCGTTTCTCTGTATCAGCCTTCAAGTCTCTAAATTTGTCAAGGGACTCAGGCTTACGTCGCATCAAGTAGACGTATCAAAATCTTAAATAATCTTCTACATATGTGATGAACTATTCGAGACCACCCCTAGCCTATATATTCATTGGACCACATACATATGGGTCGTCATCAAGACCCTCATTACATTATGCCTAGCCGCTCAATTTTTATGTGCGATCATCTCGCCAAGATTTTGCATCTTTTTTGCAGTTGTGGCCATACTTTGATGCTGATGCTACAATACATTGATCCATGCATGGTTAGCATTTTAAATTTCAAAATCATGGGTTTCAAGGCTTTTACGTCCATGCTTCGCTTGGAGAGAAAATAATCAAGCGCTTTAAATTTAGATAATGCATGTGGTCATAAATAGTTTTTAGAAGGATAAGCATCTATAATTTGATAATTAAACAATTAATTGATATCCTGCATTATAGTTGATGTATCCGCGAAAATACAGCATCCCCCTTAATTGATACATACGGGATTAAATTCTTACAATAATTGGTGATTAATATAGTATTATCGGGTTGTGCAGTATTCTCCCTTAATTAATGTACATTACAACTGTATGAAGGGTTTTGTGTCCTCTTCTTCCTACAGTGAAGAGATGACTTGATAGTATGTATGTACATCAGCTTCCACTAGCATAATATTCTAATTCAACTGTGTAAAGTGAGTTAGTCTGTTGCTTCTTACTGAAGCAGGATACAAATCTTGGTCCAAAAAAGTGATACGTTCCACTTGTACTCTTCCGGTCTAGTTTGCAACCTCCTAGATCTGAATTGATGTAGCCCACCAAGTCAAATCCTCATTCCTTAGGGTATCACAGTCTTACATTGATTGTTCCTTTATCTTACTTAAGGATTATCTTGGCTATAATGAAGTGTGATTCTTTAGGTGTTACTTGATATCGTGCACAAGCTCCTACAACAAACTGAATATCGGATCTACTAGCCGTTAGGTATAGTAGTGAGCCTATAAGCTTCATATAGAGTGATTGGTCTACTAATTTTCCATCTTCATCTGAGCTTATTTGTGTGGAAGTGCTCCTTGTAGTTAGCGAGGTCTTCGAGGAAGTCATCCTAAACTTGGTGAGCTAACTCCTTGCTTTACTTCTCTTGATTAATGAAGATACCCCCGCAAGCCTAAGAATATTCTCCTACCATAATGATTTCAAATTAACTTTGCATAATATAAGAGAACTTACATACATCCCAATAAATTAACCACAGGAATTTACGTACACCCCAATAAATTAACAAATTAAAAATCATAACAATTGTAGAAACTTAATAAATATTTTTCATGTTGTTTAAGTAGAGCACAAGTCATGCTATTTGGCAAATCGCGTTTCATTTTTTTTCTAGTGCTGGGCGAGTTAGTCTCTATGATGAAACGACAATAAAGGACGTTCAAGTTTACCCTGACAGTATGTGAACTGAATTTACATGACAAATTTGAACGAAAATCTTTAGTTGTAAAAATATTTAAGGTCAGACCTTTAGATACAAAAATTAAAACCGTAATTAGAATTTACACATCAAAGATCAAAACATAACATGCAAAAATAAAACTATAGAACTTAACGTTCCAATCTCGTAAGAAGTTACCACCAAATATCACTAGGTCGGCCGTGTGAGTAAAAAGAAGAAGTTAAGAGTTGTTTGAGAAAATGACCCTTTTTTTTCTTTTCTCGAGCCTGTAAATCTCAGTATAAATTAAATTTCTTTTCTCAAGTTAATAGAGCAAAATCTTTATTTGCTCGACATATAAAACGATTAAAAGTATTACAATCGCGGAAGGAATGGGAATTCAATTTAGGGAAATATATATAATAGTGTTATTTATTCAGAGTAGCATATTAACTCTCTATTATCACTACCAAAATCGGGGGTTTAGCCGACGACTTAGAGTCGTCTGCTAAAGGTCAAAGTCGTCTAAACCCCATTGCCGGCTTAAAAATCGTCCGATATTCGTCGGCCAAAGTTTAGCCGACGACTTTTGGTAGTCGTCATTAAAGTTTGAGGTTTAGCCGACGACTTTACAAATGTCGTCGGCTAACGTTTTTTCAAAAAAAAAAAAAGTAATATATTTTAGCCGACGACTTTGTTAAATGTCGTCGGCTAAAGTTTTAAAGAAAAAAAAGTAATATACTTTAGCCGACGACTTTGTTAAATGTCGTCGGCTAAAATATATTTTTTAAAAAAAAAAATAATATACTTTAGCCGACGACATTTAACAAAGTCGTCGGCTAAAACATTTTTTAGAAAAAATTCAGATTTTGGGAACAATTTATAGTCAACACAATACACTAATTAATAAATTAGCGAAAAAATACGTAACAATTCAACACAAATACATAACACATATACAATACACCAATTCAACAACAACAAAAATACGCCAATTCAACAGAATACACCAATTAATATCACAACATACCAACAATACATCCAATTCAACACAATACACCAATTAATAACACAATACACCAACAATACATCAAACAAATACAATAAATTCATCAAACAAATGAAAACTAAATACACAAAAATTTAAAAACTAAATAATACCTAACCTAATAAATTAAAAAAATAATAAAAACTACATAAAAAATAACCTAATTACAGATAAAATTAATACACTAAAAATGCACAAAAAAAAACGGGTTGCCTGTGCGGAGGTCGGGCGGCGGGCAGATGGTCGAGCGGCGGTGTTCCGGCGTGTGGGTGACGGGCGGTCTGGTGTCGTCGGACGGCTGACGGGTGGGTGGGGGAAGAAAAAAAGAAGAAAAGGAAGAAGAAAGAAGAGAGGAGGGTATATATATATATATATATATATAGAGGTTTAGCCGACGACCTAGATCAAGTTGTCGGCTAAAGTATTTTAATTTTTTTTTTTTTATAATGTGTTTAGCCGACTTCTTGATCTAGGTGGTCGGCTAAACCATTGCAATATTATTATTTTTTTCGAAAGGGATTTAGCCGACGACCAAGATCAAGTCGTCGGATAAAGTATATATATTTATTTTTTGAAAAAGTATTTAGCCGACGACTTGATCTAGGTCGTCGGCTAAACCGTTGCAATATTATTATTTTTTCGAAAGGGGTTTAGCCGACGACCCAGATCAAGTCGTCGGCTAGAACGTTTTTTTTTTCCGTCGGCTAAACATTATCTAGGTCGTCGGCTGAACCTCTTTACTATGGCCGACGACTATGTTGTACTTTAGCCGACGACCTAGATCAAGTCGTTGGCTAAAACTGTTTAGCCGACGGCATCCCGAGTCATCGGCTAAAGTGCAAAGTTTAGCCGACAACACTTTAAAGTCGTCGGCCGTTTTTTTTTCGAGCCGCCAGATAAAGTCCTTTTTTTGTTAGTGTATATGGCATTTTTAATTTCTGGATTCTTATTTATCTAAAATCTTCTATCCGACATTTATTTTGAAGGAAACTCCACTAGTTATAGAACTAAATAAGTACTTAGACTCATACCCGCAAGGGTAGCCAAGTTGGTGGAATAGGTGAGTGCGGGACTGAAAGGTCTGATTCCTCTTACCAACACTTTCTTGGTTGAGCCTGTCACACTTGCACAGTGTGGTTTCTACGTTGGCGTAGTTTGCAGCCTATTACGTTTGAAGAGTGTTTATACGATGCTTGCACTCAAAGAGTAGCGGCTGTGAGTTCCCTCGTAATAAAAAAAAGTATTTAGACTCGATATGTATTTTATCACTCCACAATCATTTTGCACCACCAAATTAATTTGCCAATCACTGAGTTAGCTAAATAATTTAATTTAATTTTCACTACAAAATTTAATTTGGTCAAATGTTAAATTGACCAAATAAATAATTTGATTTTTGTTAAGATACATGTTCAAATTTTTTGTTCTTATTTATCTAATCTTAATATAACAAATGTAATTTGTATATCTATATAATATTATTATTATCTAAATCTATTAACAAGGCAAAACTATGAGATTTAAGAAAAAAAAAAGAGAGGAAATATCGTGATTAAAAAAACGTGATTATCTGCCCTAGCAATAGTCTCTCTCTCTCTCTCTCTCTCTCTCTCTCTATATATATATATATATATATATATATATATAAGTCTTTATTTTCGTAACTCTCTTAAGTCACGAGAATCTGGTAACTCCTCTAAACCATGAGATTTTTTTAAATATTAAACAATATTATTAATTCAATACATTTTTTATATTATTTTTGAATTTTTTTTATTAAATATAATAGCCCCTACTGATGATAACTCTACTATATCTATAACTCCTACTATATAGTAGGGGTTATGATCAGTAGGGGTTATGCATCGATAATGATATACATTATGTATTATTAAGACAAAGATGGTTACCATGACTTACCATGCGATTCTAAAAATAAAGTTACACTATATATATATATATATATATATATATATATATATATGCGGTATGCCCTAACAGTAGTTTCTCTCTCTCTCTTACATTACGTTTTCTAATTATTGGATTCTTATTTAGCTAAAACTTTCTATTGATTTTAAATAAAATTCCACCAGCTAGGGAACTAAATAAATATTTAGACCCCAATATGTATTTTATCACTCCACAATTAATCTACACTATAGATTTAATTTAGCCAGTTAGTGACTTGGCTAAATAGATAGTTTTATTTTTATTGAAAAGTTAAAGTTTAGCCACTTATAAGTTCATCAAATAAATAATTTCATCTTGTTTGAAATTTTAATTTGGCAAATTTATTAAAATCTAACAATTTGAGCAATTTTAATTTTAATTTTCTGAAATAAATATTTTTACTTTTAAAAATTTAATCCGACTAATTATTATTAATTGAACATCACATTAAATCTCTCGCATATGCTATATATTCTTCATTTTTTATTCTTATTTATTTATCTTGAATCCCACAGACTTTACTGATTGGAGAATCTAAATAAATACATAAAAATCAATATATATATATATATATATATATTCCCACCTTCATTTAATTCCGAAGTAGTTTTTAAATAACATTATTCAAACTGCACCGCCATTCTATTTTTGACCAAATACTTTTTGCCAATATTGATTTGAGTTTTTTTACATTGTTTGATAATTTCTAAGACATAATTTGCTAACAGTAGTAAATCTCAATTTAAATTTTATTATTATTTAATGTTGTATTTGGTCAAATTATTGACGACCAATGATTGAAATAAATAGTTCTATTTTTTCGAAAATTGAAAAAATGACCAATTTTCAATTTGAGCATTTGAGCACCCTGCTAATTGTCTCTGATGTTGGATATTTTCTAATTTTTATTCTTATGTATCTAATCTTGATATAACCAAAACAATTTGCATATCTATATAATATATTAATATTATTATCTAAATCAAATTATTGACTAAAAAAGCAAAGCTATGAGATTTAAAAAAAATGAAAGTAAAAAAATAGAGAAAAGTTCTCTTAAACATGAAATTCATAATGTTACTATATATGTAAATTTTATTAGTTTCGAATTACACATAAAAAATTGGATTCTATAGTTATTTTCTCAAAATAAAAAAAATCACAATTATATGTCCTAATGATAGTCTATTTTCATTTATCTATTTATACATATCATACCGTTATTTATCCAAAACACCACATTAACTATTTCTCCTATGTTGTATTTTCTAATTATTGGATTCTTATTTAGCGAAAACTTCTACCTCACTTCGTTCTGAATGAAATCCCACATATTAGGAAACTAAATAAGTACTTGGACACATTGTGCATTCACCACTCTATAATTATTTGCACCAAGCAAATATTGAGTTGGCTAAATAAATAATTTTATTTTTATTAAAAAAATTAATTCCGCCAGTTATTATAGGCAAGATAATAATTTTACTTTTATTGAAAATTTTAATTTGGATAATTTATTGACGTCCAACGATTCGAGCGAATTTGGCTTATTATTTTTCTGAAATAGATAATTTTACTTTTGGAAATTTTCATTTGACGAATTACTAACTTGATCAATTGAGCATCGCATAAAAAGTCGAGGGAGGAACGAGTTACAATTTGGCAGGTTACAATTTGGGTACTTTGGACGCAAAAAAATCAGTCATGCTTTAAACAAGAAACATATTGGACCGAGAAAACATTATGAGTATTGCTAAAAAAATTCTTTTATCTCCAAAGGGAGTGTTGCAAATTTGCTTCTCATAGCACCTATCAACGAATAAGCAGAAAAAACATTACTCCCTCTGACCTGCCAAAAGCCTTATATTTGAGGTATTTTGGGTGGAACACCTTGGACATGCTTGTTCTGTAAAAGCACTTTCAACTTATCCTCTCGGTTTGCAAGCGCGCACACACACACACACATATATATATATATATATATATATATATATATATATATATATTGATTTTATATTTGAGAACTGTATCTAAACCAAATGCGTTCAATACACTACAAGCAAACGAACACGGCTAATATTTTTTACTGAAGTACCTACCGTACACAACATGTGAAAAATCTAAATAACAGAACCTGCAGAAAAGTATATAAACTGAAGAGGATGCCTTTTTACAATTTTTTCCCTTATCCTTTTTTTTTTTAAATTAGAAAAAAGCAGTAATAGGTATATTAGTCGGCATTTCTTTTCCGGAACCAGCTCTCAATCTGAATTTCGAATCCATACCTAAATTCTTGTTTCTGAGCATACACAATAGCATCGGTTTCACTTAAAGAGTCATGATGATGACATGAGATTAAATCGCCACATAATATAAAGGTTGAACGAGCTCTTAACTGTTTTATTCAAAATTTCCTACTACCTAGGGACAAGTCAGTCATCAGAACAATCTACGAGCAAATTTTGACTGTTACTAAAATTGGTCGTCATGATGAGACTCGGGAGCTTTTAACCTTGAATACGTCCATTCTTGCAATCTCTATTATCTTTGCATGTTATACATAATGCAAACTACTAATCAAATGCAAGGTGGACCTGTCGGCTGCCGCGCCTTTGCAGCTCTCAAGCACCCTAATCTCGACCACATAAGTTGTAATGGAATGCGCATTCGAAATTTCACCTTCATGTGCTTTTATCCTTCCCACAACACCTTAAAAGAGAAGCTTGTCAGACAATCCAAATGCAATAGAAATAAAAATGTTTGAATTGTTTTATAAAGAATAACAAATGTGAACAGTTACACGCAATATATAGTAATACAAGTGTACAACAGGCTTTCATATATCAGATGTCTGACAAGCTTTTCATGTGCACAAAAAGTTGGAAAAAATATTCATTTAGCACAAATAATGATTGCAAATTAACAGAAAAGCATAAATATATCAGAAAACTGAATTATTAATTTTCAGATTTAGTGTACCGGTTTTCTTATGCAAATTTGCGTAAAATACTGAAACGGATCACAAGGACAGAAGGGATATGAACATAGGCATCTCAATCATCCGTTGCACGCCAAGAACAGAGTTAGTAGTCACATAGCAAGTACGTATGCAAGCAGAAGACAATGCTACAAGGGAAAGGTCTGATCCGGCTTTTGTCTTCAACGCAACCTATGCAGCTGAAGCATCTTCAAAAACATTACGATTTAACATAAACGCAGTGTGAGACAAGAAGTCATGTGTTGGATTCAAATCCACTATTTCCACATGAACTCATTTATAAACATCCTCACAAAACCAAATCTCACCATCCGAATGCAACTCAAGAATTCACAGGAAGTACTTCAGGGTCATTAATGCACCTAGACCACTATAAACAACAATGAATTATGGGTACCAACTATCTGATATTTCCTCTCTCTCTCATCAAAATCGGCCCCAAGTAAAATAAGTACTCAGGATTGCAGAACTCAGTCGAGCATTGATTATTCACTTAGATTTCATGTTTCTTTTTCTTTTACTTACTGTATTACTGCTTAGAGTCATGTTCCATGATGTACGTGATGATTTATCTTCACGTAATGTGACATGACTATAGCAATTATCTCGACTCATCACTATATTCCACTTTGTCTTTTGCATGAATTGCAGTGTTAACTAATTTTCGACAATTAATTGGCACTCCATGCCACCGACCCCAACATAGTTGGGATTAAGGTGCACTTGATGATGATGATGATGATGATGATGGTATCACTAGCTTAGGGTTTCTCTCGGAAAAAAATTATTGAAACAAACACAGTTGGCAGTTTGGGGTCGGGTAAACTAGGGTTCGTAGGTAAACCATTTTTGGTACTCCTTTTCTCATTGCCGGCACCAGGGGAACAGCCAGCCATAGATCGGCCTTAGCCTGAAGCCGGGTTGCAAGAATCTTTGCGTGCTTCACACACAATATGTGAAGATAATCGCACTATTTCGCGACCCGGTGCGTGACGGCAGCGGAAAGCCCTTTTAGTCTCCGCCGTAGCGCGCCCTGATCAGCTTCCATTCGCTGGTAACATTGTTTGATTTATGGAATATTGCAATTATTGTGCCTCTTTGGTCTTGTCTATTTATTGCTATGGAGAAAAAGAGAGATGTTACAACTTATGTGGTTCCTGTGTTGTCAAGAATCAGAAAAGATAAACTCAATCGAACTACTTATCTAGATTGGAGTAAAATGGTTCTGACTTTATTGGTGAAGTATTGCTATGGATGATCATTTGACTGATGACCCACATAATAGTAACGACAAGCAGAGTTGGTAAGGCAATTGCCTTTAGGGGGAAAAGACCAGGGTTCGAACCTTGGCAATGGGATTTCATGTAATAGGATTTCATGTAATAGGGTAGTATAGAAAGTCAATTTCCAAAAAAAAAAAAGTAGATTAGTTTCATGGCTAAGAGATTACGCCCTTCTAGTTTTGCAGATCTGTAATTCCAATGGTAGTAAGGTGGTCGGCTTGATAAATCATTGTGAAGTTATACAAGAAATGACAAGTTATTTGGAGTTTGTGTACTGTGGCTAAAGGAAATACTAGACGCACTTACCAGGTATGCCAAGCATTTTATCGTGCAGAGCAAGGTGACAAGTCACTTGCTGATTACTTGATAGATTTTAAGATGATTCATGAGGAAGCCAATATGTTGCTTCCGTTCAGTAGTGATGTGAATGTTCAGCAACCTAAGAAAGAAAAGATGGTAATGAGCTTCTTGGCTGGTCTCCCATGTGAACTTGAGACTTGTGAAATCGAGATTGCCAAATATCTCAAATTCTTTTCACTTCTAAGATATCTTCTTTGGAAGAAGCTTTTAGCAGGGTACTACGCACAAAACTCAGTGCATGGTGCTCTTGTCAGCCGGAGATTTGAACCTGGGCAACAACCAAATAGAAGTGGGCAGTCAACGGAGAAGCTTCAGTAATTCTGACCAATATTCTTCTACTCAAGAACAGGAGTTCAGTGATGTTGGATGCAACTACTGTCATCAGCCTCGACATAAAGAGAGATTGCCAAAAAGTTGCAGAAAGTTGCAGCGCAAGAATAGGTTTAACCAGTCAGCTCATGTTGCATCTACTAATGATACTCCAGAGTCCATCCTAATACTTCTGCCGATAAGTAAACTAAGTTCTCACAGTACTAGAAATTTCTGAAGTCCTCATCTACTCCAATCACTGCCATTGTTGGTTCAGCCGTTCAGGTAAAATGAATGCATGTATTGCTTCCTCATCTCCAAACGGGTCACTGATTCTGGTGCGCCACATATCACATGACAGGTAATTCTAGTCTACTCTCCTCATTTCAGTTTCATACTTCTAGTTCTACCATTACTATATCTGATGGGTCATCGCATGTTTTAGGATCTAGCATAATTATTCAGACTACCTCAATTCCTTAGAAATATGTCTTAAATATGCTCAACTTATCTTTTAATTTAGTCTCTGTCAGCAAACTTACTCTCTCTTAAATGTTTTATTTTTTTTTATAAGAAACAAGATTTTATTGCAATTGAAAAGATGCAAGGGATGAAGGGTCCCTCACAGAATACAACAATATATTACAGTTAACTCGACATAGCATAACCAACTTCTAACTAAATCTGATAAAGAGTAAGACTTAAAGAATTTATGACTCGATGACCATAAGGACACTTTATACTTGACCCTTACGCATCCTCTAAAGACTCCTCCCTACTTCCAAAAATTCTCTCATTTCTCTCCAACCATATGGACCATAATAGCAACAATATTGTTTCAGAACGCTTTGCTCCTTTTAATTACTATGCCTCCCATATTAATCTGTAACAGGTCCACAGCAGTTTCTAGTGGAGCCCAGTGCAGCCCCACATTGCTCATCGCTCTACACCAAATCTGTTGGGCAAAGGGACAATGCATGAACAAGTGATCAAGATTCTCAAAGTTCACCTGCATACTGACACACCAATTTTGGGACGAAAAAATCCGGAACCTTTTCAGTAAGTATTCGCAGGTTGGAATTTTACTCAACGAGATAAACCATAAAAGACCTGACCGGAACCTTGCAAATAGATTTATACCAAGGAAAAAAATCCATAATCAGTAGCACAGAGAGACGGGAAAAAAGATTTGTACGAAAAGGATCGAGACGAGTCTGGTACCCAAATTCTGATATAACCCTCCAACTCAATAAGTGGAACAGACCACTGATAGAAGCTGGACTAACACAGTAAACTCATGACCCTTAAGATTTCTAGAGAAGTAGAAGTTCCACGATAAAGAGGATCATGCATTATGCTCATGGAAATGTATGTATTAATGGGCATATTAAGAATCAAAGATAATCTGTGAAGAGATGGGAATAAGGAGAAAAGGGGAGTCGCCCAACAATGAATCTTCCCAAAAACGAGCCTTATTACCCCGTCTTACCTGAATATCAACCAATCGAATGAAGTCTGTATAGACTTGGGGGATGAACTTTCAGGGGCTTCTATAGGTTGTCCTCAAGGTTAGTCCGGCGTCTCAATTGTTGTCTTGAAGCCCATACTTGCTTTTGATCACCTTATGCCACAATCTTCCTTCCTCTTCTTGAAACCGCCATCACCACTTTCCCAACAATGCTTTGTTGCATAATTGATAACATCCATAATTGATAACATCCAATTCCTAATCCTTCAAACTCCCTCAGTTGTGAACTTGTGATACCTTTTTCAACGAAACTAGATGTATATGGTTACTCCATCAGCCCCTTCCCATAAAAATCCCTCATCTTTCTTTCTAAAAAGTTTGCAGTACCAGCGGGAATCCGAAATAGCGAGAGGTAATATGTAAGCAAAGCATTAATACCGATCGAATGAGAGTGAGCCCCCTTGAAACAAACGCTCCCTTCCAACCTGCAACTCTTAGATACCTTAGATAAGACCAGATCCCAAAAAGTACGTTTTAAGCGGATTACCTCCAAGGGGAGAAGTCAAAAAGTTGCAAGAAACAGAGGTAGTATTGTTCATTTCTCTGGTAGCGGTATATGATTTGCTTCTTAGCAGTTAGACATTAAGAATGCATTTGTTCATGCTGACCTTCACGAGAGAGTTTACTTAGAGAAACCAGAGTATGGGAAAGTTTGTTGTCTGCATAAACCCTTGTATGGTTTGAAACAAAGTCCTCGGGTTTGGTTTGGAAAGCACAGCGAGGCTATTGAAGAGTTTGGTATGTCGAAGAGTAAGTCTGATCATTCTGTCTTCGACAAGCAATTTGTAGGTTGTATCATCCAATTGATTGTCTACGTTGATGATATTGTCAATTACTGGGAGTGATACAAGTGCTATTCTGTGTTTGTCCGTTAAAAAAAGTGGTACTTGGCTCGCAAATCTTTCCTTCACGGACAAGTTAATACAAAGGATTTAGGGGAGCTGACGTATTGGATGTTGAGGTGATGAGGAGCAAATATTTTATGTCAAATGAAGTATGTGTTTGACTTGTTGTTTGATATAGGAAAATAAACCGTCTAGCACTCTAATGGTATGCAGAAGATTGGTCAATTAACTCTAATGGAGCGCAAAGCTTAAGCTACTTGAGCATGTCAATTAATTATTTAATATATATATATATATATTAGCAAATAAATGAGATAAATAACCATATGATCATAATAATTAATCATTACGTTACAAAATAACTCAATCCAATTATCCAAAAACACCAATAAGAAAGGTTTTACAACATAAACTAGAGGTAGTCAAATCTCGCCCTCAATTCCTTCCGTTCGTGCGCTTCACTTTCCTTCTCAGCTTTCTAGTGGCACGACTGAAACTTAGGGTTTACGCATTTTTCAGTTTTCTAAACTTCGGAGTCGTCGATTAGTCTCAGTTTTTAAGTTGTGTGAGGTGGCGCGGAAAATACCAAGTTTCACTCAGTATTCCCATCCTTTTTTTTTGGGAACATACAGCGCAAGCTACGGTCCATTTCGCGTAATAGCATGCGCTATTAACGCAGAAGCGCGCGACACGGTCAAAAAGCATGCACTAAGAAAATCGTGCTACGTTGCGTCAGCGTGCTACAACTCGCGCTAAAGCGCGCTTTTGAAAACACTGCTTTTTATTCACAAAAACTCTCTCTCATCTATGATACATCCCTCTGAACTACATGCCTTCTCCAGTCGGACTCATATAAGGAGAGAGATTGAGATATGTGTGCGGTAGTGTGCCATTTATAGAGAAACTGAGGAGGAATATAGGAAGACAAGAGGCGGCTCCCCCGAGAAAGAAACGAAGAAGATAAAAGATGTATTAACAATATTCTGGACAAAAATCTGAAATAGCAGGGCCACACGGCAGTATCACAAGAATAGTGCGGATAGCGAGCGCTATCCAGAACCTTGTCGCCGTTCGCGCCCAGTAGCAATGAAGTCTGACTATGCTTTGCTATTTGCTATAGAGAGCGCTACAGGCGCTTTCAACAACTATGGATTTATGTTTTTCAGATTCAATCCAAAGAAGATAGAGGATCTGCTACAGGTTATTGTGTATTTGTTGGAGGAAATCTAATTTCTAGCAAAAGAAAGAAGCACAATGTGGTTTCCCGTTCGAATGCCGAATGAGAACACAGAGCTATCGCCAAGTCTGTGCGAAATAATATGGATATGTTGTGGTGTGACAATCAAGCTGCACTTAATAATGCACGATAAATCCAATCCAATCTTTCACGAAAGGACTAAACATATTAAGATTGATTTTCACTTTGTTCAATGCAACGATTCAACAAGGTTTAGTCTCTACGTATATGTTAAAACGGGAGAACAATTGATAGATATCTTCACAAAAGCTTTGAATGGAGTTTGCGTTGATTATCTATGTAACAAGTTAAGCATGAGAAACATCTACACTCCAACTTGAGGGAGAGTGTTAGAGATATTGTATGTATATATTAAGAGAGGCACTATAGGAATTTGAATAGGAATCAGTTAGTTAATATCATGCCCTAATTAGAATGTAGCTTGTGTGATATATATATATATATATATATATATATCGGTCAACAAGATATACAAAGTTACTTCTTTCTTTGCAAATGACCTATGAATTCATAATTGCATGACACAATCGTACAGAAGATACTCCTGTAAAATAATTTTCATAAAGACAAAAAATAGAAATGTTTAGATCCTTTCTCATAGAAAATGAATCGGTAGTATTCCAAAGAATATGATCATTGATATTCATTTAGAAAGAAATAACATTCATCAGATGACCTGCGTAATGATGGTGACCCATTTTGTCTTAATCACAAAGCACTTACAATGCACATAAGTTCTTAGGAGAATGACAATTTTGTTCTTCATCAGTGACACTACAAAAGTAGCTGGAACCTCATCAGTCTAAGCTACAAATTCATCCAAAACCCCACTAATTCTTTTCAAAGCATTTGTAACTAATTTCAGATTTAAAGGACAGTTTCGCAATCAGGAGTTAAATTAAAAACTCAGAAAATATTTCTCTGGACTATATATAGCATCCCAACATCATGAATTGAAAAAAACTAATAAAGCAATCCTAATATTATAAATCCATTGGGGAGGGGGAGGGGGGGAGGGCGGGAGGGCGGGAGAGAGAGAGAGAGAGAGAGAGAGAGAGAGAGAGAGAGAGAGAGAGAGAGAGAGAGAGAGAGAGAGAGAGAGAGAGAGAGAGAGACTTAATTGTAATTTATCCACTCAGCATTGATATAATTGCCTCCTCGTTCACAATACATAAAAAGTAGGGCTGTAATGAACATTGCTCGTAAACTCTTCGGGTCTCGAATCTAAATCAAGCTCGTTTCATATGGCTCGTTAAATAGATGAACCAAACTCAAGCTTAACCATATTCGGTTCATTAGCTCGTAAGCAGGCTCGTTAATAAGCTAGTGAGCCGGCTCGTTAATGAGCTCGTGAGCCGGCTTGTTAATGGGCTAGTGAGTCGACTCGTTAAAGGGCTAGTGAGTCGGCTCGTTAATGGGCTAGTGAGTCGACTCGTTAAAGGTCCAGTGAGTCGGCTCGTTAAAGAGCTCGTAATTACAGCTAATAGTTTCATTTTAATTTTGATTTTTAAACGTGTACTTATACCAGTGTTTTTAGTTGCGTTGCGTAAGTCTGTAGCGTTTTTGTAAAGAATTGCGTAGCGCAAAATAGCGTAGCGCATAGCGTAGGTAATTCGAACATGACATTTTTAACTGGAAAAATAAAATAATTATTCTTGTATAAGATCAATAGGTAAATAACCCAAGTAAAATAGCCATGAAATAATTTCAAATAAACAAAACAACTTAGAACAATTATAATAATCCAAAATAACAAACCTAAATAAGCCACAATATGAAAATATTCAATTCTAGAGACCCTTAAAAATTCTAATTTCTAGTAGTAGCCGTCCAGGAGCGAACGGCTGACGTGGCGCCGATTCCACGAGGGATGATTTTTTTTTTTGCTGCGATTTTGCTCGCTGACAGATTTTTCCCGTAAAATCCCAATAGTTATAGGTACTTAAATAGAGCAGGGTTATAAGTACTTAAATAGAGCAGTGGTTTTCTCGATGCAAACAGAGCTGGATGTCATCGCGCCGTTTCGGAAGTTTCAGATTTCATATTAGGGTTTTCTGAGAAAACCCACATCTCGCAAGTACTAAGCGCTATCGCGTGTATAGCGCGCGCAATCGCCCAAAATCGGCGCCACGTCAGCCGTTCGCGTGCGCAAAGGGAGCCTGAGCGCAACTGGACCTGCGCTACAAAGCGTTTTACAAAAAATATGCGCTATCGCGCGCTATATAGCGCGCTATTAAACGCTATTAAAAACACTGACTTATACAGAGATATTTAAACAAATTGTTCAGAGATTTTATTGGATATATTATGCTTTTTAGTAATCTGCTTTTTAATAATAAATTGAAGGAAATTTAATTTAAATTTATGATTTAATGAGCACCTTTAGGCTCGAAAAAGCTCGTGACCCATCAAATATAATCGATAAATTGAGCTCGGGTTCGAATCCATAATTAATGAACCGAGCTCAAGCTCTCCCAAGTTCGGCTAGGTTCGATTATAGTCTACTGAAACACTTCTGATTTTTATTGGATATAAATCAAGTTAAAAGTGCTGATTATCTTTCCGATAGACATTTAACATCACTCAATACATTAATGTTTTGTGAGATAAAAAACTCAACTAATTTTACACGTCTCTTATATGGCAACTGCGGAAGGTACCTCTTATACAACTTTCTAGAACCACAGGGGCAGGGCGCATTTCTACTTATCTGCCCACTCTTGGCCAAGTTTGATCGTGCAACATCTAAGGGGGAAGATCCCATCAACTTCTGAATCTGCAATAAATGAAGTCTGCACAAATCAGATTGAGAATAAGTGGAAGAAAGAAAATGAAACATATAAACTGATCTTGGCCTTGTTTGGGTGTTAGCTGTTAGCTTATTATATATTAGCTGTTAGTTGATTGTATTAGCTGGTTTGACTAGCTGATTATGCTAAGATGTTTGCGAAAAAAATATTCAGTAAATTTAGATGTTTGCATTAGATGCTAATATGTAAAAGGACTTTTAAGGGCACCAATTATATTTTATTTTTTTTGTTCTTGATGGGTAATAATATAGTTGTAATTAATTTATACAAATCATCAATATATTTAATATTTTAGAAAGTAACTGAATAATATATTTAATAACAATATTAATATACAATCAATTACGATGGTTTGGTCATGTGAGAAGAAGACCTGTTGATGCCCCAGTGAGGAGGCTAGAAAGTTGGGGAACAAGTAATGTTGTGAAAGGTAGAGGAAGACCTAAGAAAACTTGGATAAAGATGATTGAAAATGATATGCGGTTTCTTGGAATTGGAGAAAGTATGGCGATGGAGAGACAAATGTGGCGGGAAAGAATACGGATGGTGGATGGAATCTGATTCCTTTTTTTTTATTCCTATTTTCTTTTATTCTATGTTATCTTTTAATTTATTTTTCAGGATTTTTCATTTTTTTTCTTTTTTTTTTTTTTACATTCATTCTCTCTTTTTTATTTGCTTTTTTCTCTACTTTTTTCCCTCTTTTTTCCTTTTATGTTATTTATGTAACGATTATTGACGGTTTCAAAGTTTGATTCATGTTAGCCGACCCCAAATCATTTTGGGACTAAGGCTTAGATGTTGTTGTTGTTGTATTAATATACAATCAATAACAATATATTGAATAATAATACATCCAAAAACATATTTAAATGTGTTGACGGATATTGACTAGAAAATTTTGGTCCGAGATAAAGAGATAAAGGATAGATGAACATTATACTTTGATTATGGCCATCAGGAACGAGATATTGGAGATTTAAACATCCCTTCAAGTATGGTTAATCAAGAATTTATACGGAGAATTCAAAAAGGTGAAATGAAAATGGTATTGAAGAAGATGAGGTCTAAGAAAGCACAAGGACCTCATGGTATACCTTAGTGTTGCCACCGGGCCGTGAACCGTCGGTTCCGGGCCCGAACCAGCGGTTCTCGTTCACCAGAAAAGGTGAACCGTAACCGGCTCGGGTATTCTGCAGAAGGGCCGGTTTTCGGGCCCGAAACCGGCGGTTCTTCGTTTTTTATTATTATTTTTTTATTTTTTGTATGAAATTAAATGAATTGTGTAGTTGTGTTGAAATTTTGAATGTTGAAATTATTTATGTTGTGTTTTTTAATGTAATTTATAATAACTTGTAATATTTTTTATATCTTTTTTTTTAAATAAAATGTTTAGTGAATTTAGTGTTAAAATTTCTAAATTTTTTAATTTACAAGTGTTGAAATTTGAAATTACTTGAGTTAATTTAATAAAAATATAAGAACTTATAAATAATTATAAAATTTAGAAATTATTTATGTTGTGTTTTTTTATGTAATTTATAATAACTTGTAATATTGTTTATATCTCTTTTTTTCTAAATTAAATGATTTGTGTTGAAATTTCTAAATTTTTAATTTACAAGTGTTGAAATTTTGAAATTACTTAAGTTAATTTAATAAAAATATAATAACTTATAGATAATTTAGGAATTTAAAAATTCTTTATGTTGTGTTTTTTTATGTAATTTATAGTAACTTGTGAAATTACAAGTGTTTTTTAATTTTTTTATGTAATAACTGCAGAAGGGCTGGTTCCGGGCCGAACCGCCGGTTCACGGGCCCAGAAAGCTCGGCCGGTAACCGGACCGTGCTTAATACCGGTTCCGGTTCCGGAACCGGCCCGCGGTCAACGGTCTGGGTCGGAACCGTTGACCACGGGCCGGTCCGGGCCGGAACCGCCGGTTCCGGTTACAATGTGGCAACACTAGTATACCTATTGAAGTTTGAAGGTGTTTGGGGAGAGGGATGAAATGGGTAATTATGATTTAAAACAAGATTTGGAGAAGCAACAACCACGGAGGAAAAGAACTTTGGTCCCCTTATTTAAGAACAAATATGATGTCCAAGACTATTCTAATTATTGCGGAATTAAACTTATGAGTCATACCATGAAATCATGTGAACGTGTGATTGAACAAAGGCTCAGGAAATGTGTGACGATCTCGGAAAACCGATTTGGATTTATGCCGGGGGATCGATCATAGAAGCAATTTATCTTACGAGACAAATGGAATAATATTGAGACAAAAAAAAAGATCTACATATGTTTTTTATTGTTTAGAGAAGGCATATGATAATGTAACAAGGGAAGTATTTTGGTGGGCGTTGGCAAAGAAGGGTGTATCTCGTAAATATATGGACCTCATAAAGAACATGTATGAGGGAGCTAGTACAAGTGTACGTACTACTGTTGGAGGACACGAGTTCCCATCACAATTGGGTGCATCAAGGATCTGCTCTTAGTCCTTTTCTCTTTGCCGTAATCATGAACGAATTGACGAGGTAAATGCTAGAAAAGATTCCTTGGTGTATGATGTTCGCAGTGATATTGTGTTGATTGATGAAACAAAAGTTGGAGTTTAAATTTGGAACTTTGGAGGAATATTTTGGAAGCTCGAGGCTTTAGGCTGAGCAAAAGTAAGATTGAATATTTGGAGTGTAGGTTTCGCGAAAAGGGATGTAGAGAGGCAAGGATGATTGCTTTTGATGGGAACAACAATTAGGCATGCACTGTTATTCGGCACTGAGCGTTGAGCGGTAAAATAGTGACAAGTGCAGAAGATGAATGTGGCGGAGATGCATATGTTACGGTGGATGTGTGGCCATATAAAAAATGATTGGCTCAGAAATGAAGTTTTTAGGGAAAAGATAAGAGTTGCGTCTATAAAAGATAAGATGATGAAAAATCGGTTAAGATGGTTTGGCCATGTGAGACGGAGACCCTATTGATGCACCAGTGAGGAGGCCTGAAGACTTGGAAAAGGGTAGAGGATGACCCAAGAAAACACGGAGAAATGTGATTGAAAACCATCTGGGGTTTCTTGGGATTGGAAAAAATATGGCGAGCACAATGTCGAAGCAAAATGTACATGTGGATAATGGAGTTTGACTCTTTTTATTTTTTATTTTTATTTTTTTATTAATATTTTTATTATTTTTTCTCTAGATTTGATTTTTCTTTACACTTAGTCTTTTTTTATTTTAAATGATGATTTTTGTTAGTCGACCCAAAATCATTTTGAGATTAAGGCCTAGATGTTGTTGTAGTAGTAAAGAATTTAATAATAAATTATATACCAATAACTATGTTTAATAATAGTATACCAGCGACTCTGCCACCAGCAAATACATTTACTAATATATTTAATAATAATAATATAGCCATAAATATAGTTGACTATAATATATTTACTAATATTAATACTTTTTACTAATAACAATAATAATAATAATATACCAGTGGATATATTTAATACTATATATTTTACGTAGAATTTGAGAATTCTAGGACCAAAAGCTAATGAAAAAAACTGCATTCCTTAGCTTCTTCAAAAGTAGCTTTTTGGGATAAAAAAATTATCAGAAAAGCCGTTAACCAAACCTCTCGGGGCCAAGTTCACAGTCAGAACCGATGAGCGAAGCCTCAAACGCCTACTTTCACAGCTAACTACCCCGCTCTTGGGCAGCAAAGTTCAAAGTTATTAAGCTTTGGATTCGATATTGTGTATAAGGAAGGCGTTAACAACAAGGCGGCTGATGCCCTGTCTCAAAGGAATGAAGACTCCAAACTTTCAGCTGTCACTACTTTCCGTTGGTTGACTGGGGTGAACTTTAGGCGGCAATCAGGGCTGATCCGGACAAATCGAAGATCATTGCCGACTTGTCCATAGGTCATGCAGCCCCAAAACGTTACAACCTGTCTCAGAACCTTTTCTTCTACAATGGTCGTTTGGTCCTTCTACGGGAGCTGCTTTGGGTCACGAAACTATCACATGAGTTGCACGCATCTCCTACTGGGGGGCACTCGGGCGCTTTCCGCACCTACAAGCGCGTGTCTGCCAACTTATATTGGCCAGGTATGATGAAGGAGATAATGCAATTTGCGGCGGAATGTGATGTTTGTCAAAAGAATAAGTATGAGATTAAATCTCCAGTTGGGCTTCTATCTCCATTACCGATTCCAACGAGAGTTAAGGAGGATATAGGTATGGACTTTATTTCAGGGTTGCCATGTTCAGGAGGCCTCAATTGCATTTTGGTAGTTGTGGATTGTTTCTCGAAGTATGGGCATTTTGTAGGGCTAACTCATATGTTCTCTGCTAAGGTGGTGGCTGATATTTTTGCAAAAAGAGGTGGTGCATTTGCATGGGGTTCCATCATCGATAATGTGCAACTGTGACCCCATTTTCCCGAGCTCGTTTTGGAAGGAATTGTTTAAATTCATGGGCACAAATGAGTTCAGCCTATCACCCCGAGACGGATGGGCAGTATCAGGTTCTGAATCGCTGTGTCGAGACCTATCTTCGTTGCTTTGCTTCTGAGAGGCCGAAGAGATGGGGGAAGTGGCTTTCTTGGGCAAAATTTTGTTATAGCACAGGTTTCCACTCGGGCACAGGGACTACGCCTTTTGAGGTCATCTACAGGCACCCTCCACCTGTTTTGGTTCCGTGTTTAGCAGGTGAGATTCGTACTTAGTTGCTGGCACTCCTTAAGGGAGAGAGATGAAATATTGGGAGACTTGCGTGTGCATTTAGAGCGGGCACGGCTGGTTTGGGAAGCTAATAAAGCACTGTTGCATTGTCAACATCTGGAATTTGTAGTGGGCAATAAGATATATTTGAAGTTTAGGATGTACCGTCAATGGTCTTTATTTCCCAGGAGTCGTGCAAAATTATCTCCAAAAAAAATTTCGGTCTTCTGAGGTAGAGGAACGAATTGGGGCTGTGGCGTGCCGTTTAAAGATTCCCGATGAATCTCGCATTCACCCCTGTATTCCATGTTTCATTGTTGAAAAGGGCTGTGGGGACCGCATCTGTTTCACCAACACTGCCCGGAGGTCTGCTGGCAGTTGATCCTCCATTTCTCCCAGCCGAGGTGCTCGAACGGCAACAACTGCAGCGTGACAGAGGCTTCCTGGACCAGGTTTTGGTCAGGTGGCATGGGTTCGGTGTTGAGGACACTTAGGATAGTACTTGGGTCGAGGTGGCGGATGTGTGTGGTCAATTTCCGGAGGTCAGCCTTGAGGGCAAGGCAGTTTTGCTGGAAGGGGAAGTTGATAGACCTCCGATGTTAGTCTGCAGGAGGCGTGCGAAGAAGATTGGATCGGCGTAATTTATCATTTAATTCCTAGTTCTTCTTAATTACTATTTTAATTACTGAATTTATTTACTCAGTGGGCTTTGTGCATGGGCCTGGCTTAGAGACTTGCATGAACTATTTATTACCTGGATATTCTAACCTATGGTTTTATCGAAAACATTATTGAAGATTGTAGCCGCGTGGCTTGTGGCAGAGAACTCGAGTTTTCTCTGGGTCCTCCTCAGAGGAAGTGTCGTTATTTTCTTTCAATTCATCATTCATCTATATCTTCAATCTATCATTCTTTACCGGATGATTTATTGGCCATTGACCCTCGAGTCCTTTCGACAAAGGTACTAGAGTGGATGAGCCAGCTGGATAGGGACAGTGACATGGTGGAGCAGGTGTTGATTCAATGGCGGGGGTTGGGGGATGAGGAGAGTACATGGATAGACGTGGTGGATGTGAGAGGGCAATTTTCAAAATAAAACCTTGAGGACAATGTTGTTTTGCCGATGGAGCAAGCGCTAGAGCGGCGCAAAGGTTCTGGTTTATACAAGACGGCACAAGTAGTACGCGGGAGTTTAGTGAATCAGGCTTGCCGTGACGATTTTTTATTACCGTTTATTAACTTCTTACAATTTACTGGCTTTTTGCATGGGTCTTAAGAGTTGGTACCTATATACTTCCTCCATTCACTTTAATTGCAACACTTCAATATTTTACACTATTCATTGGGGGTGTGCAAAAACCAAACTGCAAACCGAAGAAACAAAAAAAAAAAATGAAACCGATATATAATTCAATGTTTTTTCTAGAACCGAGATTTTCGGTCTAGTAACAATGTTGTGTGAAAACACTGAATTGAATGAACCAAAGTGAAATTTTTAACTAGTATTTATAAAATCATTCATACAATCTTTTTGTTGGATTTCATGCTTCTTTGGGAATTTTTTTGGGAAGTCTAATAAATTAGTCTATTGTCTTTTACAAAATAGAAACAACATTAAAGAAAGTTAAAAAAAAAAAACGAAATCGAATTGATTTAAAACCAGGAACCGATAAACCGAAACCAATTGGTTTGGTTCGGTTGCGGTTTTAAGAACCCCAAAACCCAGAGTTTCAGTTTTGTTTCGGTTTTAGGCAAAAACTGAAACGAACCAAACCCTAGCTCACCCCTACTATTTATATATTAAACATTCATACTTTTTCCTATTAATATAAAAATAAATGTTAGCATGTGAGATGTTGGATTTGTCTCGATGTATATAATTTCAAAATATCATTTTTTGGTAACTCTTATTAATATAATTAAAGATATTAATGGACAATTATACATTGAATTGTGTGTGTTTTCTCCATGTTGCGTCTATTGGTGAATGGAGATAGTATACAATAAAACCTCGATAAATGAATATGATCGGGACCGGAGAAAAATATTCATTTAGCGAAATTATTCATTTATCGAAAGAAAATTTGAACATGTTATAAAGAGTTGGGACCGGAGAAAATTATTCATTTGGAGGGGTTATTCGTTTATCGAACATTATTTATCGAGGTTTAACTGTATGTTGAATTGTAGTTGAGATATTATTTTGCAACTTTGGTTGTGGCAGAGTTGATTCATGTTAGCCGACCCCAAATCATTTTGGGACTAAGGCTTAGATGTTGTTGTTGTTGTTGTTGTTGTGGTTGTGGCAGAGAATTATTCTCTGTGGGCTCTTTTGAGGAGTTTACCCAATAAAGTACGTTATTTAAGTTTTACATCACCTCAACTCTATCAAAACGTGACTCGAGGTATTGATCCCCACATAACCTATTTCCCCATTGAAGCAATTGAGTCATTGACTGATGCGAAAAGTTGGGAACAAAAGGACAGAAGAAATTTGAAAATATTAAAAAATTATCAACAATTTAAGATATGATAGATGACAAAAATGAGATTTCCATTTTGCCAATGTGATAGCTAAACCCGACTCAAGTTTGGCCTAAACACTGTCAGACATTATTAGAATTCTAAGATTACATCAATCTTCCCTGACACTAATGGTTGTTGAAGAAAATCCTGATGCATTGCATGAATGACACTTTTGCAGTTTTCACTTTCAAAAGACGGCAACATCTATTAATATTTGTCTAAAACAGATCGATCTACCCTAATCTCAGTCACATTACGATTAGAATCCCTGAAGCTTTTCAATTTTATAGGTGAAGCTCGTAGTTTATTCAAAAGAAATCATAATGTTTAAAATATATATGTTACTTTTAATGATGCACCAAGCTAAATTATTCGTAATGTAGATGCAATTTTTTCTTGGGATTGATGGTTCGGACATGTGAGACGGAGGCCGATTGATGCACCGGTGCGGAGGCTTGAAGAATGGGGAGCGCATAGGCCGGTGAGGGGTAGAGGAAGACCTAAACAGACATGTATAAGAGTGATTGAGAATGATATGAGGTTTCTTGGGATTGGAGAAGTTATGGCGTTGGATAAGACGACATGGAGGGAGAGAATTCTGGTGGTTGATTATGTTTGAGGACTGTTTTATTGGAGAAGACTTGGCGTTTTCAGAGATTGATTCATGTTAGCCGACCCCAAAACATTTTGGGACTAAGGCTCTCATGTTGTTGTTGTTGTTGTAGTTGTAGGTGCAATTTTTTCACAACGGGTTAGAAATTGAATCTCAGATGAAGTTGATCGGGAATGCAATTGAAGATAATAGTAAATTTTTATATTTATTATTAAATAATTTTAGTATTTCTAATGTAGATAGGATAAATGTATTTATTTATATGTTTTATATGTGGGGCTAAGTATTTGTAGATGTTTAATTAGGTTATTGATAATAAGCCGGTTGTTTACGGGCTTTAGTCCATTAAGTTATATTATTAGGGTTTTTATTCTCTATATAAATGATGCAATTCTCATATATTGGGATATAGACTTATATAGACTTGATTGATTATTGAATTATTGATTTGAGTATCTCTCTATGGGTATCCATCATCTTTCCTCCCTTATGCGGTTGGGAAACCCTGGAGGTAGTGGTTCTTCTGCGGTTGAATCACCCTAGTTTTACCTTTTAGGTTTCTCCATCAATTTCATAATTGTTTTGGGATCTAGGGGTTGAAAAAAACACTATTCATCGCCCGAAATTACTGTTCACATGCCTACTTACTGTTCATCAACAAAGTTACTGTTCATCAGCGGAAAGAAATCAGAACAGTTGTTGTTTCATCACTGATCAACAGTACTTTCCATCGTCACTGTTCAACCGCACTGTTCATCGGGTACTATTCACCGTAATCTTCATCTCGCGAGTTACTGTTCACAAAAAAATGGAAATTTTTTATCTTAATTTTTCTGTTATTGCGCCGCCATGTTTTGAGTCATGCATGTGTACATAAAATCTGAAATTGAGAGAGTAAAAGATGCTATTTATTTTCTCAAAGATGAATGTAATTTCTTCTAGTATGAAGTTTATGTTCGTCATCGTAGATTAGAAGCAAGTTATCGGATTATGAATTTATAGTGAATGAGTTAGATGAAGCACGATATGAACTGGAGAAGTTGAAACAAAAGTACAATGTTGAATCGAGAAAGGAGGAAGAGAAAAGACGTGAAAGGGAAAGACAAGAGAGGTTTTATGATACTTTAATTCATCAACTTCTTAATAAGAATGATGCAAGGACCCCTTTACTTTTATATTTATGCTCAATCTGGTAATGTATTAAACTTGCTATTAAATATTAATCCTCACTGTGAACTTGAGTGCGTCTCTCCTGCTCTTCTGAAAGAATTAAACTTGCAACTTGATCTGTTCCATATGTTTTTGAGGTTCCTTGATTTGACTCCTCAGTTGCGATTACGAATGCTTGTTGGGTACCAATCACTTTTAGACGTCATACATACTTGTTTATTGTTATGTTTTGTCCATGGATGTTGCTCATATATTGCTTGGGAAGTGTTAGATGTATGATTTAAAGGTACAACATTATGTGGTCAACAACATTTTTAGTTTTGGTATTCGAGGAGAAATGATTAGTCTGTCATCTATGAAACCGTATTTGAACACTAGCGAAACTCACACCTCAGTTATAGTTGCAAAGAGAGATCAAACTGACGAGGTTAAACAAGTTGAAAATGCAGAGATCGTAATTGAGGATCAAGTCGAGGAAACCAATGTTGTTGAGATCGTTATTGAGGATCAAGTCGAGAAAACCAAGCCACAATCAGACTGTTTTCAGAGCTTTGAGGAATATGAAGTGGTTGATGATATTACCGAGGCCAATGATATCGAATTTAACATTTCGAAAAATTTGTTAAATCCTCCTTCGCTTACAAGTCAGTTTTCAAAGTTCTTCGCACCTGAGCAGAAAAATTTCCTTCGTTCTATTTCAGTCTTACATGGTTCTCGCTTTCTACAAAACTCATGGTCAGATTTTTTCTAACAAGGGGAGAACGATGGAGAATGCAAGTGAAGATAATAATAAGTTTTTATATTTATTATTTAATAGTTTTAGTATTTCTAATGTAGATAAAATTAATGTATTTATTTATATGTTTTATATGTAGGACGGGGTATTTAATACATGTTTAATTAGGTTATTGATAATAAGCCCCGTTGTTTATGGGCCTTAGTCTATTAGGTGATATTATTAGGGTTTTATTCTCTATATAAGTGATGAAATCTCCACATATCAGGATAGACTTGATTGATTATTGAATTAATGATTTGAGTCTCTCTCCATGGGTATCCATCATCTTTCCTCCCTTCTGCGGTTGGGAAGCCCTAGGGGTAGTGGTTCTTCTGCGGTTGAATCACCCTAGTTTTATCTTTTATCGTTTTATAAAATAACTCTTTTGTTTCAATTTGTGACCTGCGTCAGAAGTTAACATCAATCGAGATTAACTATATGGACACTTATGTATTTTAACTTCATGGGAGATTTTCGTGAATTTGGACAAAGCCGGGGAGCCTAAAATTGTCTATTTGAACAAAGTAATGATACCAATGGTGAAATTTATGTTTTCATTAATATATTTTTCCTTCAATTGAACAATTTACTTGAAGAAACTAACAGCTTGTACTATATGTAAGACGGAAATAAATACTAGGGAGGTGTATGTCATATCAAAATGCAGAGTCTCTTCTTCTATTTAGAGTTTTACATCACTATCTCCACGTCAAAAAAATAACAATGGGAAAAATACATTCACTTAGCAGTTGAAACTAATCGTAAAAGACCAATGAAGATGACCCACCAATCACTATACTTGAAAGACAAAAGTTAAGTTTTTTTTTTTTTTTACTTTGTTAAATAACAATGGAAAATAACATTCACTTCTCAGTTGAAACTAATCGCAAAAGACTGAAAAAGATGACCCACCAATCAGTATATACGTCTACCAGAAAGACTATGCTACATGAAACCTAAACATGTGGTTCTGTTACCCTCATTAGCAGAAATCCTTGAATAATATAATGCATGCATACAAAGTGAAAGTTGACGGCATAATATACATATATATATATAGATATTATATATATATATATATATATATCGATCAATAAAAAATAGCAAAATTATGAGAAGAAAAGAAAAAGATAGTGAAGTATGATGAATACCTCTGCCAAGCTCTTGGGCATTGGTTTCCCTTCCGCTTTAAGCTGTTCAATCTTTCTCTGGGCTTCTTTTGCCCAAGTGAACTTTGCCAAGGCATTTTCAACATCAAGTATGGTGCAATTACAGTGTTTTGCAGCATCCTTCTTGTGATTGCTTTGAATGTTCTAAATAGAAAGCAAATTGAATGTAAGAATCACTTAATTACTCCAAATATACATCATTGTCAACAGCATTCAGACGTGACTTTTTATCGCCTCATTTAGCAAAAGAGCAATAGCTTGCTGAGAATGTCAAGTCATAACTCAACTATTCATCTAATAAGTAAATGGAAATGTTCAATGCAGAAGACAGCCACATAAAGTCATAAACAATATTGAGTTAACATACATCCACCAAGAAAGTTCCTTACCTAAACCACAGGCCTTCATTAGATGGCATCATTCACAGGAAATGATGCATGGAACAAGTGATTAATTGCTTAAATAGCTTAACCAACTAGAATTATTGATTCTGTGATCATTTAAGTAATTAACTGAAAGTCACTTTATCTCAGCTCCTAAATGAAGAGGTAGTATCTTCTAGCTTTATATACAACGTAAGAGATTTTTTATTTGCGGCAAACAAAAACTTTAGCTCCAGATCTGGAGTCCAAGTTAAAAGATTTCTGCATAATCTCCAAGGAGAAACAACTGTTCTAAATCAAGCCTGTGTCATCACAATATAATATTTCAATAAAGAATCATTCAAGTAATTTCTAGATAAAGTATGTTCCTTAAGATCGAGAACAGTTTCGTTAAAAGGTTGATGGATGATTTTTAAGAATGAAATTTCGAGATAATATATTTCCCTAAAATCTAGAATAATTGTGTTGAATGTTGGCGGATGATCTATTTAGACCCGTAGTCAAAGTTGGAATCATGTGAGTCAGACGTTAAGTCTTCAAACCAATTATAAATCAATCAATAATTGGAGAAAACCTGCGGCAATTGTGTCTTCAATAATGTGATGCAACTTGCACGCACCGTATTTTGTCTATGCCTATGTTCCATCAATTACGAACAACTTTACAGTTTTCATGTTGTTCTTTCATTATATCTTCCAAGTATAAACCTTTATATGGGACGTATCGATATGTTTCCGCTACAGTAGCCAACCAACCATAATAAGACAATAAGTGACACGCAATCATTAAATTTGCTTCTTCATAATGAAGAAGAATGCATAACCACATCGCCAAAACAAGGTCTAATGTAAGTGATGCGGGTTCACATTTAAACTAATGCGCTTCTAAAGAAGCTGAATTGAATTAAGCTCATCTTCAACTATAAATCATTCCGGCTTAAATCCCATTAATTAGATAGATGCACTGACATAGATGTTCAGATTGGAGGAGGTAACAGATATTCGGACATCCAGAGGAGCTTGTGATCTTAATGATGTACATAACAAGAAAAATCGTAAAATAAATTAAAAGTAACGAACGGAGAGGAGATGAAACCCAACCTCCCCAGTAGGATCAAAACCCCCTAGGTGACGAATTATGGCTTCTTGCTTCTCAAAGGCATCGGCGAAAGTGGCCTCACTGCCCCTCCCCACCACGTACTGCTTCAATTTCTTCAACTTCCTGGCTTTGCTCATCTCCTCCGCAAACCCTGTTCATATTTCTATAAGATCACAATGAAAATCCCCATTTTCACATATACTAATGCCCGGCAAAGTCACTCACGGAGAAGGGTAAAGGAGTCGGCGGTTTCGGAGGGCTCGGCGGTGGTCTTCCCGCCTGTAAACATTCCTTTCATCTTGTCCAGCCATGATGCGCTAAGATGCGACGTGGATGAGATACAACGGGGAGTAGATGGAGCGATATTGCGGCGGCTGGCACGGCAATGAGATGAGACGAGTAGTCGAAGCATTATTACTTGGCATTTCCCTGCTGATGTTACTCTTTCAATATATAAGGGTCACGTTTTCATTACAAAATTAAGACCATGTTTCTTTATAAATTGGACGAAATCAGTGTGTGTTCTTTACCAAATTTTTCATCAAGGAGTGTATGTTTGGGGGTAGGATCCTCTGCTGCTGTGGCGTAGTCTTTGTCTTGCTGCAGTCGTTAGATCGGACACATCTGTGGCACACCCATGCGGGTGTGTGTAATCTAACAGCTCTGATGCACACAGAGATCTACGCGCACCAGATGTGTGTCCCGGGTATGTGTGTAAATTGATATTGTTATTTATTTTTTTATCTGAATAAACAGTCTGAATAACAGAAATAACCGATTTACTCCTGAATATGAATTATAAGTTGTTTTATAAATTGTTGTTTATTTTTTAAGTCATATATTCCTAAATTCAATGATATAATCGATAAAATCAAAACATAAATTCAAAAATACTTAAAAATCCAATTTCAAACACAAAGTAGTCAAATTCAAACACAAAGTAGCCAAATTCAAAAATAAAGTAGCCAAGTTTAAACATTATTAACCAAACTATTTGCAATTTAAACCATATATTGAGTGCTATTAGCTAGGGGTGTTCATAACCGGATACCCGATTATGCGGGTAATGGAAAATTCGGCTCGTGACCCGACTCGAAAAAGTCGGGTACCCGCTTTTCAATATTCAATTATATATATGAGAGAATATATTATATCTTATTTAACCAGTTTATCTTCGAGTAAATTTCCAAACTAGTGAGAATAAATATCATTAGTGAAAATACATTAACATGAATTCTCATATTAAATATAATTCATATTATTTGAAAAATAAAGTTCATACACTTACAAATTAAATAATTAAATTTATAAAAAAATAACTATTAAAAGAATAATTGGATT
Organism: Orobanche coerulescens; assembly: GCA_033398695.1. Lineage (NCBI taxonomy): Eukaryota > Viridiplantae > Streptophyta > Magnoliopsida > Lamiales > Orobanchaceae > Orobanche > Orobanche coerulescens. The sequence continues at coordinate 44,152,643 of CM065811.1, forward strand.
TTCGGGTACCCGAATTTATGCAACAAGTCGGTCCATGACCCGGCCCGATTATATGACTTTTTTTCGGATCAAGTACCCGGCCCAAAAAAAATTTAAAATTTTAAAAATACCCGAAATTTTTAGTTCGGATAATCGGGTAGTTAGGCGTGGTTTTTTAATGATGAATGAGGCGTGCTTTTCAATTAGAGATAGGTGATTCATTTTTTTCTCTTATTGGGACAACACATCCTTTCCTACTTTATGAATAAATCATTTTTGTCTGCGCGAATAAGCCATTAAGCCACAAGTAAACACCTTTAAACGTCTGCGCGAATAAGTCTTTTTTGTCATACGTTTATTAAGTCACAAGTATACATCCCCTAGTCCTGATTGGTATAACGTAACCTAATTTATAAATAAATTAATTCGTAAATCAATTTATTGAGATGTTATTTGTAGTTCTTCATCACTTAATTTAATAAAACTACCAAACGCACTTTATATCTTACAAAAATACAATACAAAATATTGTGTTCTTAGGTTCCCATCGAAAAATATTAATGGTGTCAAGTTTTTTATTTAAAAAATAAAAAATTGAATATTTAAAATTGGAAAACTATTTAAAAACTGTACTTAATTTTAAAATAATTTTTCAATCCGTGCACAGAAAGACATGTCAATCACATGATCTCAACATATAAAAATAAGAGACAAATTATCATTTTAGCTATCCACCAAATTTTATATGTACTAATATTGCATTTTAATATAATAACACAAATAACAAATCTTACTTATGCATTACCTCAGTACTGTAATATCAGCGTTTTCTATTTTCGGTAGTTTCTATTTTTGATGTATGTTCGTTTCGGACAACTCGCTTAGCACTGTTTTGGAATTCTGAATTTTGTTCTTGGAGTTTTTCCGTTTGGTCGAGTTTCGAGGATGCTTTTGCATAATTTCATTTTGAATTATATCTTGCCGCATGTGCGTTCGATTCTCGTAAAACTTGTTCGTTTTCGTTGTTTCTCGATTCGTATAAGTTTGTATGGTTGAGTTGGTCGTGTTGGAACTTTCGGTTTGTTAATCCGACGTTGTATCGCGATTTTTCGGGCATTTGGGCCGTTTTTGTAATTTTCATAAGTTTGGGGAATTTCGCCTTATTTGCTTCGTTTCAAACTCTCTAGTGATCGAGATTATATTCTCTTTCAACGCTCAACTTTGTCGTCTTGATTATTACGTGTTTATGATTACGAATTACGGTCTTGCTTCGTTTTCGGCACTTGTGCGTTGTTGCGGCGATGGGTATGCGAAGCTGCTCGAGTAGCGCACGCTACTCGGGATTTATTTGCGTGCGCTATCATTGTGTGGTTAGCGTCGCTAACACGGGTTAAATAGCGTGCGCTATCGATTTCAGCGATTTGGTCGATGGGTTCGATACTTGATCTTGGACCGAGCGGCATCTGTGTCAGCGTTAACGCACGCTAATCCCCATTACTAGCGCACGCTAACCATGTTAGTTTGCGTACGCTAACGGAGGTCGGAAGGCGGCATTACGCCATGCCCCGCTAGCGCACGCTAATGCTTGTGCATAGCGTGCGCTAAGTCTGTTAAATATAAATAGGACAGCAGCAGTCAACTTCGTTATTTTTCCTTCTTTTCCTATCCTTCTCGGCTTTGAGCGTTTCCAGGCGGGGGTTAGGGCCGATTCCGACTGTAGATCATCATTCACTACCACCGTGCGTTCCTTGCGTGGATTCTTCAAGTTCCTAATCACTTTCCACCATCCGAATCAAGGTAAATATTCCCTAAACCCTTGTTTTGAGATTTTGGGGGAATTTTGGGGATTTCTTGGGATTTGACTCTTTTAGTCTGAATTATTACTGGGTTATCGCTAGACTTCGATCGTGCACTTGTAACCCTTCATTTTACCGATGATTTGTGGTTTTAAATTCCAAGTTTTCCATTGTTCGTCACTTATAGTCGACGATACCCAAGTTTTGTTCGACTAAGGGTTTCAGCGGGTTGAACTAGGATGTATTCCATAATTTACGTAGTTTAAGATTTGTTGTCCATCGTTATTGTGTTAGGATCGGATTTGTGAAGGTTGTTCGGGCCGAAACCTTTCCGTTCGCCGTTTTCCTTCACGTAGTATTACTCAGGCAAGTACATGTATTACATTCCGTTATGTGCGTATGATTTTGATGCGAATGATGTAAATGGTTTTATTGAACGAATGTGATTGTTTCTCTTCCACCTGGGGATGGCGTGTGGCCTCTGGGGGCCGATACTAATGGGTACGGCCATGGAAGTGGAATTGGGTGCGTGTGTTGATGTTCTTCCACAGGGACGGTTCGACGGACCTGCGGGGCCGATACTAATGGGTACGGCCGCGGAAGTGGTTTCTCACCTGGGGACGGTCCGACGGGACCTCTGGGGACCGATACTAATGGGTACGGTCGCGAGTTACCAAGCGTGGATGATTGTGATGTGGGAAACTTGTTAATACACTGCTTTGGTGTTAATGTGATATTCCGGAATATTGATTTTCAAAATGATTTATCCCAACGATTTATTTGCGTTGAATTGTGTATGTATATGATGTTGTGTAATTATGTACTTGCACTAGCTATTCGAATGCTAACCCCTTAAATGGGGAAAATGCGTCTTATGCATTTCAGGTACTGGTCGAGCTGAGGAGCTGGCACGGGATGCGCATGCAAAGGATGGGTTGGCATGATGATGATGTGGCTCGAGTCTGCATTTTTCTGTTTTGTCATTGCATCTGTTGAGTACTGGAGATAGATGGTTTATTTTTGAACATGGTTTAAGTCCCCTGCGTGGGCAACATTTTGGTATTTAACTTATGTCTCATGTACTCCGTTAAAATGTTTTGGCCGAGGCCACGGCCTTATTTACTTTTTGGGTACATCTTTCATGTTATCATTGTGGTTCACGTGTCACGAGTTAGCCTGGTAGACCTCACGGGGGTCCTACGGCGTGTAATGTCCCATTTGTGAATTGGGATGTTACAATTATGGTATCAGAGCTTAGGTTTTGAATACCTAGGCTGTCGGTGAAATTTGGGTCTGTCAAGGCCATTAGAGTCAATCGTTGAGCCTAATATCATCATGCTACCGTCTTTTCGTGCGACCGGTCCGTAAGTCTCCTCGAACTCTTATATTTACGTAATTCGTTTTCTGCATTGTTCGAATCGTGACTTGTGTTACCAACTTTGTGAACTGTGAATCTTTCGATCTTGTTCTTTTCTTATTTTCCTTCGTATGTTGAGAGGTCGTGGTAGACCGGCTAGGGGACGCGGCCGAGGCCGTGGTCGTGGTGGCCGATAATGAGGAGGGCTCACTTTCCCAGTCCTCTGCGGACTCGGCCTCTCACTCGGTGCCGTCGGGTAATAATGCCGACGCTTGGCTATCGCAGATTTCCAGCTTGGTAGCCCAACTTACTCAGATAGCTCGGGGTGGACGTCGAATCCGCCCGACACCGGAAGAGGAGGCTAGTAAGTGGCTTCAGACGGTGACTAAGATGCACCCTCCTCGTTTCTCCGGATCTTCTGACTCCCTCGGTTGGGAGAATTGGCTCTTTCAGTTGTCCAGGACCTTCGATGCCGTAGCTTGTCCTGAGGACAGGAGGGTACACATTGCCCAGTACCTCCTGGATAAGGAAGTTGCGGAATGGTGGGAGGCCGTTGCTCCCAGAGACCGTCGGGCCACTTGGGATGAGTTCAGGGCTGCTATGGAAGCAGAATATTGTCCGCCGCCAGTCAAGGAGCGCAGAATTGTGGAGTTCTTCACCGCTACACCTCAGGATGTGCCTATTTCTCAGGCCATCATTTCTTACAATCAAGATTGGGCTTCGTGAGGGATCAAGTGAGAACGGAGGTGATAAAATCCGTTACTTCAATATGCGCATGAAGCCGCATATTAGGCAGAGTATGGCGCCGCTCATGTGTGCCACTTTGAAGGAATACTGTGATCGCGCTCCGCGATCGAGATGGTCTGTCCGGAATCGAGTCGGTTTGGAAGCTAAGAAGCGTAAGACTACCGGTGGGTTCTCACGAAAAGGTGGTCATTTTTCGAGGTCTCGCTCGCTCCTACACTGGGAAGAGGCCGTTTCTTCAGCCGGTGGATCTCGTGGTAACTGCTCATCCCGATCTGTGCACTTGGCGGGAGAGTTTGTTTTAATTGCGATCGGCCGAGCACGTTGTGAAGGATTGCCCACTCCGTTAGTTACTTGCTTTACTTGCGATGACCGGCATCGAGCGGCTCATTGTGAGAGGGCCACCAGTGGCCGCTAGATTTATGACTACCACCGCCGATCGTAGGATCACAGTTCACCGGCCTACTCATGTTCCGCAGGTTCGAGTCGTGGTAGAGGTCGGAGTCACCGACCGCCGCAGCCGGCCGAGTTCGGGCTCGATCCATCCCCGATTATATCGAGATGAGGCGCACGGAGGAGGCATACATTCCGGTGGCGTCAGTACCACTCGGATCCTTTCTCATCCGGCCAAGTACTTTTTGATTCGGTGCGACCCATTCCTTTATAGCTTCGGATTATGTGAGTCGTATTGGTTTTGACCGCTTGTTTGAGTGTGAGCCGTTTGTAGTGGGTACGCCAATGGCGGGATCGTATGGTTGGGGACCGGGAAGTTAGGGATTGCCCGGTGAGGATCGGGAGCCGGATTGGCCCTCGAATCTCATTGTTATAGACCTCAAGGGTGAGGATTTGATCCTCGGGGACGATTGGTTGGATCGTCATGGTTCTATCATGAACTATCGGACTCGTACCATCACGATAGTTGCCGAGGACGGCACCGAGCATACTCTACCGTAAGCCCGAGTAGATCGGGGTGTGTGATTAGCGCCTTGAAGGCGATGAAACTTTTGAACCAAGGTTGTGTCGGCTACTGGTGTTTCGCTCTGCAGGCGGAAGATGGTGGAGTTGACATATCGTCGATTCCAATTGTTAGCGAGTATCCCGATGTATTTCCGGATGACTTGCCGGGATTACCACCACATCGAGAGGTGGAGTTTCCTATTGACCTTGAGCCGAATGCGGCCCCTATTTCTCGAGCACCGTACCGTATGGCACCGTCGGAGATGCTAGAGTTGAAGAATCAGTTGGGAGAGTTGTTAGATAAGGGGTATATTCGACCGAGCGCATCGCCTTGGGGTGCGCCTGTACTTTTTGTTAAGAAGAAGGATGGATCGCTTCGTTTATGTATCGACTATCGAGAATTAAACAAGCTAACCATCAAAAATAAATACCCTTTGCCCAGGATTGACGATTTATTTGATCAGCTTCAGGGGGCGACAGTCTTTTCGAAGATTGATTTGCGATCGGGCTACTACCAGTTGAGGATTCGGGACATCGATATTCCGAAAGCTGCCTTTCGGACGAGATATGGCCATTACGAGTTTGTGGTTATGCCATTCGGGCTAACCAATGCCCCAGCAGTGTTCATGCAGTTGATGAACAAAGTTTTTATTGAGTATCTGGACAAATTCGTAGTCGTTTTTATTGACGATATTCTTATATATTCACGGAGTCGAGAGGAGCACGCCTTACATCTTCGGATTGTATTAGACACTTTGAGGGCTGAACAGTTGTACGCGAAGTTCTCTAAGTGTGAGTTTTGGCTCGAGGAATTGACGTTCCTCGGGCATGTGATTTCAGCAGAGGGAGTTCGGGTAGATCCGCAGAAAATAGAGGCAGTGATGGCTTGGGAGCCGCCTAAGAATGTGAAGGAGGTGAGGAGTTTTCTGGGTCTTGCCGGCTATTACCGTAGATTCGTTGAGGGATTTTCTAGGATCGCTAGACCACTCACTCAGTTGCTCCAGAAAACTCAGAAGTTCGAGTGGACTGCAGATAGGCAGGACAGTTTTGACCAGTTAAAGAGACGTTTGACTACCGCACCCGTGTTAGCGTTGCCTCAGGGGAACGAGGATTTCGTAGTGTACAGTGATGCTTCGGGCCTTGGTCTAGGATGTGTTTTGATGCAGAGAGACAGAGTGATTGCGTATGCGTCCCGCCAGTTGAAACCTTATGAGGTGAATTACCCCACGCATGATTTGGAGTTAGTTGCGGTCGTTTTCGCCTTAAAGATCTGGAGGCATTATCTCTATGGGTCGTCATGTAAGATTTTTACCGATCACAAGAGTTTGAAGTATATCTTCAGTCAGAAGGAGTTAAATATGAGACAGCGTAGGTGGTTGGAGCTAATTAAAGATTACGACCTCGAGATACTTTACCATCCGGGTAAGGCTAACGTAGTGGCGGATGCGTTGAGCCGTAAGCCGATGGCGTTGCAGATGTTAGAAGTACTTACACCGCAGAGTAGGATCCAGCGAGATCTTATTTGTCAGAATATTGAGGTTTGGGTTCAGAGAGTTCAGGGCCAGTTATGTGCATTAGAGATCACTTCGTCCTTGACTAATGATATCAAGGCGAAACAGTATGATGATCCGTGTTTGGTCCAGTTGAGGGAGGATGTGAGGCAGGGGAAAGCCCCTGGATTTGTGGTTCAGGATGATGGCGTTCTGAGATTTCGCGGCAGACTATGTGTACCGAATGATATTGAGCTGAGACAGAAGATCTTGAGTGAAGCTCATACCACGCCTTACTCCATACATCCTGGTACGAATAAAATGTACAAGGACGTGAGGAGCAACTACTGGTGGAGTAATTTGAAGACAGACGTTAGCGAATTTGTGTCGAGGTGTTTGACCTGTCAGCAGGTTAAGATCGAGCATCAGCGACCCGCGGGGTTTTTGCGACCACTTCCTATCCCGGAGTGGAAATGGGAGGATATTTCTATGGATTTCATTACTAATATGCCTAGGACTCGGAATGGAATGAACATGATTTGGGTTATTGTCGATCGACTGACCAAATCAGCTCACTTTCTGGGTATTAAGGACACTTGGGGCCCGGAGTGACTAGCACTGTAACACCCCCAATCCACTCAGGGATATTACACGCCGTAGACCCTCTCCTCGAAGATCTACCAGGCTGGTAACAACATTTAACATCTTGACAATGCCTTCAAGGCTAAATGACTCAGTAGACCGATTTGGTCTTTCAATAAAAATATACAACTCAATTACAACATATACCCACGCAGGGGTCAAAATACAACCACACCCGTACAACGGGGAAAAGATACTGCAGCGGAAAAGAAAATACAACTAGACCAATACGACATCAACGGATCCTCGTGTGATTAGTATCGTTCATCTTTCATCATCCTTCGTGCCGACCCTGTGCTATGCTCCAAAACCTGAATGCAAAAATAGACATCCACCCCCCGAATACTCGGGGGTTAGCAAAACTCCACTGTTTTGCTAGTGCAAGTACAAGTGCAAAAATACGAGCCATACAATACAAGTTCCAAGAACAATAGTAATCAGGAATCCTCAATGATCCAAACGTAAAGAAAAGTACTTCCCGAGGCAAGAGTTTGGGTAAACATTTCCAAAACCGAAAGATCGCAAATAAGGGAAACAATTTACAAACAGCTTCAAAATGCCATCGAGAGTTTTAATAGAAAACAATTTAGGATCATAAAATCCTTCTCTTCCAAAAATCAATAGGTCACAACCCAAATGTTTTGTTTTCGCAAATAAAACCAACCATAATACACAAGGTTAAAAACCCACGTCATGCGTCCCCGACGGACATAAAATACACACACACCCGTGAAGTTTCACTCGTGAACCCAGTCGAAGCCATTGGAATTCCCTCCGTGGTCCCGTCGAACCCTCTCGAGGTGAGCAAACACATTCACAAAACACGTACTCACATCGCCAGACCGGACGAAGCCACAAATCCCACCCCGTGATCCCGTCGGACCCTCCCGAGCCGGGCTAGCGAAATACTCAAGCACCACACGTCACCTAGACCGGACGAAGCCACGAATCCCACTCGAGGCCTCGAAGGACCCTCCCGAGTGGCTAGCGAATCAATCATGCACAAATAACATATCACAAAGCAACACAAGCACCACACGTCGCCAGACCGGACGAAGCCACGAATCCCACTCGAGGCCTCGAAGGACCCTCCCGAGCTGGCTAGCGAATCAAACTCAAGCACGAGTAACATATCACACCAAGGATATCCAAACAATTCACCCAGGCATCAAACACTTAGTAAAACAACACGTCAAACCACAATGCACCGAAATGAAACATTATACGTCCACACGCAAACACTAAGTGCATCATCAACACCAAACATGTCCATAAGATTCACATACTCGTTCGAGAAACACACCAATCACAAAACACACACGATTTTGAAAGAGGGCCTTTAACAAGGCTAACCAAATCTTTTGAAAACTCGTTTCAAACAATCAAACGAATATATAAAGACGATCACCAATTATCATATTCATAAAAACAAGAATAGTATGGGCAAGGTACTTGCCTCGAAATCACAATCGCAACGAGACGACCGATAGGACGCGGTCGAATAGCCCCGAACCCCCGAACAAAATCAAGAACGCGATAGCACCACGAGTATTACGAGAATAACACCACACGAATCATCAATCACCAAACGGAATTTAACATCGGAATCCTCGAACACCTATAAACCTCCGGAAGTAACAATAACACATGGTTACGACGATAATCAAGGCCAAAACAACGGAAATCCCAACAAACTATCGAAGGGAAACTCATTGGGACATTTAATCGAACACTAAATGTTCAATAATTCCCAAGAACACTCGAATCGTCGATCGAGTTAAACAAACTTGATATATGGATATACAACCCATAGAACATGATTAATAACATCATACTACACCAATCGATGTATCAAAATCGGATTAGAAACGAAATCAAGAACAATTTCTCCAAAAAGTCAACTTGAAGGATAATCAAGAAATATACCTTGATTTGGATGAAGGATTCAAGTAGAGGTCGAAAATCTTCAACAAGACTTGAGGATGATGATCTCTACAAGTTTTGGAGCACTCAAATCGCCCAAAATCGCCATCAAATCGCCTAAGATGAAGGAGGAAGAAGAGAGGAGAAAAAATGAAGTTTTTCTCCTCACAAATCTGCTAAAAACGCAGAAAAAGCCCGTGTGCCGCGGCACAGGACAAGTGTGCCGCGGCCCAGGGACACCAAAAATGCCCAGGAATCAGCTTAGTGCCGCGGCACAGCCTGAGTGTGCCGCGGCACACGGTACAGCCTCCTTCAACGCCAAAAAGGCACACCGTGCAGTCTTCGCTATTTCGACCATAACTCCTTCGTCTGGACTCCGATTGACTCACCGTTTGAACCATTGAAAAGCTAACTTGATTCTCTATTATGTTGCAAAGATTCAGAATTTTTGGAGTTTCCAAGAATTAATGGTGACTTTACAAAGTCGAACTCCCACGTGAAAAAGTCGATCAAGGACACGGAACTCAACAAAACGTCACCGAAACGAACTCGGATGACAAAAAGTGCAGAATTAATCATTCTCGGAATGACGAAACGGTCATGATAGAGTTGTCAAAACGAACTTCCTCCGAAAAAAGAAAATTACCGAAATTCAAAATTGCGGATATTACATTCTACCCTCCTTAAAAGAAGTTTCGTCCCGAAACTTAAAACAAGTAGGGAGAAGCAATATCCCTTCCAGGAAAACTCAACGAGATACACAAGAATGCGTAACTAACGCCCAACGGCGAAACGCTGCAAGAAACGCAAAGAGGCATACGGCGTGAAAACGCGCTCCACGACGACCAACACAACGCCACCGTAGAGACATAATAAAATCAATAAGTGACAAACGTCATCAAATAGATAGTACAATCAGATCGATTATCCGAACAATCACAAAACACAACGAACGAAAATCAATACGATTGACCGACCTAACGGTTCATCAATCCAAACGCGAGTCAGACGCTGAACAAACACGGAATTCCACCGCCCAAGGGTTGGAAGATCGAAACGAGACTGATTTCCCAAACTTAAGGGAATTACGAAAGAGTCTGAATGTTCAACAATCACGAAACGAGATCAACAAAAACCGAACAATCAAACAATCGAACCACAAAGATCGAGACAACGAAAATTGAACGATCATGTTCGGATCACGAAGGACAAGAAGGTTCAACCGACAACTCCGAGGTTCACATCTCGACTCGAGACAAAACATGATCCGGTGAAAACAACAAGACGCACACTCACATAAGATCCACAGGAAAGGGAATAACAATTGAAAAGTCCCACGACGAACGAGTAATTCCGAAACAATACCACCCTCGTTCGATTAACAAAAGTAAGGGACAGGGCAAGCTCAGAAAATGTTAACAAACATAAACGAGTCGACAGAGTCGAAAATACAGAAGTTCCAAATCCGATCCACTTCGAATAAAAGAACTAGTAGAACCAAAAGATGCTACTTCCGAACAAGGTTCACAAGAATCGAACCGAACTCGGAAAAGTCACAGCGATAACCAGATCGACCCAAAACAAGATCACAGCTCGAACGATGAAACCGAAATACGTAACAAGCTCGCATAATATCAACGAACACGGGCGAATCGATAGATCGGAGAAAGAGAAAATATAGAAGCCAAAATAATACGGGTATTATATTCGACCTCTTCTAAAAGAAAGTCGTCCCCGCAACTCACAATAACTAAACAAGGTAACAACACAAAAAGCAACCGACGAAAATCTCCTATAGGCCCTCAAAGCCGATTCGATATCTGTCTTTGAAGCGCGAGCTCCGAAAGTCTCGTGAGCCACCCGCAAAATCGAATTCGGTGTCCTCGAGTCCACACTCGAAATGTGTTCTTGACGAGAAGGACAAATTGCACGTACATTCCCCGGCACATCACGGTTGAAATGCCTCGGCTCGGCATACCGAAAATACAAATGCTAGATACAATGGAACATAACACCGCAAAACAACATACCGGAGATGCCAACTCAGCAGAACGAGGAATCATAACACATATCATATATAACGATCACCATCGTAAAGTAATACACACACAAACACTACAACAACGACGGTATCGTTCGGCGACCTCAACGGCCCGAACGATAACCAGCACATAATTACAAACATCATGAAACAATCACACGTGTGTATAAACGCACAAAAATCCAAGCTTTAACAACCCACACTCGTGCGACAACACGCAAATCACCACGAGGTGATAAACAAGAACACTACTCACACCTCTCACAGAGGGCTAGTACAACAAATGCGTGGCAACGCCTCGACATTCATGCCACCAATTCGATCATACTCGGGAGTAACATCATAACGACAAAGCAAACATCATACATACATATCCAGCCCTCAAACGGGAATGGATAGGTTTTTAAAATGAAAACATCCTTTTGAAAATAATTTAGAAAAAATGCCGGTTGATCTTGAGTATCACCTTTCAAGAAAAAGTACAAACGTGAAACATCGTTATCGAGACTTTGGAGAACCATCTCGCATTTGATAAAAATGAGGACACTTTCTTTTTGTGAAAAACTTTCGGAAATATTCGACCCTCGGGTCTAAGTAAAAGTGTTTATAAAATATTAAAAATATCTCAAAACATTTTTGGGCCCTCGAGGTAGAAGAATTTTGAAACATATTGTGGCACTTGGATGTTCCACAAGAAAATAACTCATTTGAAAAAAATATGTCTCGAAATTTATTTCTAAGATACTCAAGTTTTCGAAAATAATTCAATGCCAAAAAGGACGATGCCAAAAAGGCTAGAATGCCCAAAAATTCGTAATCACACGGAACATCATAGCGCTGTGGGTCCCGCGTCGGAACCCTGTGCTAAAAACCATTTACAAAAATGCCAAAAAGGTCGATGACGGTAATATTTCAAAACTCACGAAGCCATTTACAAAATGCTAAATACCGTCATAAGAATTTCGCCAAAATGATCAAGGCCATAATGCCAAAAACTCGGTTAAGGGAATCGGTTTTGAAATAAAACTCGGTCGGTAAAATACCGAAAGTCATTACAAAAGAACTCACGCAATGGATAAAAGAAATAAAGTTCAACATGCACAATCCAACAACACTACTCCTCATATGAACGAAATATGAGAGTCAAATAACCACATATCACGAAATCAAAATCCATAAGAGGATTCCGTCACTTAACAAAATAATCATAAAAATAGCTCGTGTCACACGAGGCACAACACAAAGAAGGGAGACTTACATTCACAGGTCGCACGAAGATGATGATCGCCCACGATACTAATCACGACCAACAAACTCGACGACGCTGTCATGACACGACTCAGTCAGACAAAATCCGACGAGACAAAACTCAATAGACACCACTGACCCGACAGCCTAGGTTTCCACAACCTAAGCTCCGATACCATTTATGTAACACCCCCAATCCACTCAGGGATATTACACGCCGTAGACCCTCTCCTCGAAGATCTACCAGGCTGGTAACAACATTTAACATCTTGACAATGCCTTCAAGGCTAAATGACTCAGTAGACCGATTTGGTCTTTCAATAAAAATATACAACTCAATTACAACATATACCCACGCAGGGGTCAAAATACAACCACACCCGTACAACGGGGAAAAGATACTGCAGCGGAAAAGAAAATACAACTAGACCAATACGACATCAACGGATCCTCGTGTGATTAGTATCGTTCATCTTTCATCATCCTTCGTGCCGACCCTGTGCTATGCTCCAAAACCTGAATGCAAAAATAGACATCCACCCCCCGAATACTCGGGGGTTAGCAAAACTCCACTGTTTTGCTAGTGCAAGTACAAGTGCAAAAATACGAGCCATACAATACAAGTTCCAAGAACAATAGTAATCAGGAATCCTCAATGATCCAAACGTAAAGAAAAGTACTTCCCGAGGCAAAAGTTTGGGTAAACATTTCCAAAACCGAAAGATCGCAAATAAGGGAAACAATTTACAAAACAGTTCAAAATGCCATCGAGAGTTTTAATAGAAAACAATTTAGGATCATAAAATCCTTCTCTTTCCAAAAATCAATAGGGTCACAACCCAAATGTTTTGTTTTCGCAAATAAAACCAACCATAATACACAAGGTTAAAAACCCACGTCATGCGTCCCCGACGGACATAAAATACACACACACCCGTGAAGTTTCACTCGTGAACCCAGGTCGAAGCCATTGGAATTCCCTCCGTGGTCCCGTCGAACCCTCTCGAGGTGAGCAAACACATTCACAAAACACGTACTCACATCGCCAGACCGGACGAAGCCACAAATCCCACCCCGTGATCCCGTCGGACCCTCCCGAGCTGGCTAGCGAAAAACACAAGCACCACACGTCACCTAGACCGGACGAAGCCACGAATCCCACTCGAGGCCTCGAAGGACCCTCCCGAGCCGGGCTAGCGAATCAATCATGCACAAATAACATATCACAAAGCAACACAAGCACCACACGTCGCCTAGACCGGACGAAGACACTAATCCCACTCGAGGACTCGAAGGACCCTCCCGAGCTGGCTAGCGAATCAAACTCAAGCACGAGTAACATATCACACCAAGGATATCCAAACAATTCACCCAGAGGCATCAAACACTTAGTAAAACAACACGTCAAACCACAATGCACCGAAATGAAACATTATACGTCCACACGCAAACACTAAGTGCATCATCAACACCAAACATGTCCATAAGATTAACATACTGCTCGAGAAACACACCAATCACAAAACACTCACTATTTTGAAAGATGGCATTTATCAAGGCTAACCAAATCTTTTGAAATCTCGTTTAAAACAATCATACGAATTTATAAAGACGATCACCAATTATCATATTCATAAAACCAAGACTAGTAGGGTCAAGGTACTTGCCTCAAATCACAATCGCAACGAGACGACCGATAGACGCGGTCGAATAGCCCCGAACCCCGAACAAAATCAAGAACGCGATAGCACCACGAGTATTACGAATAACACCACACGAATCATCAATCACCAAACGGAATTTAACATCGGAATCCTCGAACACCTATAAACCTCCTAAGTAACAATAACACATGGTTACGACGATAATCAAGGCCAAAACAACGGAAATCCCAACAAACTATCGAAGGGAAACTCATTGGGACATTTAATCGAACACTAAATGTTCAATAATTCCCAAGAACACTCGAATCGTCGATCGAGTTAAACAAACTTGATATATGGATATACAACCCATAGAACATGATTAATAACATCATACTACACCAATCGATGTATCAAAATCGGATTAGAAACGAAATCAAGAACAATTTCTCCAAAAAGTCAACTTGAAGGATAATCAAGAAATATACCTTGATTTGGATGAAGGATTCAAGTAGAGGTCGAAAATCTTCAACAAGACTTGAGGATGATGATCTCTACAAGTTTTGGAGCACTCAAATCGCCCAAAATTGCCATCAAATCGCCTAAGATGAAGGAGGAAGAAGAGGAGAGAAAATGAAGTTTTTCTCTCACAAATCCGCTAAAAACGCAGAAGCCCGTGTGCCGCGGCACAGACAAGTGTGCCGCGGCCCGTGGTCACCAAAATGCCCAGAATCAGCTTAGTGCCGCGGCACACGGCATGCCTCCTTCAACGCCAAAAAGGCACACCGTGCAGTCTTCGCTATTTCGACCATAACTCCTTCGTCTGGACTCCGATTGACTCACCGTTTGAACCATTGAAAAGCTAACTTGATTCTCTATTATGTTGCAAAGATTCAGAATTTTTGGAGTTTCCAAGAATTAATGGTGACTTTACAAAGTCGAACTCCCACGTGAAAAAGTCGATCAAGGACACGGAACTCAACAAAACGTCACCGAAACGAACTCGGATGACAAAAAGTGCAGAATTAATCATTCTCGGAATGACGAAACGGTCATGATAGAGTTGTCAAAACGAACTTCCTCCGAAAAAAGAAAATTACCGAAATTCAAAATTGCGGATATTACAAGCACGAGTATTTATTGCAGAGGTCGTGAGATTGCATGGGACTCCTAAGAGTATTGTTTCGGATCGTGATGGCCGGTTCGTGTCACATTTCTGGCAGGCTGTTCATCGAGCTTTGGGGACTGAGTTGAGACTCAGTACATCTTATCACCCTCAGACTGACGGGCAGTCAGAGCGGACGATCCAGACGTTAGAGGATATGTTGAGAGCCTGTGCCCTAGAATGGAAGGATGATTGGGAGTCGCACTTGCCGTTGATCGAGTTCACGTACAACAATAGTTGGCACGCCTCGATCAAAATGGCGCCATTTGAGGCGTTGTATGGGAGGAGGTGTAGATCGCCGTTGTGTTGGGACGATGCGTCCGAGCTGATTGGTACCGAGCCCGATATGGTAGTTGAGACGAGAGAGAAGATTACTCTGATTCGGGATAGATTGTTAACGGACCAGAGTCGGCAGAAGTCTTATGCCGACACGCGTCGCCGTCCGTTGGAGTTTGAGGTGGGAGATCATGTTTTGCTTAAGGTGTCGCCGACACGGGGAGTTTACCGCTTCGGCCGGAAGGGTAAACTTAGTCCGAGGTTTATTGGGCCGTTTGAGATTTTAGAGAGAGTGGGAGAGCTTGCCTATCGGCTAGGCTTACCGCCGTCCCTGAGCCACGTTCATAACGTATTTCATGTTTCCCAGCTTAGGAGGTACATATCGGACCCTAGTCATATTATCGATTTTGGAGAGATCGAATTGGGACCCGACCTTACCATCGAGGAGAGGCCGATTCAGATTTTGGAGCGTCGGGTGAAGCAACTTCGTCATAAAACCATCCCTCTGGTTAAAGTTCAATGGTCGAGACATGGGTCCGAAGAAGCCACATGGGAGACGGAGGAGAGTATGCAGTCGAGATACCCCGAGTTGTTCGCGTTGTAAGTTTCGGGATGAAACTTATTTTTAGGGGGAGATAATGTAATATCCGCGTTTTCTATTTTCGGTAGTTTCTATTTTTGATGTATGTTCGTTTCGGACAACTCGCTTAGCACTGTTTTGGAATTCTGAATCTTTTTTGTTCTTGGAGTTTTTCCGTTTGGTCGAGTTTCGAGGATGCTTTTGCATAATTTCATTTTGAATTATATCTTGCCGCATGGGCGTTCGATTCTCGTAAAACTTGTTCGTTTTCGTTGTTTCTCGATTCGTATAAGTTTGTATGGTTGAGTTGGTCGTGTTGGAACTTTCGGTTTGTTAATCCGACGTTGTATCGCGATTTTTCGGGCATTTGGGCCGTTTTTGTAATTTTCATAAGTTTGGGGAATTTCGCCTTATTTGCTTCGTTTCAAACTCTCTAGTGATCGAGATTATATTCTCTTTCAACGCTCAACTTTGTCGTCTTGATTATTACGTGTTTATGATTCTCGATTCTCGTCTTGCTGCTTTTTCTAAGATTGCGGCGCTGCCGCGCAGCTGATCGCGGCAGACCGCCCGAGTAGCGCACGCTACTCAGATTTATTTGGCGGCGCTATCATTGTGTGGTTAGCGACGCTAACACGGGGTTCGTAGCGGCGCTATCGATTTCGAGCAATTTCGTCGATGGGTTCGATTTGATCGACTGTGCAACAGACGCTAATCAAAGATTAACGCACGCTAATTCCCATTACTAGCGCACGCTAACCATGTTAGTTTGCGACGCTAACGGGAGGTCAAGGCGACTGCTCGCCATGCCCGCTAGCGCACGCTAATGCTTGTGCATAGCGTGCGCTAAGTCTCATTAAATATAAATAGACAAAGACGAATAACTTCGTCATTTTTCCTTCTTTTCCTATCCTTCTCGGCTTGAGCGTTTCCGGGCGGGGTTAGGGCCGATTCCGATGTAGATCATCATTCACTACCACCGTGCGTTCCTTGCGTGGATTCTTCAAGTTCCTAATCACTTTCCACCATCCGAATCAAGGTAAATATTCCCTAAACCCTTGTTTTGAGATTTTGGGGAATTTTGGGGATTTCTTGGGATTTGACTCTTTTAGTCCGAATTATTACCGGGTTATCGCTAGACTTCGATCGTGCACTTGTAACCCTTCATTTTACCGATGATTTGTGGTTTTAAATTCCAAGTTTTCCATTGTTCGTCACTTATAGTCGATTTATACCCAAGTTTTGTTCGACTAAGGGTTTATTGGGTTGAACTAGGATGTATTCCATCATTTACGTAGTTTAAGATTTGTTGTCCATCGTTATTGTGTTAGGATCGGATTTGTGAAGGTTGTTCGGGCCGAAACCTTCCGTCGCCGCTTTTCCTTCACGTAGTATTACTCGTGCAAGTACATGTATTACATTCCGTTATGTGCGTATGATTTTGATGCGAATGATGTAAATGGTTTTATTGAACGAATGTGATTGTTTCTCTTCCACAGGGATGGCGTGTGGCCTCGGGGCCGATACTAATGGGTACGGCCATGGAAGTGGAATTGGGTGCGTGTGTTGATGTTCTTCCACAGGGACGTTCGACGACCTCCGGGGCCGATACTAATGGTACGGCCGCTAAGTGGTTTCTCACTGGGACGGTCCGACGGGACCTCCGGGGACCGATACTAATGGGTACGGTCGCGAGTTACCAAGCGTGGATGATTGAGATGTTGAAAACATGTTAATACAATGCTTTTGAGTTAATGTGATATTCAGGAATATTGATTTTCAAAATGATTTATCCCAACGATTTATTTGCGTTGAATTGTGTATGTATATGATGTTGTGTAATTATGTACTTGCACTAGCTATTCGAATGCTAACCCCTTAAATGGGGAAATGCGTCTTATGCATTTAGTAATCGGGTCGAGCCGAGGAGTCGCACGGATGCGCATGCAAAGGATGGGTTGGCATGATGATGATGTGGCTCGAGTCTGCATTTTTCTGTTTTGTCATTGCATCTGTTGAGTACTGGAGATAGATGGTTTATTTTTGAACATGGTTTAAGTCCCCTGCGTGGGCAACATTTTGGTATTTAACTTATGTCTCATGTACTCCGTTAAAATGTTTTGGTAGGCCACTACTTATTTACTTTTTGGGTACATCTTTCATGTTATCATTGTGGTTCACGTGTCACGAGTTAGCCTGGTAGACCTCACGGGGGTCCTACGGCGTGTAATGTCCCATTTGTGAATTGGGATGTTACAAGTACAAATATTACACAACATAAATTGCAAAATAAATTATCACGAATATTTAAATAATAGATCAACCGTGAATGCATATCACATGGCTCGTGCATTAACTAATCAGTTGATACTAAATTGTCTTTGGCTCCCCTCCCCATTCATCATCCAGCACGATAAACCTACATCGAGAAAAAACTATTGTCACGAAATAGTATATATTATTTTTTTCTTAAATAATATATTATTAACATTAAAGCACCTGTAAATATGAATTTACAACAATAAATAAAAGAACATATCTAGCATAATTATCGCTTTTTCAAAATTAAGTATCACATTTTATGTTTCTCTTGATTAATATACTTCTAATATTCCTACCAAAATTGAACAATGATGTTAGATGTTTTGTTTTCCTTACTTGGGTGAGCTATTTCCCATGGCATGTGCCTTATTTTGCATTGTACTAACATTTAGGATTTATACGGCATACAAATCGTTGTATGTTTTCATTTTATTTACTGATCGGGAAAAAGAACGCGAGTAAAAAGTTCATGTTGAATTTGATGATTAACTAATCAAATGCGGCAAAATAAAAGAGAAGCCATTAGTAGATATTAATATGCATTATGACATTGTATTAAACTTATTTAGTTTGACTAATCACTCCCATTTAAGGCTGTAATTCGAGCCGAGCTGCTTGCGAGCAGCTCAAGCTCGAACTCATTTATCAGAACTCGGCTCGATTCGAGCTCGTTAACGAGCAGAGTTCAAATATAGAATATGGCTCGTTTAGAAAAACGAGCCAACTTGGCCCGAACTCATCTATAATACGAGTCGATCTCGGGTATAAGATTAAGTTCGTTTAAGTGTAATTTTAAATGAGCTGCTCGACCGGTTCGGCTCGTTTAGCTAAACGAGCCAGCTCGGCTCGACTCGTGAATTAAACGAGTCGAGTTCAATCAGCACTTTGAGCTCGTTTGCCTAAACGAGCTGGCTCGATTCGTAAAAAAAAAGCTCGAGCTCGAGCTCGTCCGGCTCGAATGACAGCCCTACTCCCATTATATCCTTTGCTTAACATGATTAAAAATTTCCATGTCCAAAAGTTCAGTATTTTCTTTTTTGACTGCCAGGCCTCGTTTGCTTAAGTTGATAGGATAAAGCTTGATACATTCTATTAGGATATTTTAGCCGAAATTATATATCAATATTATGTTTGGTTTACAATAATATATCTCGTGATATATATAACGTAGTGTTTGCACTACTACAAAACAGGCTTTTAACAGCGGTTAAAATGGCCAATTAACGGCGGTTCCGAAACCGCCGTTATATGTACCGCTGTTAATTTTAACGCGGTTTTGAAAACCGCCGTTGAATTTGTCAAATAACGGCGGTTCATAATAACCGCTGTTAAATGCGTTACGGCGGTTTCTAGTAACCGCTGTTAAATATGCCATTTAACAGCGGTTATAGGTAACTGCTTTTAAATCTGATACTTAACAGCGGTTTCGGAGGAACCGCTATTGAAGTTTTAAAAATTTTGTCCAGATTTCCCCCAAATTTTTGCATTATTTTGCACAATCCAGTACCTGAATCGGATCAAACTAATCAATAAACCACCAATTCATCGAATTCAAACAGACCGAAAAGAACTAACCAACACCAAATTCATTGAACCACCAATTCACTGAAAAAGATAATACAAAAAACCCCAATTCATCCAAAATAATTCATACAAATATCAAATGTACAATTCATACAAATAATTCACACAAAAACACCAAAATCATGTCGCGAGACGATTTCGAACCTCCAAGAAATAAAGTCCCCAATCAACTCGAATTTTATCAAAAACATCTCCAGACAGTGCTCCAACATCATCAAACATCTGCACATATAAACGTATAATAAACAAACTTTAAATGTAAAAGAGTAAATAGTTTTATCACCACTTCAAGTTAAAAATATACTACCTTCATCCAACCATCCAAAATACGTGCTCGGGCGATAGTCGACATCCAGTGCATAACATAATAACCACACTCCCAACCTCCATTTTGTTTATTACACTAAAACAAAATAAGACACAATTATATGAGTCGCTTTCAGTAAATAAAATCAACACACAACATACACAGTTAAAAAACACACACACTGACACAAACACATAAAGCACACAAGCACACAAACACACAATGCACAAAAAAAAAAAACACAACACACACATGTTGCTACCCAAAATATTATCCGGAGATAGATATTGCTGGAATAGATGGATAGCAAACAAATGCAAGAGCACTTCCGTGAGAAAGATAAATAACACAAGATTTGCCGGGGTTGTTAGTCCCGGGCTTGAATGCTCTCGCGAGATATTATTAATACTAATATTCGGGGATACAAGTACTAATGTAAGAATACAATTACAATGAGTGTAAAGATTCTTGTTATCTTAGCTAGTGAGCGTGTAGATTGCCGGAAGAACCAGATTTGATGCTCTGTGAGTTCTTGTAACAAAGGAGATGAACAGTCGCGGCGGTGAGAGATCGACAGTCTCTCACGGCGAGTATTTAGTTGGATGCTTGGGCTCCTCGGCTTATGAATCTCTTGGAATATGTCTAGTGGAGACTTGCTGCCTCTGCCGATCGTCTTCTGGACGGGAGATTCGGAGAGAGAAGTCCTGAGATGGATTCCGGCGAGAAAGCAGGGAGCTTGATGGTATGTGTGTTCTACTGTATATCCGTGAATGGATTCGGAATGTAAGTGAATGAGTTCTGAACGTAAGTAAATGAGTTCTGAACCAATTCGGAACCGTAGGTCAAATGAATTGGGAACCTTTTTCCAGTAGGAGGAGGTTCTCTATTTATAGGACTTGGATACACCGGGCGATCGCCTTTACTGCATTATAATAATAGGGCGATCGTCTTTTAGCACATGGGCTTGTTCCCTTAAAGTCCATGCACGCCGGCGCGCCAGACGGTCCATCGGGGAGCTCGCACGCGTCCCGAGTTGCCGTCACGGCGGTCCCACCGACAACTTTCGCGCGCCGCCGTAGGTGAGGTAGGTGATAGGCTGTGGTCAAAGGTCTTGTCTGTCAGCAAAAGATCTTGTCTGTCAGCGCCTTTTGTGGATCTGCACGTGGGTGCTGTCCTGAGATCCAGTCTTCGATGACTTTGACGGGCGATCATCTCTGTTCGGGCGTAGGCCAATTGTCCTTAGCCGGACACTATAGTCGATCGCTGGATGCCAAAGGGCGATCACCTTGGGAGTCGATCGCTAGGTACCTGATGGTGATCTGGTTCCTTCGACTTGGCGAGCTAGCCATAGTTTGACTGGAGTTGACTTGGTCGCTCGGCCTTATAGTCGATCGCCTGTCGGGATGAATAAATCTTGACACAACAATTGCCCCCCAGCTCGCTCCTATGTTGGAAACAGGGGGTGAGGTGGTTCTCTTGGCGATCGCTGAACTTTTGACGAGCGACTCTGCGTTTAACTGAACTGGCGATCGTCTTTGAGCTGATATACTCTGGGTTCGGACGACCTGGTTGGCCGCTAAGCTGCGCGGGAAATGGCAATGGGCGTGGAAAAGTCTCCGCGCACGTGTTGGGCTTCTATTGGAGGATACCAACAGTCATTAATGACTCCTCGGCTGACGCGTCCTTGAAAAGATGCGTACGCGGGGCTCGAGGGAGTCAATAAATGCGTCGTTTGAGATCCGACCCCTGAGATTTTCCCTTATTGCAAACGAGTCCCTGCCATCTCCTATAAAAGGGCGCAGTGTTGCAGTTTCATACTCACGCGCACTTACCGGAGAAAGAAGGACTTGCTGAAGATTTTTCTGAAGATCTTAGTGCCGATCGTCGTTCGATTTCACCTTCGGGTAAGAAAAAATCCTTTTCTCCTTTTCTGTCTTTGAGAATGGCCGACACGTCATCATCACATGGAGTGGGTACCAGTTCCGCCGCCGGGACATCGACTGTCCGGGGAGGACATTCTTCCGACTTCCACCTGGAGATGGTCGCTAAGGCTATTCGGGCCGGAATCGACCCTGCTGAAATCGAGGCTTTATTTAATGAAGCCGATGTTGCTAAGGAGGCGGCTGCTGAAGAAAGACGATCGCAGATAGAGAGAGATCTGGCGATTAGGGCCTACTCGGAGCAGCATAGTGCTTTCGGCCGGGCCTACAAGGCTTTTGCTGAGATAATGAAGAAGTTGGCCGGTCCGACTCCGAGATTCGATTTCCGGGGATACTCGGTCGCCTACCCTTATTAGCTTCCCAAACGGTCGCAGTACCGGGTTGCGCAGCGATCTGGGTGGTCACTTGGCCAAATACGGAGTTCGATGACCAGGAAAGATCTGGCCGTCTGGAGGACGAGGTTCCATGTTCCTTCAGATGTGGACATGTTCGCGCCGGCGGAGAATGAGCGAGCCGATCAGCCTCCGATGGGTATGGTCGCCGTGAATGAGGCGATTATGGAGGCCGGGCTGCGCTTCCCTCTATCTTTCTTGTCTCCCACCGCCGGCCGCTTGGAACGTGGCGCCACTTCAGCTGACGCCGAACGCCTGGCTCCAAATTATCTGCACTCTCACTCTTTTCGGCGGTCACCGCCTGTACCGCCTCCCATCGCCGTTGGAGATGAACCATCTGTTCAAGCTGACGGCTCAGAAAGGGTCGGTCGGCGGTTACCATATTCAGGGCCGATCTGGTCGGGTAATCCATGGAGTCCTGAATAAGATGCGGGGTGATCAGACGAAGTGGTTCTGGGTCGCCGGCAAGTGGAGGGCTTCTGCGAGCGACAATCCTTCGGGCGAGCTGGAGATCCCTACTGAGTTTTGGGAGAGGAATCCCGGTAAGGGTTTAGACTCTCCCTTCGTTCGGATGCGTTTTGGACTGATCTAATTTGATTTCGGTTTTGCAGGTTTTCACATTCCGGTGGTCGAGGAGCTGCCTTTTGACTTCCTGGTTGTCTGGGAGCGGATAAGGAGCTTGTCGGACGACGACCTTGACGCCAACCGGATCAATAAGGAGAGTCGTTGGTTGTCGGCTCGGCTATTCCGCTTCCCGAGACATCTCTCGGTACCAGGTATGAGTTTCTGCGACCTTCACTTTTTAGGCGATCGCCTTACTTAAGGAAAGTATCTAACTGTTGATCGACCGTCTTAACTGTAGAGGTTCGCTTTCCTCGCTTTTTGGAGCCTCCGCCGGAGATCGCCATGTCGAATCCTGGAGTTCTAGGCCGTCTCCGCCACAAGAGGTCGTCTCGGGCCCCACCTGTTGCGTTGCCAATTGTTCCGGAGGCGGAACCTCGCGTGGAGCCGATCGTGGCTGAGGAAGGAGAGGGGCTTCGAACGAATCGCAAGAGGCCGAGGCCGGAAGAAACTCCGGTTCCTGCCCCTGCCAATTAGGTGCCGATCGCTGCGCCTCCGATCACCGTTCTCGCTCTGGAGAATGAGCCGCCCTCTGCGGCTTTCATGCGGGAGATGGCGATCGCGGACGCTGAGACTCCTCGAGGGAAACCGTATTTCGGTCGGGACCCCGAGAAGGCTGAGAGGTAGATTGCGTTTTTGTGTTGAAACTTGCAATTGCGTAGGAGTTGTATTAACTTTGTTGTATTGATGTAGGATCCGTCGCACAGATCCATCCTGCCCGCCGATGGTGCTGGATTTCTTAGCCAGCCGATCTCCTCGCCAGGCCTGTGACATCCCTCAATACGTCAGCAAGGCCTCTTCTGCTCTGCCGAAGGCCTGGACGATCGATCTGGATGCGATCGCTCGTCAGCGATCGGGGAGTTCGATGCAGGCTGTTCTCGCCCTTTCTCTCCAGACGGCGACCATGGCTGTCCAGGCTGCTCAGGAGTTTGAGGGGCGACCTTCCACTATTCGCCTGCAGGCGGATCTCGAGGCGGCTCGAAAAGAGAACACCGAGTTTGCCGATAAGATCGTGGCGATGGAGAAGGACTCTTTGGAGGCGGCCAAATGGGCGAGCCACGAGCTTGATATGGCGAAGAAGGAAACCGAGTTGTCTCGTCTGGCGGTTGATCGATTTCGGGACCAGATGTTGAATGCCGTCCGGGCGCAGAAGGTTGCTGAGGATGAGGCCGATCGCCAGAAGGTGACGATCACTCGGTTGACTAGCGAGCTGGCGGAGTCGAAAGAGAAGGTTGCTGCGAGGGAGGCCGAGCTCCAGGGGTCGCAACAGGCGATGGCGGAGCTGAAAGGAGAGGTAGAGGCGACCAAGGCTGATCCCTTTCAAAACTTGGAGTTTGTCAGCGAGTTCGCCTATTATTTGGCGTTCGCCGAATCGATCCGAGCAGCTAAGAAGGGAGGTTTGGAGGTCGGGCCTCTTGCTGAGAACTTCAAGGCGTATGCGTTGGAGCATCCTCTCCATCCAGCTTTCTCCTTGCCGATCTTGGATCTTGCGGACATCGGCGTGGATTTGAGCAGGTATCCGTCTCCGGCCAATCTTGCTCATCCCGACGCTCCGGAAGATGAGGGGACCGCACCGGATGCTGATGGCGAAGGCCAGGCAGGGGCCTGAGGCACTTCATTTTTGATGTTTTAGCTTATTTCCTTGTAATTTGTAGCTTTCTTTTGTAGCATTTAGGCCTTCGGGCGACCATGTACTCTGATCTTTTCAAGTAATGAAATGAACGTTTGAATTTCTGACTTATCACTTGAATGATTGTTATTTTTTAGTCTTTGTTTGACTTTGTACAAATGTGTGAGGAGAGATCGTTGCGAGGGTAATTCCAAATGAATTGATAAACTCATAAAGATAACTTTTACAACAAATTCGATCGCTGCACAACATCTGAAAAAATGACGATCTCCGTATGTGGTCGAATAGCGACGATCGTCGTATAGGTAGTCCGCACTCTTCCCCCTTGTTTTTATTCACTTAGTGGAAGTAAGGGGATGAAAATAATTCGTTGAGTGAGCGGTCTTCAACTTTGTCGAATCCCCGAGGACGGTCGTCCGTCTTGAGGAACCGTGCACGATCGCGGAGTTCAATGGACCGACTCCTTGATCATGTCTTGATGCGCGAAGACATTGAGTGTCTCGTGACTCACTTTATTATGAGGGTCCTCTGTTAGGCTGCGCCTCGCCTCGTATTTAAACGAAGGGCGTGCGGTCTCGGTCTAGAGGAGTCCTTGCGCGAGGCAGCGTCGGATGATTCAACTCCACGCCCGCGGCTTGTTTAGCTCTGCTTCCACCTCGGCCCACCATGAAGATGGCGAACCTCGACGGTGTACGTTGAGACGGGGGTTGTGGCACGTCGCATTGTCCGGGTTCACCATGTTAGATGATGAACCTTTGAGGGCGAGCGATCGTGTCCACTGATTAAATTTGGAGGGCCCTCAGACTACGCCGGCCTCGTATTTAAACGAAAGGCGGGCGATCTCGGCCCAAAGAGACCTTGCATGGCCTAAGTAGTCGGTTCCATCGACCACCAGGACCATGGCTGCACTCTTCCACCTTGGATCGTCATGTAAATGCCGACCTTCGACGGTGTACGTTGTGCGGAGGAGGCGATCTCGTGCCTTAGTCCATCATGTTAGATGGTGAACTGTGGATGGCGGGCGAGTCCTCCAGTTTCTTAAATAAGGATGGAGATCGGGGAGACTTCCGAGGTTCCCTTCTCTTGATTAAAGCATGTAGAGGCGGTCGCCGAGGCTGATCCAGGGGTCGGCTCGTATGAGCTTTCCAGCCTGTTTTGTGTTCGACTCGGACGATCGTGTATAGAGATTGGTAGGGGCTTCGGCTAAGCCAATAAGCTATCCAACTTGACCTCCTCGAACAATCTCCAGAGCTGTTTGAGGAGGTCGCGGCATTGGTTGGTGCTGTGGCCGGGACTCTTATGGTAGGCACAATATTGATTGTTGTCCAGGTGACCGTGGTCCCTTATCGCCTTTGGCTTTTTGAGCTTTTCGTGCCCCTTGATGGCATAGAAAATATGTGCCGGAGTTCGGTTGAACGTATGGAGGAGATGGGCTTCCATGTCCTCGAAGGCCTTGAGATCTCCGGGTGGCTTGGCGATCGCCTTCTTTGCTTTGGCGATCGCTGTATTCTGGACAGGAGGTGGCGTTTCCTCGCCAAAGTGAGGGTGAGTAGCCTTTGCCTGGCCAGAAAGTTGGCAGCCTTAGCGCGGAAGATCGCGTAGGTTGGGGGAATATCCTTGGTAAGATGTCTAAACATGAGTGAATGACCGTAGAATCCCCCCATGACCGAATAGAGAGCGAGCTCGTCACTGACGGGTTCGCGGTGAGGATGATTTCGTCTACTCGGCCGATGTAATCGAGTCGGTTTCGTCTTTCCCCGCCCGATTTTCATCACGCGGTGGGGGCCTTACCGGTCCGCGACCTTGTTGGCGAAGTATGACGTGAAGTCATTTGCCGCTTTCTTAAAGGAGGTGATTGATCGTGGTGGTAGTGAGACGTACCACCTATGGGCCACTCGCCCAATGTTAACGGGAAGATCCGCACTTGGTTGCATCGATGCCCTACACCTACCATGTAGATTCGAATTTACTCAGTGGGTTTGGTCCGATCTCCCCTCATACAGAGGTGTTTTGGGAGGAGCGATTGTTGGTTGTATGGGGCAAGCTCGAAGTGGACCGCGAGTGGCTTGGCCGGCCCTTGATCTTTGCCGGGCGCTTGCCCCAGTGTCCAAGAGTGCTTTCATCTCGTCGAGCTGGCGTTGTATAGCAGTTATCGCCGTGGCCTGGCTGCCCGCGGCTCGGCGCTCGGAGTGGGTGCCGAGGCGATTGAGTACTGATCCCCTGGCGATCGGGACGGGAGTCAAATGGCTGACCTGCGTTCGGCTGTGAGGTGGGTAGGCCGAACTCCTGGTGACGGATTCGGATTCCGTCTTTTCGTGGTTGGAAACAGAATGCCCCGGTCGCCAGGATGGGTCGCGCCCCAAGCGATTGAATATGGATCCATCCGGTCGTGCGAGAGCCTTTTCCCGCGAATTGGGGCTTTCTGACGATCGCTCGCTCAGTGCCCATTGAATTTCCGTTTTCCCATGCGGCGGACAATCGAGGGAGTTATCGCGGGCGACATGCATGCTCTCCGTCGCTCCTTTAGGATGGCCATAGCCTCCTCGATCTGTTCCTTGGTTTGGAACTGATCGAGTGAGAGGTTGGGGCCATCTCTCGGGTGCGGGATCGAGAGTCTCGCGTTGCTGCGGCTTCCCCCTGTCGTCGGCTTGGGTTCGGACTAAACTGGGATATGGTGTCCGGCGGTTCGGAGAGCGGCTTTCTTCGATGTACCGGCGGATGTCATGATTCTGAAGGTTTTCTTTGAAGTGCAGTGAGTGTCACTTCAAGTATATGCCCCGAGAACAGTGAGTGTTCTTCGGGACGGTAGGAATAATAATTTGAGGGTTAGATGCCCTCCTTCTAGCGCCAATTGTTGCTACCCAAAATATTATCCGGAGATAGATATTGCTGGAATGGATGGATAGCAAACAAATGCAAGAGCACTTCCGTGAGAAAGATAAATAACACAAGATTTGCCGGGGTTGTTAGTCCCGGGCTTGAATGCTCTCGCGAGATATTATTAATACTAATATTCGGGGATACAAGTACTAATGTAAGAATACAATTACAATGAGTGTAAAAATTCTTGTTATCTTAGCTAGTGAGCGTGTAGATTGCCTAAGAACCGATTTGATGCTCGTGAGTTCTTGTAACAAAGGAGATGAATAAATGCGCGGTGAGAGAAAGATAGTCTCTCACGGCGAGTATTTAGTTGGATGCTTGGGCTCCTGGGCTTATGAATCTCTTGGAATCTGTCTAGTGGAGACTTGCTGCCTCTGCCGATCGTCTTCTGGACGGGAGATTCGGAGAGAGAAGTCCTGAGATGGATTCCGGCGAGAAAGCAGGGAGCTTGATGGTATGTGTGTTCTACTGTATATCCGTGAATGGATTCGGAATGTAAGTGAATGAGTTCTGAACGTAAGTAAATGAGTTCTGAACCAATTCGGAACCGTAGGTCAAATGAATTGGGAACCTTTTTCCAGTAGGAGGAGGTTCTCTATTTATAGGACTTGGATACGCCGGGCGATCGCCTTTACTGCATTATAATAATAGGGCGATCGTCTTTTAGCACATGGGCTTGTTCCCTTAAAGTCCGCGGCCGCCGGCAACACTGCATACCCAATGGGGAGCTCGCACGCTGCCCCGAGTTGCCGCCACGGCGGTCCCACCGACAACTTTCGGCGCCACGGTAGGTGAGGTAGGTGACAGGCTGTGGTCAAAGGTCTTGTCTGTCAGCAAAAGATCTTGTCTGTCAGCGCCTTTTGTGGATCTGCACGTGGGTGCTGTCCTGAGATCCAGTCTTCGATGACTTTGACGGGCGATCATCTCTGTTCGGGCGTAGGCCGATTGTCCTTAGCCGGGCACTATAGTCGATCGCCGGATGCCAAAGGGCGATCGCCTTGGGAGTCGATCGCTAGGTACCTGATGGTGGTCTGGTTCCTTCGACTTGGCGAGCTAGCCATAGTTTGACTGGAGTTGACTTGGTCGCTCGGCCTTATAGTCGATCGCCTGTCGGGATGAATAAATCTTGACACAACAACACACACACACACTTCACACACACTGCACACAAACATACACAAACACACACATACACACAGTACCCACACACACACATTGCACACAAACAAACATACACACACACACAGTACACATCACACAAACACAAACACAAACACACACACACACACACACACACACACTGCACAAAAAAAAAACACAAACACACACACTGCACACAGCATAAACACAATACACACACAAACAGAAAAAAAAACACAAATATAAACACACACAACATACACAGTACACACAGCGCGCGCACACACACACACATACTGCACACAAACACATACACACAGTACACACACATTGCACACAAACAAACATACACACACACACACACTGCACAAACAGAAAAAAAACACACACACACTGCACATCTAAACACACAATACACACACAAACAGAAAAAAAAACACAAACATAAACACACACAACACACACATCACACACACACATACACACAATACACACACACATTGCACACAAACAAACATACACACACACACACAGTACACACACACACACTGCACAAACAGGAAAAAAAACACACACACACACACACACTGCACAAACAGGAAAAAAACACAAACACACACACACACACACACACTGCACAGCTAAACACACAATACACACACAAACAAAAAAAACACAAATACACAATACACACACAAACATAAACACACACAGTACACACACTGCACACAAACACACATTATTGGTAAGGCTAACGAAAACTTGCAATCACTTAAAACTAGGAGTTCTAAAAAATTTTCCACAACTTTCCCAAATACAGAAGGCCGGAAACCAAATTCGCGAGATCTTTTGCAGCACTTTCCAGATTATGAGGGGGTAACAGTCCTATTTCGGCCGAATTCCCATGATTTCTCAAGTCAACAAGTATCATTCTCCACTCTGCATGTATGACAACATATGGTTTTATTGAAGACAAGAATCGGTATTATATAGAAAAAAAGGATAACGTACAATCTATCCCTTGGTTCTCATTCTCACATTCTGAAATATACATATATAAATGTCATGTGCTCAACTTGTTGACTTGTTCACAGAGTTTCAGGATTCTGTGTTGGACAACTCGTGATCTTACTATGGATCTCAGGTTTATGGCCTCCCCAAGACTCGAACCATGTACAGTCTAGTGGAACCAAGGGTCCACACCTTGCAATGAATCATATGTAACCTGGAAGGTACAGGATTCAGTTCGAGTCTTGGGGAGGACATGAAACACGGGACAGGCCAAGCGTAAGATTATGAGATGTCTGTTACGATTCATGAAACCATAGCCAAACACAACATATTGAGCAATTTTATTCTTACATATTCAAGCAATGGAAAATGATTTTATCATATTCAATCCAAAGCACTTGTTGAAGGAGGGAGCCTAAGATCGTTACTTGACACCAATAAAAACACAACATAACAAGCAGGGGCTTTTACTCAATCACAACGTGGTTTAAGGTTCATCAAAAAATGGTTTAAGCGTCAATACTAGAAGCGAAAGTTGAGACTTTGCTAGTTTCCAATCAAATAAGGATCAAAAACAGAAAACAAAAAAAAAAAATAAACGGAAACAACAAAGCCCGGATCCATAATGGCTCACTCTCAACCAATCATAGATGAAATAAAAACGAGAACAGTGATCAACCAGATACACAACTAACATAATCTTCTTCAGGCAAACACAAAATAGACATTCTTGTCTACTATTCATTCACACACTCACTCACAGCACACACAGCACACACTGCACACAAACACACACAAACACAAACACACAAACACACACATAGCACACACACTGCCACTGCACACACACTGCATAGAAAAAAAAACCAACACAAACAAACGGACACTTCATACACGACATGTTGGGAGAAGATCCTTAAGACGAAAGTTAACATCTATCCCAAATGGAGAAGATCCTTACGATGTTAACCACGTCTATCCCAAAATAATTTGTGTTTCCAAAAACAATATTGTCGTGCACACTCAAATATTTACACACACACACACACACTGCACACACACACACACACACACACACACACACACTGCACGCACACACACAACACACACACACTGCCCACACACAAAACACAAACACATACAAACACAAACACATAAACACAAACACACACAAACACAAACACACACACACATCACACAAACACACACACACACACAACCACACACAACACATACACTGCCACTGCACACACACACACACACACACACACTGCATAGAAAAAAAACCCAACACAAACAAACGGACACTTCATACACGATATGTTGGGAGAAGATCCTTAAGACGAAAGTTAACATCTATCCCAAAAGGAGAAGATCCTTACGACGTTAACCACGTCTATCCCAAAATAATTCGTGTTTCCAAAAACAATATTGTCGTACACACTCAAATATTCATACACACAAACACACATATTTACACTCATGTAATTAAATGTATTACCTTGGGATATATCCAACTAACCACCTGCTTTGATTTACTTGTATGCATACCATCCATGGTCTTGAATGCGGTCACGGCAATGCTTAAAAGTAATAATAATATATTGAGTCGTTGATATAAAATTTTAAAGCAAATATGTTATAAATAAAATCTTACTTTGGGAGTATGACCTTAATGCGAGAGTCAGGCCTACTATGTAGTGAGCAAAACCATATAATAGTTCCTCTTGCTGGCACAATGACCAGAAGTTGCCAATGATGCCTACATAGATAAATGCATTTGAAAGAAAGAACATATTACTACAGTATGTTGTAAAAAAAAAGGAAATAGTTTTGTTAAAAAGAAAATATTTTGAAATTTACAATCTTTTATCTTACTTATGATGGTAAGCTCCCATGTATATATGCTTCTTCGACTCAAGCATACGCGTCGATATATATCTCGAGATCTCCTCTCCCCTTTGTCCCATATTTTGTATGGATTGAGGATCAAAATATCCATACAAAACCTCGTCCATCATGCCCACATTCATATTAGACAAATACCTAATTTGTTAAGCAAAATATTAATATAAAAAAAACACTCCACACACTGCACACAAACACACACACACTGCCACACATTAAAAATACACACACACGCACACTGCCACACAATAAAAACACACACACTGCACACAAACACACACACACACTGCACACACAAACACACACTGCACACACACACATACTACGAATGTAGAAAAATTCCATAAAGGAAATTACTCACATAGTCCAAAGCTGTAAAACTGATAAACTAAGCCACTCCTTTCCTTGAACGATCTCTAAAATATCAGTGTGAGCGATGTACAATGGAACATCATCACCATCACAACCAAAGATAGCTGTATCCCACGACACTGATATCGGATTATTGTACAGACTCGACGCAGCACTAAGTAAGTCTTTCATGATGTCCTCTTTGGTCCTCGACCCGTCATTGTGACGAGCCTGCTTCTTTGGTCGCTGAATATCCTATTTCATATAGTATAGTATAAAATACAAGTAAATTTGAAATAATTTATTTTGTTTTCTTTCCATTGTAACTTCAGAAAGGATGAAGGATAAACGTATCTATTGAATACTATATAAAATCATTAATAATGACCCGAACCTATATTTATTTTTTGAATATTAAAAAGAGAAGA